>CM063503.1:36897007-36927007 GCA_032207245.1 Pardosa pseudoannulata
TAAAAAGAATTTGCCCAAAACACAATTATTCGTTTAAAAACAAGGAAAAAATTTCAAGAAGAAATTCAAAAATATTTTTAAACAAACATTTATTAAAATAGTAAAAAAAATTAAGAATAATTTTTAAAACATTGTCTAAGTCCAAATATGTGTGTGAAAAGAACTTAATTGTAAAAGAAAAAAAATCGTGCGGTGTAGGGTTGAATTATAATTGAAGGTAATATTAATAATAATAATGAATAATCTAGTGTACATTGTATAAAATCTATATAGTTTCTCCATTAAGAATTCCAGTAGGTAAATTATTCTCAGAGAAAGGAACATGTAAAGGGAAAAATGCATTTACATATCTTATGCTATTGAAATTTAATAACTAATTACTAATTATCTTTTAGATATTATGTTCTAAACAAAAAAGTATAATTCTTAAATAATCTATTGTGATTATAACCTACATTATGTGAATTTACAAAGATTGACTGCATTATGTAAATTAATATTGCAGTAATACATATGTAAATCAATTGAAATTTTACCTTACATTGTGCCTACATAAAAAGAATTGCCCCAAACACAATTATTCGTTAAAAGCAGAAAAAAAAATTCAAGAAGAAATTCAAAAATATTTTTAAACAAACATTTATTAAAATAGTAAAAAAAATTAAGAATAATTTTTAAAACATTGTCTAAGTCCAAATATGTGTGTGAAAAGAACTTAATTGTAAAAGAAAAAAAATCGTGCGGTGTAGGGTTGAATTATAATTGAAGGTAATATTAATAATAATAATGAATAATCTAGTGTACATTGTATAAAATCTATATAGTTTCTCCATTAAGAATTCCAGTAGGTAAATTATTCTCAGAGAAAGGGACATGTAAAGGAAATTTCTGTTTGAAGAAAATATCTATGATCCAACCTAACAGCAAACCGCACCTGCTTTCTTTGCTTTTGGGCGTAATTTTCCCTTTTGTATTCCTTGGTGGTTTCTTTCGACAAACATTGCTGTCATTTCCATTCATCATACGAAGTGGCGTTGTAGACAGAGCAAAGAAAGTGATCTTTAAATGTCTTAACATCAGAAATAATGGTGTTTGTAGCTCTAGGCACCGGAATAAATAGTTTTCAATAAAGTTTCCCTTTAATTGATGAATGTGTATACATAACAAAGAAAGGAAAGATACAAATATATATACTCAGTTGCTCGGCTTTGTAATTTTGAAGAACCAAAGTCTACATATACTTGCTACCTTTGGTTATATCGAGTATGAATAATATTCAATATTTATGTATATGTAAAGATACTAATTAAAGCTTCCTTAAAAACACATATTTTTTTGCATAGAAAGAGTAATTATGACCTCGTGTTTATAGGTGCTTATTTTGAAACGCTAAAAGTCGTTTCACTTGAAACGGGTTTGAATTCAGCCCATCTGATCGATCCTATCCAATTTATAGCACAAAATCAAACTCACTATCTATCTGAATCAATGGTTCCCAAACGTCGAGTATGAATAATATTCAATATTTAGGTATGTGTATAGATACTAATTAAAGATTCCTTACAAACATATTTTTTTTTTGCATAGAAAGAGTAATTATGATCTCGTGTCAATAGGCGCTGATTTTGAAACGCTGAAAATCGTTTCACTTGAAACGGGTTTGAATTCAGCCCATCTGATCCATCCTATCCAATTTATAGCACAAAATCAAACTCACTATCTATCTAAATCAATGGTTCCCAAACGGCGAGTATGAATAATATTCAATATTTAGGTATGTATATAGATACTAATTAAAGCTTCCTTAAAAACATATTTTTCTGGATAGAAAGGGTAATTATGACCTCGTGTCTATAGGTGCTTATTTTGAAACGCTGAAAATCGTTTCACTTGAAACGGGTTTGAATCCAGCCCATCTGATCGATCCTATCCAATTTATAGCACAAAATCAAACTCACTATCTATCTGAATCAATGGTTCCCAAACGTCGAGTATGAATAATATTCAATATTTAGGTATGCATATAGATACTAATTAAAGCTTCCTTAAAAACATATATTTTTCTGGATAGAAAGGGTAATTATGACCTCGTGTCCATAGGTGCTTATTTTGAAACGCTGAAAGTCGTTTCACTTGAAACGGGTTTGAATTCAGCCCATCTGATCGATCCTATCCAATTTATAGCACAAAATCAAACTCACTATCTATCTGAATCAATGGTTCCCAAACGTCGAGTATGAATAATATTCAATATTTAGGTATGTATATAGATACTAATTAAAGCTTCCTTAAAAACATATTTTTCTGGATAGAAAGGGTAATTATGACCTCGTGTCTATAGGTGCTTATTTTGAAACGCTGAAAATCGTTTCACTTGAAACGGGTTTGAATCCAGCTCATCTGATCGATCTTATCCGATTAATAGCACAAAATCAAACTCCCTATCTATCTAAATCAATGGTTCCCAAACGTATTTGCATATTGACACATTCTAGCAGGAAACACTTTGATATAAACTTCCATGTGAAATAACTCTATACATATATCTAATTTAAGGGCACCGATAATGTAGAACATAGGAAAAGCACATTCTTAATTACACCCTTTGACATTTTCTTTTGTGGGTATGTTATAGATTGAGTGTTGCCATAACCAGTTCCAGGTATCTATGAAATAGAACGATGAATTCCTGAAGTCATTTGAGGAGTATCTGGTGAAATGCTGCAAAACATTTAGTGTGAAATTGAGTAATGGCTGCACATTTTTTTGCCACAAATACAGCTCATGTAAAATTCTTAAAATTCAGTGTTTAAAAATATAAAACAACAAACGTGCACTTACTTCATTTTGTTACACACACACACACACACACACACACACACACACACACACACACACACACACACACACACACACATATATATATATATATATATATATATATATATATATATATATATATATATATATATATATATATATATAGATAGATATATATATATAGATATATGTATATATATATATATATATATATATATATATATATATATATATATATATATATATATATATATATATATATATATATATATATATATATATATATATATATATATATGTAATATATCAAAATTATTTAACTCTAATATTTCTTTAAAAACCTCCTCTCTCCCATTCTAATTCCTTTAAATCTTTTTCCCAGCCTCTAAATAGTTTAATCAAAGGAGTATTTTCCACTTAACATTCCTTTCTGTCCTAAAACTGTAAACTTTCTGTCTATTCAGCACGTTTCCCAGCTGTCGGCGGCAAATGGTTTCGCGTTTTGCTGATATTGCATTTAATTCGCTTATTAAGTTGTTTTTTACCGTGGGAAAATTGTTTCTGGTTCGCTCTTGGGTGCACCTCTGTTCGATCAGAGTGAACTCTGGGGCTTTTCTTTGTCTGTTGTCCAGTAGAATAGATGTGCGTTGTAGCTGCTCTGGAATAAAGTTTCAATTAGACTTGTGCCGTTCTGTTCAATGTCGGCCCGACTGCATTTTTATTACTGCTAGCTGTTGAGCTTTCTCCTTGTCAAGGAATTTTATAAAAAATGGAAAATATATATATATATATATATATATATATATATATATATATATATATATATATGTAATGAGACTGACTTCTCGATAGGGGGTTGCAGTCATGGCCATAAAAATGATACCGTTTCAGCTATAGACCTTTATTAAGACAACTTTGAAGGACGGGTTCCCACTTCATCATAGGGACAAACTGAAGGGTCAGCTAGCATAAAGTTCTATTTACAAGACCATTAACACCTGGGTCAACATCTGTGGGAAAATATCTCTAGAAAAAACTGTCTCCGCTAGCGTGTATCTCCTTTTTATTTGGAAATTTCCTAAATTGTCCGCTAGGGCCATGTAGGTTTATAACTGGCCAGGCCCCTTCTCTGAGGGCGTAACCTGTAGCCCCAGTGGTCAATTTAGGTTAGGGGTTAAAAAGGGGAATGGAAAATGACGTGGGAATTTTTACCCTTGATTCAAGTTTTGAAAACCCCTGAGAATTTTCCTTACACACACACACACACACACATACATATATATATATATATATATATATATATATATATATATATATATATATATATATATATATATATATATATATATATATATATATATATATAAACATAAAATGCTTTGAATAGTTTTGTAGTTTTGAACCACCTTGTATATCCAAATATTTCTTGCAAAAGTTAGCTGTTCTTAATGAAAAGCTACTCTGTCAACCAATGTTTGAACATCAGTATATTCTGTGTAATGATTAAGTGTGCTTAAGCCACAAGAATAACCTTAAATCTTTGGGGGAGCAGAGATATTGAATGGAGACAATATTGTCCTCACTATATTTGAAGTACAATCAGAAGAGGATAATGACAGTATGAAGAAAGCACTTTTCTTCACAAGAAACATAAACTTTCACCTAGAAAATACATTTTGGGGACTAAATAATTCGAGGATTCACGAAACTATACTCTATATTGATGTATTCTTCTAAGACGTCTATAATTTTAAGATTTCACTTTGAAAAAATTGAGGGTCTCTGTGTTTTACAAAGACTTTTTTTATATCACAATAGTGGTAAATATTTCGACTTGAGAGGATTAATCAGATATCAGTAAAACTTTGTCATTCTTGGAAGACAAACGGATAAAAAATTTTCAAGATAATGTAATAACAAAGATTAAAGCCCAAACCTTACAGGTTAAGCTATTCTTCGAAAAATACCCTATCATAATTTATCGTAAATTTATTTTCGCATATGAATAACTTCTTCTCAATAAAAGAGAGAAACATTTTACGCATTCATTTGTTGATTTTTCATGAAAGTGAACAATCAAGAGTTTTGTGTAATGCGTTTTGTGTATACGATGTTATACGTTTAGAAGCTCATTTATTTTCTAATAGCGATATATGCATGCATATCTAAATATTTAAATATGTGATATGATTCATATAGTGCAGATAAATAAAGCTTCAAAGAGTTTTGATAGGATTTCGAGAGAATTTAATCTCAATTACAGCTTTCCATTCATTTACTGGAGTACGCATTTGAATTTACTTTTTGACTCCATAAGCTGAAGCAATTAAATTTCTAATTCCAAGCAGCGCATAAAATAATTAGATAAACATTTTGTTATTTTATCTCAGTTTCGTGAATTTAAATTGAACTTGTTTCAGTGGATTTAAACTGAAATTGACGTATGGATATCCCATTTAAGTAACTAATATTGCCCGCTTGTTGTTATTTATTCTTACAAATATCTGAAATTTGTAATTTGTGTTCTGAAAAATGCAAATTTAAGAAATCCTAGGATTAAAGAGTTACTTTCATTCTGGGAATTTCTGCAACTGTTATTTCTAATACTATGCATTTCTACGAGTACTGTTCACTGAGTTGTTTTAATCATTTCTTGAAATGCAATCTTACAGAACTAGTTTTAAATAAATCAATGAACAATTTTTGTACTATGTATTAAAAAGTAACTTATATATATTAAAATTTTTCATTAGAAGGATGAGCAGAATGATGGCCGAAAAGCCATCAATTAGGAAGCTGTTTTTGGGTACCGGAATTCGTGGGTTCGAATTCCACTGTGGTACGGATGTCGTAGCCATTTGGAATCGGTTTTAAGCAGTAGTTTCCGATCTCATTATCCCTTGTGTAGCAAAAAGGAAACCGTAGCGCTGCAAACCAAACCAACTCATTAAAATGAAGAAAAAATAATTTAATACGCCAATGCTTTAGTTTACCACTTAGATACATTCTGTAACAGTTTGCCATATAACGAATTCTTAATTTTGATACAAAACCATACAAGTATAATTGGATCTGTTCCAAGTTTTTTTATACAATACAGTCAAATTTCGATATATAGAGCGACCGTTCGTTCAGATACCAGCTTCGCGCTATTACGAGTTCGAAGGTATATCTGATTATTACCCTTTGTCATCCGATAAAATTGAATTAAATATTTATTTATTATTTTTATTTTTTAATATAATTTCTTGCAACTAGGAATCTTGTCATTTCTTATGAAAGGTAGCTAAAATTTTCAGAGTCCTTTTTTTCTTTTAGAATCTCTCGCTTACTATCGGTTTGGAGCTCTACGGTTTACTGTTCTGTACACGAGGACTAATGAGACCGGGACCTACTGCTTAAGCCGATTCCGAACGGCTACGGACATCCATGCCTTAGTGGGATTCGAACCCACGCTTTTCAGTCCCGAAGGCCAGCATCCTAACCAATCGGGCAGCGTTCGATCGTTTACTTCCATTCATGTCTGATGCCTTGAAATCTTGGGATAGGTACTCTTTGTTGAAAACAATGTGAGCTTAAATTGGCAGCAGATCTAGAATCCTCGTGTGAACTTGAGTGGAAATTAAAGAAAATTGCAATCTAATTTTCTGCAGCATGTATTTGCCCTCTAATGTTGGGACAAAGTATCCTACGCCTTACGAATATACTCTTTTTCCATAGACCAAAAGCCGAACGGTGGCTGATTGGTTAGGGTTCTGGCCTTCGGCACCGGAGTTCGCGGGTTCATATCCCATTGTGACATGAATGTTCGTAGCCTTTCGGAATCGGCTTTAAACTGTAGATCTCGGTCTCATTAGACCTCGTGTTGTAAAAGAGTAGACCGTAGCACTCCAAACCAAACCGAACCAAACCACAGGCCAAAAAGGGTTCTTCCTGAAGTGTCAATAGTTGCCATTGTGTAAACAAAATCTTATCAGTGACCAAATCACGTATAGATCTAAAGTCGTTTGAAGAATACATTTTCAGTTTGTATTTTGTTTGGCTCACAACTGTGGAGTTGTTTTATAAAACCTCTGATAAATTGTAGCATTATCTAGTGAAGTTACTGCGCTTATAAAATGTCGGTCCGATTTTCCGCCATATTTGGTCATCCGAATTTCTGAATTTTGCATTATAAGTACGAGCTTTTTTGTTTTGTAATTTAAAACATCGGTTTCGGGTCCGAATTTCTTACAAAATTTCCAAAATTCATCTTGCTTTCAATTATCAATTTCTTTTGTATTTATTGCAGATTTAAATCAGTTTGAAATATTAGAATGTCTATCTGCTTGCTGTTTTAATCTGCTACACTTATGTAAGTTTTGTTTTATAAGGTCTGCATTTATGAATTTTTCGTCTCTAGCTTCGAGAGCAATTATTAAATTATTTTTCAATTCAGAAATCGACACTGATAAAAACCTGTGACATGTCGATCGAGAAAATCTTCGCCTATAGCTTTCAGCCTTTCGACTGAATCCATCAGGTGAAAAATATATGCAATCATGTCACCGTGTTCTAACAATTTTATCTAGTATACGTTTCTTAGAAAATATTATTTTCTGTTCAAATTGGATCGTTCGTATACTGATTTTAATTTTTTCCACGTGACAGAGGCAGTAGTTTTATTTCTAAGATAAATCTGTAAATGATCAATGCGTAAATTTATATTTTCTCGGAATTATCTAACCCATTTTAGAAGGGCTTCAACAGGTTTTTTGGGTCTGGGGGAAAAAGATCATTGAACTAATCCCACATAAAAAGCATTTGGATCTTAAATTTCTAAGCTACGTCATTTTTTTAATTCTGGTTTCTAGTGTTCATCGTAGCTATAAAACTTGAATGAGGCATGTCTGTTTTGTATTAGCACTTTTATATACAAAAAGTATACACACAGATTCAGTTTAGTTTCAGGATATGTAGCTCTTCGGTCTCATAATCAGTGCTGAAAAGAAAAGCAGCTTACCGTGACAGGAAGTGTAGAATCCTCGAATTAACTAACTTGCATGCAGACTAAAGTAATTTCCGATGCTAACTATTAACACTTATTTAACATTTATTATAAGTGATAAAAGATGCGTTTACGATTATAACACATTACAGACAATTGTTACAGTACTCGAATAAAGGTGGAAATAAATGGGTCTGGGAGATCACTTCATAATGGCGATGTGTTTGCTGGCGTATTTGTCAGTGTAAAAATATTGGAGGTTAATTACGCGAGTATTTTGGCGATATACAAGTAATGAAATTTTCTCAAATGTTTAATTATTTACCACAGTCTTTACTCATGAAGATAGAGGACTAAATTTTCAACAACATTTAAAGTACTTGGAAACAGAAATCACTAGATTAATAATAAATACTAATAGACTCGGTAATGCATACTGGGGCATAAAGTCAAGTATTATGAGAACCTGGTATATTACAGTAGTAGAGAAAAAAATTCTATATGGAATAGAGGCATGGTATGGTTTTCTTAATAGTCATGGAATTAATAAACTATACTCAATACAAAGAAAATTTCTGATAAAAATCCTGCATACCTATAGAACAGTATCAAACCCAGTATTAAACTTATTATCAGGAATCCCACCAATATTCATAACAGCTAAATATTTAACAAAAATTTATGAATTGAAATACAGAGGATCGAAAGAAATTTGTCAGGGAAATATATTACAAGCAGAAAATATAGAATTGAAAAATTTGAAAAAGAACAATAATCCAATAGATATCCGCATAAATCTAAAATTATATTACGATAAGATCCAAGATGATATAATAAATGAAGGATTAAAAATCTTTACAGATGGAAGTAAAATGGAAACAGGAACGGGTTACGGTTATGTAATAATAAAAAGAAATAAGATAGTATATACCTGTAAAAGAAAATTGCATTGTCATAATACTGTATTTCAGGCTGATGGGTCTGCAATACTTGATTCGCTCAGAAAGATAAAAGAATTGAGTGAAGACAATATATATTTATATACTGACAGTCTTTCAGTAATCAAGAGCCTAGAACAATTAGTACCGAAATCCAAATTAATTACCGAGATACAAAAAGAATGTAAAAACATGAATAACCGAACAATTAATATAATTTGAATCAAAGCTCATACGGGGAATACCGGTAATGAATATGTAGATATTTTAGAAGAGAACGCCACGAAATCAATAAATTACAAACCAATACAGCTCCCGGTATCAATATTTAAAAAATATATGAAAGAAAACATAAATAAAGATTGGCAAGATTATTGGGACAATAGTGAAAAAGGAAGAGCAACCTATACTATAATATCTAAAGTAGAACAAAAGTTACAATTCGAAAATAACGTATTAAATTATTTCATTACCGGTCATGGAAGTTTCCCAACCTTCTTGTACAGAATTGGAAAATTAGATTCACCAAACTGTAAATGTGGAATGATAGACACCCCTCAGCATTACATGCAAGTAAAATGTAATCTAGTTCCGATGTGTATTAAAAAATACGAAAACGAAACACAGATCGAATATTTAAAAAAAATAGACAATAATCGTTATAATATTAAAAAGGTAAAGGAAATTTATAATATATTAAATTCAAATTACTCTTATATACAAAATAAATTTTAAAATGAGGGAAAATACTTGGTAAAAATAGTAATAGTGATTAAAAAAAGTGTTCTAAGTTAATAATTCAGTGTATAACATTAAAATGAATAATGTCGAAAGGTTCTCTCCACCCACTTAGGCTTTTGCATCCATAAACTGCTTCAGTTGGATGTGGGTGTGGGTCATCTAAGTCTTTACTCATACATTCAGTTGTCTTGAGAGAAAGCTGACAGTCAGTTAATAGTTTATTTTTTGAGGAACTCTTCTAATAGAAATTTGATTCGCAGATGCTTACTCAATTGATACTATTGCACTAATACAATGGGAAAGTAAAGAAATCAAAAGTACTAGCGATGAACATTTTTACAAGTTAAGAACCAAAAGAGCTATTATAAAATACATAATTCAACCCAACTTTATTTGAAAATGCTCAAGGGTATGAATAATATGACACTTTTATGGCTTCCTTTTTTTTTACTAACCTCCCCTGCGTCCAAGTCGTACCACGGGCTTCTGAATAGTTCAAATTTGCTGCCCACTGCACCATCTGTCGGTGTCCTTATATTTCTACCAATTTTGTAGGAAAGAATAATTTTAAAAATATCTAAAAAGACTAACTTCTGCACAAGTCATTTGCAATATGCTAAAATATGCACTACTATAATTGCTAATTCTAAACCGGGGAAAGCCGAAGGATGGCCGATTGGTTAGGGTGCTGGCCTTCGGTACCAGAGTTAGGGGTTTCGAATCTCACAGTGGCATGGATGTCCGTAGCCGTTTAGAATCAGCTTTAAGCTGTAGGTCCTGGTCTCATTAGCCCTCGTGTTGCAAAAAGTAGACCATAGCACTCCAAACCTAAGCCTGGAAAAAGTGTGGAGTTAGCTAAAAAAAATTACTGTATCCTTTTTTTTAATTGTACAATTATTCGGATTTTTTCTTTAATCGGGCTCCCCCGATCAGTCCGGATAATCAGCGTTCGGCTGTTTTACCTATTTTCTATATTTATCGAAAGTGGTAAATGGGGGGGGGTAAAAGAAAAATATTGTGTTTCAAACAGTTTGAATACAGCTGTCCAAAAAATCTCTAAACACGCTTTAAGAATTTTTTAGTTTTTTTAAAATTATATTAACAAAGTTTTGAGTAATATTTTAATTTTTTACACCATAAATACCTACGTCTGCCTACCTGGAATAATTCCTCACTGTACGTGCCTGATTTCCTTTGCAATTTATCATGAATATTGCTCAGTATTTCATATTTCTGTGTAATTTATTTAGTTGTTTATAGTTTGACTTATATCACTTTGTATCAAAGAGATGTATTTAACCCCTCTAACATCTGTTGAGAAGAATAAAGTATTTAAATCTTAGCTTTAAATGCATATGCTTCAATATCTACAGTAATTCTGAGATGAAACTTTTAATTGGTTTACTGGCTACACAAAGACTTTTGATAAACTTGGCTCTTTAGAAAATCTAAGGGGTTTTCTTGTGCTAGAAACTCATTTCATTTATTATACCCTTTTATAAATCTTACGACACTTATAATTAAAGACTAATTGAATTATCTTACGCTCTTAATAGTAAAAGTTAGGGTTTTCTAGTAATTATACACGAACAAAGAATTAATCTTATTTTAGCGGCAATTTTAACATTAAATGTTATTGGAAAATAAGTATTTCGTTAAATCATTATTTTAAAAGAGCATTATCTGATTTAAACAAGTGACATAATTAAACTATTTATTCCACCAGGTTTTTGATTTAATGTTTTATACAGTTATGTAAAATTGCAAACAGAAACAAATATTATATTAGATGATTTATTTGTTTGATTTCAGTATAGATGCCAACTGCTCAGTGAAATTCGTTCGGTTTGTGTATCTTAAATTCTTAAATGAAAATATGTTTATTTCAAAATTTAAATTAGTTTATATTAGTTTATATTGTATTACATTAGTCCCTTTGTGCCCAGCCTTCGGTCCAGAAAACTAAAGGTCCCAAATAAATGTTATATTTATTTCAAAATGGAAATTAATTTATAGACTACACCAAATGATGGCCGAATGGTAGGGTGCTGCTCTTCGGTACCGGAATTCGTGAGTTCGAATCCCGCTACTGGCATAGTGTTCGTAGGCTTTCGGTATCGGCTTTAAACAGTGGGTCCCGGACTCATTAGCCCTCATGTAACAAAACAGTTGACCGTAGCGCTCCAAACCAAAAGTTTACAGAATACACTACACTAACAATAGAATTAAACAACTCATTATTATAATAGTTAATTATTTTATAATAATTATTATTTTGCATTTTAATTCCTATTCTTCTGTTATACAGCCATCTGACGAAGACATTAACACATTGTATGTGGAACACGTACTAGTACGTTTTCTGACGATTGATACTTGAGAGCGGGTCACGCACTAGTATGGGTTAGAGTAACAACATGGTTTGTTTATGGGTACAACAATAACGGTATATACAGGAAAACAAAGCCGAATGTTCTTGTCTACTACATAGATTCTGAAAAAATTTAGACAAATAAAAACTAGTTTTTACATCAGTCGATGCGGAACCACACAACGGGAAAAAAATAAAACTATACACTACTATTTATATTTGATTTTTCATATTTACGATACTATTATAAATTCATCCACTAAAAAAATATTTTTTGTTTACAAAAATCTTCTGGTTGTTATTTATATATTTCTATTTATATATTTGTTTATATACTTCAATATAAAATACAAAAAGTTGATTAAAAAATTAAATAATATTGGATCTATTGAGATTTAACTGAATAACTAAATTTATGCACAAAACGCCCGCTCCCGGTATAATTCCGCTGCGAAATGTACCTGCACACAATGTGTTAATGTTCATTAAATTGATACTTTTCTTTAAATAGCTATTTCGTCTGAACCGAAACTTTTCATGGGTAAAATAGTAGATTTACTTCGTATCAGAAAATAATAGGCAGTAAAAATTCAAAATTATTTGCAATAATTTTTGTTATTTTAATAATTATTAGTTATTTTGTTTATTAAAAATTATTTTTTTCTAAAAAGGGATTCGATTCTGCGGAAAACATGTACTGACAACTGAAAATTTCTTCCTCGTATCCTCAAGTGTTACAGCTAGGATGAAAACTGGATGCATTTCAGGTTGCCATAAAGACAATGATTTGCATGTAAATTGGAGACTTGGATGTAAACAGGTATCCTAACTCTCTTCAATTATCTCTAGGATATATAAGTAAGTTGGCTAGAATTTAAAGTGGATTAACCCTCTGACTGTTCAATTTGTGTAGACTAAAATCAGTTCAAAAATGTGCATTTTTTTGTACATTTTAAATCTATATATATTCAAAAAATAGAATATGCTCTTTTTCTTTCTAGAAAATATTTTTTATATAGATCTTTAGCATGAGAAATTAAACTGTCAGGAAAAAACCAGTTTCAGATATTATCACAAGTAATATGTTTTTAATAAATTTTAATTGAACTACAGTTAATTTCTATTTATTACATAATGTAATTATAATTATATTATATATAATATAACTATAGTTCTAATCATATAATTCTATTTATTACATAATTAAATGTCTATTAATGTATATAATTTATTTCATTGGTTAAACGGTGAAAAAGGGGTATTCTCTTCTCAAAAAAGGAAGAAAAGCAAATGCCCGCGAAAATTGTGAGATGAGCAAATTTTGCTACATTTGAGTTTCCCGTGGAAATCTCGGGATAATCAGCCAGAGAGTTAAAAATTATCCAAAATAGTCACTTTGGCGTATCATTTGTCAATGATACATTCTCAAATATACCGAGTGGTCTTCGCGTCACAGACCGTTTTTCATATGATAGCTCATTTTTAGGTTTAGTGTTATGGAGACCCCTGTTATGGCTTGACGTGTCTTAAAGAAGTATCTGCAAGGATCACATCATATGTAAAACCATGCTCAGAAAGGATTCACACCGTGCAGTTAAATAAAACAACTAGATCTAGGCACAGGCATTTATTTAAAATAGTATAATGAATGACGTAGAGCTCTGGATATCAAAAATGAACTGACGTTACAGAAGTTTAAAATACTGAAAGTACATACAAGTTACATAAACAAACATCAGTACCTTCGATGTAACCGATCCTCTTCTACTGTCACATTGACTTTTATACAGGAAGACAACATATACATATATTACAGATATTTGCATATTTAAAAGATGCTGTGTTGCCACAAATAAAAATACGATAATTATAAAACTTTACTCATAACAAATACCAATACAGATCAATGAATTCATGTTACAATAATATGTGAAAATGCATTAAAATATTTATAATATATACAAGACACTATTTACAAAGACTGAACGCCAACGGCCTTAATCAGAAATGATGCGTAATCACCAAAGGGTATATTTCTTCCATTAATAGTCTGCATATAATTTATTATAATTTAAATAATAACTATTTTTATATTTCTGAGCATTTAAAAATTAAAGTTCAATTAGAACCAAAGTCCAACGCCATAATGTAACTTGTACCTACTGATTTCTTTATGCATTTTAACTCGTAAAATAACATAGATACTTGTCTCTATTCTAACAAGATATTATGATACTATAAAATGACATTTAGCTGCAAAAAATATCCTTGAAAACAACTGCAGAATAAAAGCTTTATAAGGAAGATTTTATAAGACTTTAAAGGTGATATCACTTTATCAGAACTGAGAGGTTTTATACATCAAAGAATATAAAAATCTTTTATCTGGGAAAAACTTCAATATTTTTCCCTAAACGAAATCATCTAAAATACTACATTCATGTTAACTACATAAATACATTTTCATATAACAGTGCAAACTTCTTCATTATTTTTATGTTTCAACTAAATATAAAGAATCAAATAAGTACACACCATAAACAATAATGCAATACTTGAAAAAATCATAGATCACTTGCATTTTATCAAATCCTTTGAGACTTTAATGCACTGTTTCTAGTGCAAAAGTATTAATTTTCATGTAAAATTTAATAAAAGATGACTTGAAAAAAATTTATAGAGGATTTGTTTCAACAGATAAATATTCAGTACAATTTTCTCCCAGGAAATGAACGAGTCTCATTTTCTTAACAATACAATAAAAATTTATAGCAGTATAGTATAAACCCACATTGTACAATTCGTAATACCGTATTGGTTATCTTATGAATTGTTTTAAAATCTGTCCATAATACTTATAATATTATACATAGAAAGGTATGCAAATATCCCACTGTTTAAAATTTTCATTTACTTTATGCGTAAATTATCATCATCTATTCCTTTTCATCTTTAATTAAGTTATATGCAATAATATCCTCTCAATTTTTCAAAAATGATAATCAAAATGATTGAACGTTATTAAATTTTGTTTTTTAATCTAAAGAAAAAAAACCCAATATTAAAGATAGGAAAAAAACGCCCCGAACGCCCATGACATTTCTGATGCAATATTTCGAAACTAATACATTTATATTTATTTTAAAACAAGCTTTATATTTAAAGACATCCTAAGATAATAAAATACAAAAAAAATTTAAGTTCTGATCATTACTTTCTGTTTTAAGGGTTTATGTTAAGAAAGTCGAAAACTACGGCGAAATGTGATTTAAATTTCTCTTATCGTTTACATCAATAACAAACACAAAAAAAACCACTGTTGGTACGGTGCATGCCTTGTCTAATTCTGTGAGTTTGGGTTGAACATCTAAAAGCGATTTTCAGCTATGTTCGTCTAAAAAAAAGATCACTGTATTTAATCAGAAAATTATGCGTAATAACTTACTTCCATTTTTGCATATAATTTATTATAATTTAAATAATAACTATTTTTATATTTCTGAGCATTTAAAAATTAAAGTTCAATTAGAACCAAAGTCCAACGCCATAATGTAACTTGTACCTACTGATTTCTTTATGCATTTTAACTCGTAAAATAACATAGATACTTGTCTCTATTCTAACAAGATATTATGATACTATAAAATGACATTTAGCTGCAAAAAATATCCTTGAAAACAACTGCAGAATAAAAGCTTTATAGAAGATTTTATAAGACTTTAAAGGTGATATCACTTTATCAGAACTGAGAGTTTTATACATCAAAGAATATTCTTTTATAAAAACTTCAATATTTTTCCCTAAACGAAATCATCTAAAATACTACATTCATGTTAACTACATAAATACATTTTCATATAACAGTGCAAACTTCATATATTTTTGTTTTTCAACTAATTTAAAGACAATAAGTACAAACTAAACAATAGTACAATACTTATTGCAAGGAATGCAATATTCTATTGAAAAACCATAAAGCATTTTACTACTTATAAATATATGCTTCCAAGTGAAATAGTTTTAATTACATTATTTGAGTGAAAAAAATTATAAAATGTACTGAATTAAAAAATTGAAATTATAAAATAAGGGCCCACTTTCTTACAAATTTGATTGATAAAATATAATAGTATTGATAAAAGAAATGAACTATACTCATTGATTAAACGTACCGGATTACTCGAAAAATACATTTTGAGAAAAATAACTAAATAATTTTCTGTACATGAATATGGTTGTTTACACTACATTATGCGTATTAACCTAGGTTTAACTCTTGATTCCTAAAAGAACTATATATTTTTAGAATCTGTGAAACACCTACTATTTTTTAAAATAAATATTGAAAAATCGAGTTTTTAAAGCTAGGAAATATCCCAGTTCCTTAAAATACTAAATTCCAATCAATTATATCAGTTTTATATAAAAATAACAAAGCTTTAAAAAACTTTAAGCTTTGATAGAGAAAAATAACTTTATAATTTTCTGTACATGACTATAATTGTATAACATTGCATTAAGCGTATTATCCTAGGTTTAAGTCTTGATTCCTAAAAGAACTATATAGTTTTTGAATTAGTAAAACACCTACTATTTTTTAAGATAAAAATTGGAAAATAGAATTTTTCAAATGTTGGGAATGTCCCAGTTTCCAAAAATATTAAATTCCAATCAATTATATCAGTTTTATATAAAAAAACAAAGCTTTAAAAAACTTTAAGCTTTGATAGAGAAAAATAACTTTATAATTTTCTGTACATGACTATGGTTGTTTACATTGCATTATGCGTATTATCCTAGGTTAAGTCTTGATTCCTAAAAGAACTATATAGTTTTTGAATTAGTAAAACACCTACTATTTTTTAAGATAAAAATTGGAAAATAGAATTTTTCAAATGTTGGGAATGTCCCAGTTTCCAAAAATATTAAATTCCAATCAATTATATCAGTTTTATATAAAAAAACAAAGCTTTAAAAAAACTTTAAGCTTTGATAGAGAAAAATAACTTTATAATTTTCTGTACATGACTATGGTTGTTTACATTGCATTATGCGTATTATCCTAGGTTAAGTCTTGATATAGTTTTAGAATCGGTGAAACACCTACTATTTTTTAAAATAAAAATTGGAAAATCGAGTATTTCAAATGTCGGGAATGTTCCAGTTTCCAAAAATACTAAATTCCAATCAATGATAACAGTTTTATATAAAAATAACAAAGCTTAAATTTTAAGGGGATCTTGGTTTATGTTGAGTTCAGTGGAGAATTCCGTAAGTTTTCAAACAATATTCAAATTCAGGTAAAGGAAAAGACAGACACAAATAGGAAATTCTCTTCTCATTTTCATGGATTTAAATAAGAAGGAAAGACACCTTAAAATTTACATAATGAGAGTTCAACTGATTCAGTAATGTCGTTGCATGAAAGGCTTACTATTTTGATAGGAAGTAAGTTGAATAGGCCAATGAGAGTTAAACTCAAAAAGGCAATGAATACCGAATAAGGAGTATAAAATTATACTTTCGTAAATCTCATATTACGCCAAGATTGCAGCTAATATATTCCGTAATATTATATTTCATTCCCTTTTCGTAGAAATATATAAATGCAAATACTATAATATGAATAAATATTTAAACTCAAACGAAGGTGGGATTATTGTCAATCCTTAACTGCTTGGTTAACCCATATTGTACCACACCAACCAAATATTTCTGTAAGTTATTAAAACTTCATCCATATTATTAATATGGTGTAACTAAGTATATAAAACCAAAATTTTTAAAAAATATTTTTAATTTTTTATGTAATTGTCTGTCCTATAAATAGGACAGCTGTCCATTACACTACTAAAACTTAGCAAATATCACTTACATTGCATTAGGCTGATTCATTGATGAAATTTGGGGAAACATTCAAAACAAAGTCTAACATTACATTTTAAGCATACTGTTGTAGGTTTTCTATTGCAGTTATTGAACTGGCAGTAAGAGAGTAAGTTTATCTTGCAAAAAATCTCCAGTTTTCTGAATAGAATAGACATCTATTTACCCCTTGTTGTGTCCAGGTGTGTGAACAGGTTTTGAACTGGTTTTCATTGAAAGATAAGAAAAGAATGTGCGCTATCAATGCAATATCGAATCCATAAAAAAATAATGAACGTCTCTTAATTTTAGCACATTTTTATACTTACAAAATACACGTGTAAAATATATTTTTCAACAAAAACTTTCAGCTACATTATTAGCTCGGTTTTTAAACTAAAAGTGACCTCCACAATGTTTAAAAAAGAATGATAATAAATATAAAATTAAAGATTAGAAAGTGATACTTTTTAAGAGGATGATGAAAATAAATTTTACAATACAATATAATTTGATTTCTCAGGTTTTTTTTTGTTACTATGCTAAAGTGTGTCTATTTTAAAGGTGTTAAAATAAAATCCACTCAGAAAATATTTATAACTTTATTACTAAATGGAATTTTATTTGCTGTCCTGTTTATAGGACAGCAGTCCGATATGGATTAATCATCCCAGTGCCTACTACTTAATATTTATAGCAACTACTTAGGACTAGAACCATTCTACTTACCACATGTATATCGGTTTGTAAAATTCATACGTATATATCTATAAAATTCTTCTGTCCATGTTTTTGTAATAAAACTCCTCCTAAAAGGCAGGATTGATTTTGATGAAATTTTGTGTAAGTAATTTAGTTGATTTGAGAATGGTTCAGATTCACAATTTGAAAAGATAAAAAATGTTTTTTTTTATTAAAAATACAGAACTGAGCGCTTATTGAGATTATTATAATGCGGCTTAAAATCCTTCACTGCAAACACATTTGTGGGGCCTTTGTCAGCGCAACGGTCATCAATACAAGAAATCCCAATATTGAATACCCATACAGGAGATGTGAGAATTTTAATTTAATCTAATTACGTTTGTGATGATTGTACGCATGGTGACGTCAAGTATTTTTAAAAATAATTTTTACCCTTACTTTTCCATCAAAATGGTCCAACTTATAATTTTTTTCAAAACATTTTCCAATTTTTGGATGTATAAAACAGGAACATAGTCTATTGTCTAGTGTTAAATATATATATATATATATATATAAAAATATTTATAAAGGAAACACCATAAAAGAGAAGTTCGGCCAGTTCCCGAATTGGCCAGCCAAATCGCACATTGGATGTTCTGGAAATGAATAGCTTATATGCGAATTTGGCCGGGCATTTCCTGAAGTGCCCGAAACTCCCTGGTCAATGTTCAATGTGCTGAAGATGTGCCGATGTTTACAGTGGTCGCGGTGATCCACGAAACGTCCTTGCAGTTCTCATGAACATCGAGGGCGCTTTCTAAAATCTATGAGCAGAATATAGTGTTCTCAAACAACTGTACCATTTGCAGATACGTTCAACTGTACCGATTGCAACAACTTTTCATTTTGCAAGAGAAACTACTTACATTGGCATCCGTGGCCACATATGAAAAATCATTACTAATCGTTGCCTCTTAAAAATCTCTAACCGGCGGCCAAAGCTACACTCAATGCAGTTGCACTACCAAGAGCTCAACAAATCACTGCAGATGTAAAAATAACAAACTGCTGTGAAATTCGAAATGTCATAAAAGTTTATCTTGTAACAAGTGAGGATAATGATAATTTTCTGTAATAAACTAATTCAGTAGATAATGGGATTATCTTTTTGTTTGTTTGTTTGTTTTCTCAAAGGGAAAGGAAATTTTCGAGGAAGCAAAACTAATTCTATAAAAAACTATCATATAGCCCGTCATATGACGGGATCCATAAAATTTTGAACTTTCCAGAATTGTAAAATACCCTATGAGGCAGCTTATTTTTTGACTGATAATTATCTGGTACACGCTCAATAATTTGTTTATCTTCATACTCCTTTAAAGTCTCCTAATACTGTTATCACAATTTAGAATCAAGTTGAATTCATTTCGTCAACCCGTGTGGTTATGTGTAAAAAACAAACACACAAATGAACAAACTTCTTAATTTTCAAAGACATATAACTTAAACGTTAGTTATTTATTAGTCCGGGAAATAAATTTGTAGATTTTATGAAAATTATTTGTTGTTAATACCGGTGATAAAATTTTTATTGCAACAAAAAGTAATCGATGATTAAATTTTAAATTATCACATATGTCCCTAATCTATTATTTAAGAAAATATAAAAGAAAATTATTTACGTAATATCTTAGTTCAATGATAAAACGTATGTAAATAATGCAGATGATATACAAATAATTTAAAGTAAAAAATGATTAAATGAGATGGCTAAAGGAATGACGTCATAATGCTAGGAAAAAATGTTATTTTACCTATTTATTATGTGATAAATTTAATCTCCTGCTCTAAAGGAAAATTAAGCTTGAAGTAATGGCATTTAACGCTCGAAAAGGGAGGAAAGGGGTGGATTTCGAACGTTTCATTCATTTTGAATTTTGATAACTGTAACTCATCAAGAATCCAATATGGATGCCTCTATGCATTCCAGTTACAACTGGTTCATAAATTCAAGGACAGGCGGAGAGATAACTTAGGCTATTATTAAATAGAAGATTTTAATTTTTTTACAAAATAAAAAAAAAATTAATTTTTACAAAATAAAAATATATGTAAATAGCACTATATGATGTTGTAATTGTACAACGTTGCTCTATTTTAAAAGGAATTCCGTTGCTTAAATATGTAATGATCATTAATTAATTAGACTTAAAGTAGTAGCACCAAAGATCAACAGCTCATATCCATCGTAGTAATTAGATATGTAGGACATATTAAAATAATGATTTTAGCTGACTTATGACATAAATTATTAAGTTATGTTAATAAATCATTAATATTATTTGTTTATATAAAAATAAAGATAGAGGCTATCCACGTCGGTGAGACTATTGGAATTATTTGAATTAGAGATGTAAAAGCGTTGTGGGTCTCAGCCTTTTAAAAGATTCCCTGGTATAACCATCCATATCCATCGTAGTAATTAGTTAAACACGTAAAACCCATTAAAATACTGATTTTAGCTAACTTATGGCATAAATTGTTAAATTATGGTAATAAATTATTAATATTATTTGTTTATATAAAAATAAAGATAGAGGCTATCCACGTCGGTGAGACTATATTGGAATTATTTGAATTAGAGATGTAATAGTGTTGTAGGTCTCAGCCTATTAAAAGATTCCCTGGTATAACCATCCATATCCATCGTAGTAATTAGTTAAACACGTAAAACCCATTAAAATACTGATTTTAGCTAACTTATGGCATAAATTGTTAAATTATGGTAATAAATTATTAATATTATTTGTTTATATAAAAATAAAGATAGAGGCTATCCACGTCGGTGAGACTATATTGGAATTATTTGAATTAGAGATGTAATAGTGTTGTAGGTCTCAGCCTATTAAAAGATTCCCTGGTATAACCATCCATATCCATCGTAGTAATTAGTTAAACACGTAAAACCCATTAAAATACTGATTTTAGCTAACTTATGGCATAAATTGTTAAATTATGGTAATAAATTATTAATATTATTTGTTTATATAAAAATAAAGATAGAGGCTATCCACGTTGGTGAGACTATATTGGAATTATTTGAATTAGAGATGTAAAAGTGTTGTGGGTCTCAGCCTTTTAAAAGATTCCCTGGTATAACCATCCATATCCATCGCAGTAATTAGTTAAACACGTAAAACCCATTAAAATACTGATTTTAGCTAACTTATGGCATAAATTGTTAAGTTATGTTAATAAATCATTAATATTATTTGTTTATATAAAAATAAAGATAGAGGCTATCCACGTCGGTGAGACTATTGGAATTATTTGAATTAGAGATGTAAAAGTGTTGTGGGTCTCAGCCTTTTAAAAGATTCCCTGGTATAACCATCAATATCCATCGCAGTAATTAGTTAAACACGTAAAACCCATTAAAATACTGATTTTAGCCATGGCATAAATTGCTAAATTATGGTAAATAAATTATTAATATTATTTGTTTATATAAAAATAAAGATAGAGGCTATCCACGTTGGTGAGACTATATTGGAATTATTTGAATTAGAGATGTAAAAGTGTTGTGGGTCTCAGCCTTTTAAAAGATTCCCTGGTATAACCATCAATATCCATCGCAGTAATTAGTTAAACACGTAAAACCCATTAAAATACTGATTTTAGCTAACTGTGGCATAAATTGTTAAATTATGGTAATAAATTATTAATATTATTTGTTTATATAAAAATAAAGATAGAGGCTATCCACGTCGGTGAGACTATATTGGAATTATTTGAATTAGAGATGTAAAAGCGTTGTGGATCTCAGCCTTTTAAAAGATTCCCTGGTATAACCATCCATATCCATCGCAGTAATTAGTTAAACACGTAAAACCCATTAAAATACTGATTTTAGCTAACTATGGCATAAATGCTAAATTATGATAATAAATTATTAATTATTTGTTTATATAAAAATAAAGATAGAGGCTATCCACGTCGGTGAGACTATATTGGAATTATTTGAATTAGAGATGTAAAAGCGTTGTGGGTCTCAGCCTTTTAAAAGATTCCCTGGTATAACCATCCATATCCATCGCAGTAATAGTAAAGTAGTTAAACCCATTAAAATAATGATTTTAGCTGACTTATGACATAAATTATTAAGTTATGTTAATAAATCATTAATATTATTTGTTTATATAAAAATAAAGATAGAGGCTATCCACGTCGGTGAGACTATTGGAATTATTTGAATTAGAGATGTAAAAGCGTTGTGGATCTCAGCCTTTTAAAAGATTCCCTGGTATAACCATCCATATCCATCGCAGTAATTAGTTAAACACGTAAAACCCATTAAAATACTGATTTTAGATAACTCATGGCATAAATTGTTAAATTATGGTAATAAATTATTAATATTATTTGTTTATATAAAAATAAAGATAGAGGCTATCCACGTCGGTGAGACTATATTGGAATTATTTGAATTAGAGATGTAAAAGCGTTGTGGATCTCAGCCTTTTAAAAGATTCCCTGGTATAACCATCCATATCCATCGCAGTAATTAGTTAAACACGTAAAACCCATTAAAATACTGATTTTAGATAACTCATGGCATAAATTGTTAAATTATGGTAATAAATTATTAATATTATTTGTTTATATAAAAATAAAGATAGAGGCTATCCACGTCGGTGAGACTATATTGGAATTATTTGAATTAGAGATGTAAAAGTGTTGTGGGTCTCAGCCTTTTAAAAGATTCCCTGGTATAACCATCAATATCCATCGCAGTAATTAGTTAAACACGTAAAACCCATTAAAATACTGATTTTAGCTAACTTGTGGCATAAATTGCTAAATTATGATAATAAATTATTAATATTATTTGTTTATATAAAAATAAAGATAGAGGCTATCCACGTCGGTGAGACTATATTGGAATTATTTGAATTAGAGATGTAAAAGCGTTGTGGATCTCAGCCTTTTAAAAGATTCCCTGGTATAACCATCCATATCCATCGTAGTAATTAGTTAAACACGTAAAACCCATTAAAATACTGATTTTAGCTAACTTATGGCATAAATTGTTAAATTATGGTAATAAATTATTAATATTATTTGTTTATATAAAAATAAAGATAGAGGCTATCCACGTCGGTGAGACTATATTGGAATTATTTGAATTAGAGATGTAAAAGCGTTGTGGGTCTCAGCCTTTTAAAAGATTCCCTGGTATAACCATCCATATCCATCGCAGTAATTAGTTAAACACGTAAAACCCATTAAAATACTGATTTTAGCTAACTTGTGGCATAAATTGCTAAATTATGATAATAAATTATTAATATTATTTGTTTATATAAAAATAAAGATAGAGGCTATCCACGTCGGTGAGACTATATTGGAATTATTTGAATTAGAGATGTAATAGTGTTGTAGGTCTCAGCCTTTTAAAAGATTCCCTGGTATAACCATCCATATCCATCGTAGTAATTAGTTAAACACGTAAAACCCATTAAAATACTGATTTTAGCTAACTTATGGCATAAATTGTTAAATTATGGTAATAAATTATTAATATTATTTGTTTATATAAAAATAAAGATAGAGGCTATCCACGTCGGTGAGACTATATTGGAATTATTTGAATTAGAGATGTAAAAGCGTTGTGGATCTCAGCCTTTTAAAAGATTCCCTGGTATAACCATCAATATCCATCGCAGTAATTAGTTAAACACGTAAAACCCATTAAAATACTGATTTTAGCTAACTTGTGGCATAAATTGCTAAATTATGATAATAAATTATTAATATTATTTGTTTATATAAAAATAAAGATAGAGGCTATCCACGTCGGTGAGACTATATTGGAATTATTTGAATTAGAGATGTAAAAGCGTTGTGGGTCTCAGCCTTTTAAAAGATTCCCTGGTATAACCATCCATATCCATCGCAGTAATTAGTTAAACACGTAAAACCCATTAAAATACTGATTTTAGCTAACTTGTGGCATAAATTGCTAAATTATGATAATAAATTATTAATATTATTTGTTTATATAAAAATAAAGATAGAGGCTATCCACGTCGGTGAGACTATATTGGAATTATTTGAATTAGAGATGTAATAGTGTTGTAGGTCTCAGCCTTTTAAAAGATTCCCTGGTATAACCATCCATATCCATCGTAGTAATTAGTTAAACACGTAAAACCCATTAAAATACTGATTTTAGATAACTCATGGCATAAATTGTTAAATTATGGTAATAAATTATTAATATTATTTGTTTATATAAAAATAAAGATAGAGGCTATCCACGTCGGTGAGACTATATTGGAATTATTTGAATTAGAGATGTAAAAGCGTTGTGGGTCTCAGCCTTTTAAAAGATTCCCTGGTATAACCATCCATATCCATCGCAGTAATTAGTTAAACACGTAAAAACCATTAAAATACTGATTTTAGATAACTCATGGCATAAATTGTTAAATTATGGTAATAAATTATTAATATTATTTGTTTATATAAAAATAAAGATAGAGGCTATCCACGTCGGTGAGACTATATTGGAATTATTTGAATTAGAGATGTAATAGTGTTGTAGGTCTCAGCCTATTAAAAGATTCCCTGGTATAACCATCCATATCCATCGTAGTAATTAGTTAAACACGTAAAACCCATTAAAATACTGATTTTAGATAACTCATGGCATAAATTGTTAAATTATGGTAATAAATTATTAATATTATTTGTTTATATAAAAATAAAGATAGAAGCTATCCACTTGGTGAGACTATATTGGAACTATTTGAATTGGAGATGTAAAACTATTGTAGCTCTTAGCCTTTTAAACCCTTCAAAGGTCACGATTAAAAATTCTTTCAGATTTAACAGAATTAGGTTATAAACTTTGTGAAATTTATAAATAGGAATTATATGAAAACAAATTTTACAATCCGTTGGGAGGTGGGATTTTTTTTTCGGGGGGGGAGATGGGATAATTGTGAAACCTCTCTCTTTTACAGCATGAAAATAATAGTTTTTAAAATTAATTATATTGGAAGAACAATGTATAATTATCACCAAAATGATGTAACAAATAGATAACTACACAGTTTTTCATTGTTCTTTTGAGTACGTGTTTTTATTTGAAGTCATAAGGAGAAAAATCAAATTCGAGATATTTCATGTAAAGCAATTTTAAACTAATGTATTTCAAAGGTAAAAAAAAATTATGCAAAATTCTATTATCTATTACTACATCAAAGAGTCAATAACACAGAAAATCGAAAAAAAATTCTTCCGGGCGTTTTTAAAAAGAGAAAAAAAGTATCAATAGGTGGTTTCGCTGTGAAACCACTGGTTACCACCTGTTAACCACCGTTAAAGGGTTAAAACCCTTTCGCGACGGGAAGCGCAAACGAGCGCTTTTCTCTGAGGCCGGCAGTCACTTTCGCGAGTGTGTATCCTGGGCCGGAGGGTTTTTTGCTATTACGCCTAAATCATGAAATTAACGAAGTAGCAGCGTGTTATTTAATAATTCTGCGTAAAGTATTTAAACGGAATGGGAATTATATATGTTTATAGATACTTTATTTACTTAAGCTATTTCTTATTTAAATATATATTTTACACTTTACTTTTTTTAAAATTTTTTACATAGTGTTATTTAATGACTTTTAACATTCAAAACTGAATACTATGTTATTTAAACTTTTTTTTGTATGAAAAATTTTAAAAACAGGGATCTACAAACAATCCCTTTTTACAGTCCTTGCACTAGTAGTAACTCATTTGCCGATTTGGAGGATTTTTCCGGAATGTGAAAAAACGAAGTATCGTCATCATGTTTGTCAGAAATGTCCTCCTCAGCATTAGAATCACTAGATCCATTATGAACAATTAGAATATATCATAGTGTCACTATTACTAATATCCTAATCTGTTTCAGAATGAAAATCTGAAATTTTTCGGGTCATTTCAGCTATTTCAAGCTCAGTTAAACACTTTCGACACTTCGAAAATCTAACAATAAAAAGAGAAAAAAAAATCAAGTCTGTCAGATCTAATTCTGTACTAAAAACTGGACTGCAAACCGAAATACACAACGCTTTAGCAAAAAAAAAAAAAAACACCACGTGGGAATTTAAAGAGCGGTCATAAAACATGTCAATCGGAAACATTCCTTTTCCCTCATGTTTATATAATCAAAAACCACTTGTATGTGTATCATACTACTCTCCTATTGAGTACAAGGTCAAATCTACATGTATTTAAATCCATATGGACATACAATGCCATCTTGTGTCAAAACTTTTAGTTTTAAAATGTTCCACAACACTGGCACACATATGTGACGGTAGGGGGTGAACGAGAAAACGCTCTGGCACGCCAGTGTGTCGGCCGAGAAGTGAGCGCGTTTCTTGCTGGTACGTATTTGTGACAGTAGGCGCGAAAGGGTTTTAAAAGATTCCTTGTTATAACAATTCTGAAGATTTTCTATTATGTTCCTGTCTTACTTTATACAAGATTCCGAAATAAGTTCAACTCAAGATTCCTGATAACTGCTGAAATGTGATCCATTTTGGTAACTCGATGTTCATTATGTGTTTCTAAGCCATCTCGAATGAAATGAAATATTTAAAACCACTGTCAAAGTGGTAAAATTTAACACTTCCAGATGAACGTATTCCAATGCTGATAGATAAACCATACAACTTATTCCTAAACAAAATTCATTACTTTTGATAAGTATAAACAGATAGAATGCACAGAGGCATTTCCCGAAATATTTCAATGCATTTTTACTAAATCTAAAATTTTGAAATTTCGTTATATGGATGATAGACTGAGTTAAATAAACAAATTTGCTTTTTTTTATCAGAAAAAATTATGATTTGCCCTTTTAGATCTATTTAAAATGTCTCATTAAACATTTACAGTAAAATATTTAATAAATTAAAAAATGTACTCTATTTCTGTAACGTTATAAAAATATGTTTGAAAGGGTATTAATGGTTTTTCAATAAAAAGATTTCCTAACAATTTTTCAAATTTTATATTCTTTAGGCAGCTTATTGCACCTTTGAAATACTTGTTTAGTGAGCTTATATATATTTTTTTTTTATTTTATACAATTTTGACTTCGATTCTGTTTTTATTTATTTGTATTAACATTGCACTGTCTGTAATTGAAATAATTTTATTTTTTAGTTTCTACTATATAAAGCCTCACTCTATTTTAGCTAATAAAACAAATGCTGTTCGTGTATTTTTTTTTATATATTTGCATCTTTGGAAAAAAAAGGTGCGTTTAGCAGTTAATCAACTCTATTTAATTATTCCACTCTAATAAGAATATATTTGACGCAAATGTTTATATATTTTGAAAAGAATTAAAACTCATACAAAATTTTCTAAAGTAAACCGTTAAGCTTATATCTTACGTTTCATTATTTTTTTCTAGAAATGAAACTTGTAAACATTCTTTCCGGTAATTTTTAAAGTTTTGTTTCTCTTTTCATTCTTGAAAATGCTTTAAAATAAAAATAATAGCCTTAAAATCAATGTTTTTAAAACCTTTTCTAAAATGATAAAAATGACTTGAAGGCAATTAAAATACATGCGCTTAAAAAGTGTCCGTAATACCGTACTGAAAACGTCTACCCTTCAATTCTGATCATCCTCAGAAGGGATGTTTTCCTGTTTCTACCACCATATATATCTCTACCATGCCGACAATCAAGTAAAAGTCAATAATTCGAAAAACTTCCTTCTTTACTTTTTGTACGATCTAACGGGAATATTCCACACTCATATTCCAAATTATCTTTAAATAGATAAATTTACAGATTTCTCAGAAATTGTGAACTATAATTTTATAATTTTTCTGGAATGTTACATAACATTATGACACATACAGGGTGTTTAAAAAATGACCGGTATATTTGAAAAATCAATAAAAACTAAAGGACAGTGATAGAAATTCTCAGTTTATTGCAATATGCTTGGGACAATAGTAAATTTTCAGGCAGACAAACTTTAAAATTAGTTACAATATTCCACAACAGATGGCGCTGCAGTCTGGAAAAATTTTAACTAGGATACTAGTCTCTGGGGACTCTTAAAAGATCAGGTGAATCGCCACTATTCAGAAACAATTGAATAACTGGAACAGTACATGTGTTCTGCATGTAAAGTCATCCTGTCTGAGACGTTTACACGGGTTTCTGATAATTTCTTTCTGAGAATACGCCATATTATTGCTGCTCATGGTGGATATCTGGAAAATATCGTAATTTAGATTTTTCCAGACTGCAGCGTCATCTGTTGTGGAAGATTATAACTAATTTTTAAAGTTTGTCTACCTAAAAGATTTATATTGTCCCAAGCATATTGCAATAAACTGTATATTTCTATCACTGTCCGTTTAGTTTTTATCGATTTTTCAAATATACCCGTCATTTTTAAAACACCCCGTAAATACAAAGGTAAGCATTTAAGAACACTGCACACGAAATATTATTACAGCATAAAGCAATAAAAATGGTACAAAAATGTGAAAAAGAGAGTTCACAAATAAATTATTAACTCAAAAAAAGGGAAGCCTTACGAATTTAATATGGAATGTGATATCCTCTGATGTTTACACACAAATCCTAACTTATTTTCATGCTGGAAATAACGATTTTAACCACAGGTTGGATAGTTAAGCACCGCACTTCCAGAAGATGGTGAGGTTTTAAAATCTTATTTGGCATCTGTTCTGAGAAATGGGTGGCTTGAGGTTTTTAACTTTCGGAAAATTCGCTTTTAAAACTGCATTAATGTTCGAAGGGATTTTTTAACACTCCTAATATTTGGTAAATGTATCTTGTTACCATTTAGCCGAATTTAAGATTTTCCCACATATGAGGTGTTCACAACCAAAATGAACCAACTCCATTTAGACAAGTTAAAGAAATTAAGTCTTAAAAATGTCTGAATTTTAGTTAATTCTGGGAAATTTAAATTAATTGTATAAAATGCTTAATAATTAGGGTATAATCTAACATAAGTGCGGAAAGTGCCCCTATAAAATCCCCTATAAAATAATAGCCTAAATTATCTCTGTCTGTCCTTGAATTTATGAAGCGGTTGGACCTGGTATAGATAGAGGCATCCATATTGGAGTCTTGATGAGTTAGGGTTAGCAAAATTCAAAGCGAGTTCAAAAACTTTCGAAATACACCCCATCCTGCCTTTTCGATCGTTTAATGCCATTACTTTAATACCTATTTTCTCTGGTTAAAAGCAAGAGATGATTACATTCATTAATTTATCGCATAAGTAGATGAAAATAACAGTGTTTTCTATCATTATGACGTCATTCCTTTAACCATCTCATTTAATTATTTCTTATTTTAAATTATTTAAATATCGTCTGCATTATTTTCATGCGTTTTATCACTGAACTTAGATATTACGTAAATAATTTTCTTTCATGTTTGGCTTAAATAATAGATTAGGTACATATGTGATAATTTTAAATTTAATCATCGATTATTTTTTGTTGCAATTAAAAATGTTGTTACCGGTATTAATAATTC
>CM063503.1:36932007-36957007 GCA_032207245.1 Pardosa pseudoannulata
TATATACATATATTTATACATATATATACATATATATATACACATATATATATAATATATATATATATATATATTTATACATATATATAAATATATATATATACATATAATATATACATATATATATTCATATATATATACATATATATATATATATATAAATATATATATATATATATATATATATATATATATTTATGAGCAGCGATCAAATGATTTTAACCGTGGTGGCATATCAGTATCTTCCAACACATCGTTAATATCAATTTCTTATTCACTATCATTTTAGGCGGACGATGGCTGAATGGTAGTGCACTGCTCTTCAATACGAGTTTTTAGGTACGGATCCCACTACTGTCATAAAATGTTCGGAGGTATTCCGAATTGCCTTTAAGCTGTAATTCTCAGACTCGTTACCCCTTGTGTAGAAAAACTATGGACCACAGCACTCCAAACTAAACCAACAAATAACCTATCAATATTTTTATCCTCCTCTGAGAACCATCGTCGGGAGGCATAGACTGAGATACCGGAGTTGACATGTTCGAATACCGTTGATGGCATGGGTGATCATATCTGTTTAAACCATAGACCTGGGTCTAATTATCCCTCGTGTAACATAACAGTAGACATTGGTGCTTGAAACCGAAACATTCTCCTCTGATTCCCAATTACTATCTCTCCGCTCCAGAAATACTATCACTGTCTGTTTCTTATAAACTAGGTTTACACCTTTTTTCATGAGTGCGATATCAATTTTATCTGATAGTTCATCAGAAATTTTGTTTTCAAATACATCAAATCTATCAATGATGGTAAGAAACAAAACTTTAACTAAACTCACGTGTTGACCACTGCTGCTACGTAACTAATCGACAGAAGTAAAATCATATTTATAACGAAAGATGTGTATTAAATCTCATACGAATATACCAATATAAATCTATAATCACGTTAATTAACACATTGTATGCAGGACACGTACTGGTACTTTTTCTGATGATTGATACTTGAGCTTGGGTCACGCACTAGTATGGGTTAGTGTAACAACATGGTTAGTTTGTGGGTTCAAAAATAAAGGTATATACAGGAAAACGAAGCCGAATATTCTTGTCTACTACATAGATTCTGGAAAAATTTAGAAAAATAAAAACTAGTTTTTACATCAGTCGATGCGGAACAACAGAACGAGAAGGTTGATTAAAAAATTAATTTAGATTTAAAATTAACTTTTTATTTAGATGATATTATATAATATATGTATATATATATAATTTATATATATATATAATATATATATATATATATTTATTATATATAATATATATATATATATAATATATATATATATATATATATATATATATATATATATATATATTATATATATATATATATTGTTTATTTGTCTATATATAGTTGTATATATATTTCAGTAAAAATACGATTAAAAAATTAAATAATTTTCGATCTATTGAGATTTAACTGAATAGCTAAATTTCGCGCAAAACGACTGCTCCTGGTACAATTCCGCTACGAAATGTACCCGCACACAATATATTAAGAACTTATTAAGAAAAAACATACTTCTAACAAAACCAGAATTCTCGTTTACGGATGTGAATGTGTTAACTTAGAAAGACCTAACCTCGATATTCATCAAAATATCGCAACTAAAAGTATTTAGTTTGTTTTTTATTTAACATCCTAAATGAGTACCACGTAATCATAAACTATAATAGCTGTAAGAAACATATTTTGTAAACTTATGGTATGCTTTTTGCTAAAATAGACTTTTTCCTGAATAAAAGTTGCAAGAATAAGATGTTATCTGTATTCAACAAAACTTAGAACTTAACGTAGATTGGTTTAAGCCCACAAATCTAGAAATTGTGTATACTAAATAAATGAAACTAAAACTTCTTTTGAAATATGAACTATTTTAATGAATTCATTGGTCTCAAGGTTAGTAGAAATTACCATTGTTTGGAAGATTATGAAGATTAAAAGTATTGATGGAAAGTTATGGTTATCAAGAAAATAAATCGTCAACTGTAAATAATTCATTCTGCTTTGTGTTAGAGAAATAAACTTTTTCAATCCCAAGCTTCAACTATCCTCCCCAGTATCAAAGCGAGGAAAATAAATTATTACTAAATTTGCCAGTCATTAATTTTTTAGTTAGCTCTTCCTCTATGGTGTGATGGAAAAAGAAGATAGTCTCAAAATATCTTTTAAAATATCACTTTTGAAATATCTTTGTGAAAACTGATAACAGAACCAGCATAAAAACTACATTTCATGGTCATAAAAATGCCCATACATTCGATAAAAGAAACTAAATTCAACAGTCAATTATTTAAAGACCTTTTACAAATAAAATAATGACAACAAAATTTTCAAATTTTTCATCATGTGCAAAATCTGATGTGAAGTATTTTACTAAGAACTCTACTTTTAGACACTGTCGGCTTTAAAACGTTATATATTTTATCTTAAATTTATAAATTTGAAATATTTTAAAATTCAAACTTATGTGCATTTCCTACCCTTAAAAATCTTGATTCTTTCACATTAACTTCTCAATAAAGTTTCTATTTCGTGAACTTAATTCACATTTCGAAGAAAGATCCTATGGGGATTTATTCATTTAGTCTCCATAAGATGGATCAGATTTCAGTGTGTTTTGAATTATTCATCACCACCAAGGATAAGATTCGATAATAGAGTAGTTGAATTAAATGAGTGTGAATACCAGTCTTTTAATTTCTTATAAGTTTCACGCATTCTGTGCGTGTCAGATGAAAAACATTGTCTTAAAAAACACCTAATAGTTTCGGTAGAAATTTTGGGAAAGCATTAAATTGTTGAAAAAAGAGTGATAAATTTTTATGTATTCAAATACGATTTAATTTCCTTTTACTCACGTTCTTTTAATCTTATGTCGAAAGTAAAGATATACAGAGTGTCTTTTAATTAACTTACAGCTTTAAAATGAAATATCTTATGAGTCGTTGCAGAAAGCCCGGAATAATTATTTAAAAAAACATTGAAAAATAATTTAAATAATAATAAACTATCAAGTACATGTTGCATCGTGCGGTCCATTTGTGCAGGGTGTGCACTGCACACCCTGGCAAAATTATGAACCATAATAAATATTTTTTATAATATATTCAGATATTATGTTTATTCCTTGCTTGTATTCCGCAATGCGTGCGGTACTTTACTGCACCACTAGCGCTTTCAAAAGCAAATGAACATAAAGTTCTTTGTATGCACTGCGCACTAAATTAAAATCACGCTTTATATGTATGAGCTACTGCAGAAGAACATTACTATGGCACTGAGGCAAGTGCAGCTATTATTCCTGCACTTGGCTTTCAGAATCATCCGAAGGTACGGCCGATTAGATTTTTCGACGCCGATTAGATACCATACAACCAAAGACATGATTTTCGCTTCAGTGCTAGTACAATTATCATAAGTTTAGCTGTTTTTTATAGTTATAACTCGACTACTCGTATGTAAACATTTTATTTATTTAATATTTTAAATTTATATTCATAATAAATAATTTTCAGAATGGAGAACTCAGATGTCTCAATAATAAGATTTATTGAAATCCATGTTTCTGCACATGCATGAAAATAGCACGTCACTGCATGTTGACGTGTGATATGGCCTTTAGGGCTGAATTAAGGCCAAAAATTTTTAATCGATTGAAGGTCTTATCTCAAGTTAACCTGATCTAAAATTAAATCAGTTGAAAATATTTCACTGTAATACCTTAAATTCTTCACCAATAAAAATTATCATAAATTAACAAGTACATGTTGACATGTGATATGACCTTTAAATCTGAGTTTAGCCAAAAATTTTTATGATTAAAGGTCTTATCTAGTTAACCTGAACTAAAATTAAATCGGTTGACTTTTGACTGTAATATCTTAAAATTTTCACCAGTAAAAGGTATCATAAACTAACAATACATGTTGACATGTATATGGCTTTTAGCTGAGTTAAAGTCAAAAATCTTTAACCGATTAAAGGTCTATCTATTAACCTGAACTAAAATTAAATCGGTTGAAAACTTTTCACTGTAATACCTTATATTCTTCACCAATAAGGTATCATAAATTAACAAGTACATGTGACGTATGATGGCCTTTAAAATCGGAATAAACATGAAAAATTCTCAAAGTGAAAAAAATATTATTCGGGATTTAAATAATGCTTTTAATGAAATATTTAAATCATTTATATCAATATATACAGAACAAGTAACTTTAAAAAGTAGATAATATAATTTCTGTGTGCAGGCATGTCCCGGTGGACTTGCGATAATCAGGTCATGTTGTAGCCCTTTCCATTGCATACTTTTGTTTTTGTCTGCATTTGTATTGGATTTGAAAACTGCAAAAATCTAACAAAAAAAATTTTGATCATTTAGTTTGGAGTGCTCCGTTAATTTTTCAACACGAATAATAAAATACCGCTTAAAGCCGATTCCAAACGGCTACGAGCATCCATGCCACTTAAAAACCCACGAACTATTAGACACTACTAAACCAATCGACATCGTTGACAATTTGATCATCGAGCTAAATTGTTTAATAATGAACAGTTTCTCAAGTATAAAAAAATTATTCGGGATTTTAATAATCTTTTAATGGAATACTTACATCATTTATATCAATATGTTATAACAAGTAATCCTTTTAAAAGTAGATATTTAATTTCTGTTATAGGACAGGTCCCCGGTGGACTTGCGATAATCAATCATGTTTGTAGCCCTTTCCATTGCATATTTTTGTTTGTGTCAATTTGTATCATGTATAACGATGCAAAAATCTAACAAAAACAATTTTGATCATCAAGAGTTAATTGTTATAAAATTAACAGTTTCTCAAAACTGTAAAATAGTAGGGATTTTAATAATTCTTTAGTAAATGACATAAATCATTATATCAATATGGTATAGAATAAGTACTTATAAAAAGTATATATAATTTCCTTGTACATACCATGTAGATTCCGATAATCAGGTCCTGTTTGTAGTCCTTTCCATTGCATATTTTTGTTTGTGTCTGCATTTGTATTCAATTTGAACGACTGCAAAAATAAACAAAAACAATTTTGATCATCAAGAGCAAAATTGTTATAATAATGAACAGTTTCTCATACTGTAAAAAGTATTATCGGGATTTTAATAATTCCTTTAGTAAATAACATAAATCATTTATATCAATATGATAGAACAAGAAATCCTGATAAAAAGTAGATATATAATTTTCGTGTCCAGGGTATGCCCCCTGTGGCCCTGCGATAATCAGGTACTGTTTGTAGCCCTTTCCATTTCATATTTTTATTTGTGTATGCATTTGTATTGGATTTGAACGACTGCAAAAATCTAACAAAAACAATTTTGATCATCAAAAATTGTTATAATAATGATTTCTCAAACTGTAAAAAAATAGTATTCGGGATTTTAATAATTCGTAGTCAACTGACATAAATCATGTATTTCAATGATATAGAACATACCCTTATAAAGTAGATATATAATTTCTGTGTACGAGCATGTCCCTGGTAGACGATAATCAGGTCCCGTTTGTAGTCCTTTCCATTGCATATTGTTTGTGTCTGCATTTGTATTTTTTGAACGACTGCAAAAATCTAACAAAAAATTTTGATCATCAAGAGCTAAATTGTTATAATAATGAACAGTTTCTCATACTGTAAAAAATAGTATTCGGGATTTTAATAATTATTTTAGTCAAATCACACAAATCATTTATATCAATATGATATAGATCAAGAAATCCTGATAAAAAGTAGATATATAATTTTCGTGTCCAGGGTATGTCCCCTGTGGCCCTGCGATAATCAGGTACTGTTTGTAGCCCTTTCCATTTCATATTTTTATTTGTGTATGCATTTGTATTCATATGCATTTGAACGACTTCAAAAAACTAACTAGAACAACTTGATCATCAAGAGCTAAATTGTTATAATAATGAACAGTTTCTCAAACTGTAAAAATAGTATTCGGGATTTTAATAATTATTTTAGTCAAATCACACAAATCATTTATATCAATATGATATAGATCAAGAAATCCTGATAAAAAGTAGATATATAATTTTCGTGTCCAGGGTATGTCCCCTGTGGCCCTGCGATAATCAGGTACTGTTTGTAGCCCTTTCCATTTCATATTTTTATTTGTGTATGCATTTGTATTCATATGCATTTGAACGACTTCAAAAAACTAACTAGAACAACTTGATCATCAAGAGCTAAATTGTTATAATAATGAACAGTTCTATTCAGAATTAAATGTAATGAATTGATTCCAAACTCAACAATAAAAGAGGCAAATGAAAATTTTCTAAAGAAAAAATATCTTTCTAAGTGAGGAGGAGAATTTTTACTGAGGTTGTATCCTAGGTAATGAAACCCAAATGGATAAATTGAGACTACTCCTGCCATCTATCGACGACTTAACTAATTATTAACATATAAAAAGTGTTTTTAATCTAAATAATCTTCAAAATCGAACTCCTTCATAAAACAAATTAAAAGAATTATTAAATATTTTCAAGTTAATATTTATTTTAATAAACCTGATAAATTTACGTATGATAAATTTTATTTTAAGGAAATATATGGAATTATATTTTAAGGAAACATGGTTCCTGAATATAAAAAAATAACACTGGTGTCTGAAATATATAAATAAATAATATATAAATAAATAAAACCCTTAGAATTTTTATTGCACGAATTTAAATAAAATCAAACATAGGGAAAAAATCTTTTTAAAAAATATATTTCTTGTTAAAATAAACTCCTATAAATAAAATTAGGAGCGTCCATAGAGCCGAGCAAACTAGACCCTATTCAGATTTAAAATTTAAGATCAGCATTTTAGCTGGAATTTGAAAAATTCTTTTAATATTAAGAAAAAAATCACATAAAACTATTTTTAAATATAATTCTTTATAAATTGAAAGTCTCAAATATAATTTTGTTGAATTATTTTTTTGTTAGATTTATTTGAAATGTTAAGCAGTGCAAGAAAATTTGTAGCATACGAGCATATTTTTTCTTATGAAATATTGCGCTATGTAGGGATGTTTTTGTAATATGTACAGAGGCGGTAAAAATATCTTTATAATTCTGCGTCAATAAATAAAATCCTTACTTGTAAAATCCATGTTATGTTTGTGCTTGCTGATCCCTACAGGAAATGTGGAAGAGCAGGGCCGTAATTAGGGCGTAGCATAGGTGGCATTTGCCACGAGCTCAACAGCCTTAGGAGCGCCACAATGTGAAGAAAATGTTGTCCGAAAGAGGACTATTCGCCCCAAGTAGAAATAAGGAAAAGATAAAAAAAACTTTTCTTATTATAAAATCCAATGTGTTTAGAAGTTATTTTTTATGAATTTTCTTATTTTTTAAAAATTTTTCGGGAGACTAAACCTATTATAGATTATTAAAAAATGTTTACGTAACATGCCTTAATATAATTCCGGTATTCGTTTTCAATTTTGAATTTATTAAAGCCATTAAAACTAAATTTATATTTAGAAATTTGCCAATTTTTTTACGAAAATTCAAAGTTTAAATAAAAAAGAGCCCCTCAAATAAACTATTCAACTTATCAGCAAAATAATACTTCCAAAGTGTTCAAAAATATTTTTAAAGGAAAAATAGAAAAATAATTAAAAATTAATATTCTAGGAACATTTTAAGAATCAACAAAATATTTTGTGAGTTCATTTTGAATATATATGTATATATATACATATATATATTTATATATATATATATATATATATATATATATATATATATATATATATATATATATATATATATATATATATATATAACATATTTATGTATTTTATCACTATATTTGGTGGTAGGGGCGCAGACCAGTGTTTTTGCCACGGGCGCTAAAGTACTTAGTTACGGCCTTGTGGAAGAAGACTAGTGAAAACATGTGGCATTAGTGTCACCTGGATGACTTTTTACCACCTAGACAACCTTTATTTCACTCCGTGACACTTTGGAGTGAAGTCAATTTTACTTTGCTTCTACCAGAGAGTATTTCAGGTCTTAAAAATTTGAACAAACATATGTATTTCCACAGCACACAATGTTTCGAAAAAGGATTAAAGTCGAAAAAAAAAATTCCCTATCGTGACACTGTTAACGAAAAGGGAGTTGGTAATTGTGATAGCCAGAAATATCAGTGTGTCGAGAGTCATGAGAGATGATTTTTCAACTGAAGTCAACAAAGTCAGTGCATCTCGGGAAAGTAAAATAGGCTCTAGAAGACCTACGAAGAGTTCACAGAGGACTTATACGCTTTTTAAGATTGAAGAAATGTCGAATTCTTCTTTAACTCCAGTCGAACTCAAAAATAAATATCTTGAAATCCTCCAGGACTTCTAAACTATAACAATTCGTTATCGGCTGCAGAAATGCTTAGTTTTACCACGCTGTGTCATCGTGGAGTAAAAACAAAACCTACGGCTAATGAAGAAAGGAAGGTTTGACTTCTGTAAGAAATTAGATTGAAAATCTAAATAATGGAAGAGAGTTTTATTCCTTTAATACCTATCGTCTCATTTTAGATACCTCTAAAAAATAGAACTGTCATGTTTTCTTAGAACGAGTTTTCGTTTTTGAACATTTGCTTAAATTGTATGCCATTCTTCAGTGAGATTGTTTTATATTGATAGGGCTCCTGCCCACAAGGCTATTGCTTGTCAAAGTTTCTCAATGGCCATAATCTTAAGATTTCAGTGATAGTCAGGTATTTCCTCGACCTTATCTCCGCAGAAAATGCTTGGAATTGTATGAAAAACAAAATTGAAGAGAGGTACTTTAGTAATATTATCGAGATAAGGAGGCCCAGAAAAATAACTGTGGCTAACTATGGACTGCACCTGTTTCTCCAACCTTGCTGAATCTATTTCCCAACAATTGCATGTGGTAAAGATAAGTGTGTTATAAAGAACAAACTGTAATTTTATATTCGAATTTTGATTTGTTGTTTTTTTGCCAATGCTGTATAAAGGAGGTAAACAGAACATTTTTTGTTTGCAAGAACTATTTAAGCTTCATAGACATGTATCAAGAGTTTATCTCTTATTTATACTTTTTATCTTGAGAAGAGGGACGACATTTTACATATTTATGCGGATCCGTAAAACTTCATGATCTGATCCTAAACAAATCATACATAAATAACTTTTTTAATATGAAATATACATTGTTTCAGAAATGACTGGAAAAATCAATAAAAACTAAACGGTAGAGATAGAAATACATCATTTATTGCAATATGCTTGGTACAACATTAAATTTTCAGGCAGACAAGCTTTCAAAATTAGTTACAATATTCCCCAACAGATGACGCTGCAAACTGAAAAAAATCTACTATATTTTTCACAGATCCACCATGCGCAGCAATAATATGACATAGTCTCAAAACGAAATTAGAAGAAACCTGTGTAAACGTCTCAGGCCAGGCAATCTTCTGTTTTAAGGAATAAACCATTTTTTCACAGCATACTTGCAATCTGTGAACAGCATAAGCTTACAGCAGAAAGACGACATACAGATTCGCGAAATCACAGACTGAGCTTTCTTCTATAACTTTCAAATCACCTGAAGCACCATCTGTTGTTGAAAATTGTAACTATTTTTGAAAGTTTGTCATCCTGAAAATTTGCTGTTGTCCCAAGCATATTGAAACAAACGGTGTATTTCTTTTACTGCCCGTTTAGTTTTTATTGATTTTTCAAATATACCAGTCATTTTTGAAACACCATGTACGTACTTCAAATTTTGCATGCATATGTAGTTCTGATTGGTAATTTGAACTAATAAAAAAATCTAATATTTTTACCGTATTTAAATAACTTAATTCCTTTAAATATTTATTTGTGCTATAATATATGAATATGTGCTATAATAATCTTACACTGTACAGAAGTATATGTTTGTATTTCCAAAGGAGATATTTTAGTGAGTGACGATATATTATACATAAGGGAACAGATGCTAATTTCAGAGTTCTTTAGATTTGCTAGAAAATATTTCGGCTTTTCACTTTGTTACAGAATGTTTTACAGCAGCTATGAATATATTAGAAATTTTCTTTACACAGTGATTACTCTAAAAATAAAATATTTTAAATTTTCAAACATTTTAAACAGCAAGAAAATCTCCTGTAAGCTAATATAATCCTGTTAGTAGTGTATAGAAGATTTTTCAGGAAATCTCAAAAATCTCCATTCGACACCCACTAAAGAATAATTAAAAAAGGGTTCTATTTGTTTTTCACATTACTAGACTATTCCTATCATGCTTTTGGTTGTAAATAATAGAAAACAACAAATGTGAAGCCCTATTTCTCTGGAAAAAATACGATAACGATAAGGCGTTATCTAAATGTTAACAACTATTATTGTTGAAAGACAAAAATACTTCTTTAAGTAAATAAACAAGAAAAAAATTTAAGAAGCAGTTTACAATTTTAAATACAGTACAATTGATCAATTACTCTGTTTCTACTCCTACCTTTTAAAGGAAAGAAAAAATAATCGACATACTTCACTTTCTTCTTCTTTTTCTATTGCACGCTACATTTAATGTTACATTCTTTATGCTACAGCTAAAATGTTATTTTAAATTTTTGTTTTTTGTCTTTTTTCTTAAACATTACTAACATTATATCAATATTATATTTTATCTTTTCCTATCGAAATAATTAAACAGCAATATAGATAGATAGGTAGATAGATAGATAGATAGATAGATAAATATATATATATATATATATATATATATATATATATATATATATATATATATATATATATATATATATATATGCATATATACGTATATACTTGAACGCAGCCAATCCAAAGATTACTCAAGCGTGTAAAGCAGTAGTGTTTTCAACCAGTATAGTCTATAATCACAATTTCTAGTCAGAAAACGAAATGGGTAGGACGCTGCTCTCCGGTACCGGAGTTCATGGGTTTGAATCCAAACATGGGTATTCGCAACCATTCGGAATTCGCTTTAAGCAGTAGATCTCAGTATAATTAGACTTCATGTAGCAAAAAAAGTGTACCATAGCACTCCAAACTAAACAAAAGCATAGTAGTTAAAAAAGCATAAAAACAAGTGATCGAAAACAATTATATTTCTATTGTACAGAATGTTTCATAATGCTTTTTATAAAAAAAAATCTGATAACACTTTCAGAAACTATCTCATGTTTACATACGAGTTTTAATTAATGTCTGATAATTTCTGTTCTATTAAAACTGTTAACAATAAAATATTTTATTTTATTATATATTTTGGCTCTCTTCTTTTTAATAATTTTAGTTATTTTTATCAAAATATTTGTCAAGAATGGAAGTAGTTCAATAGGTTTGACAAGTTTTTTGCTAAACTGTTAATTTTGAACAGTTTTCTAACTGCACTTTTTCTTATACTTTGGCAAAATGCGACGTATAACAATGATGTATAACTGTAAAAGACAAGTGTATAGTAAAGAAAATTATTGTCCTTAACTCGCGGATGTTTTATTACACACACAGTCCATATTTCTGCTTTTCTTAGAATGGCCGACTGATATAAGGCGCCACTTTTATTCACTGGTTCTTTCACTGGTTCGCCACTTTTATTCACTAAAAAGATAGCGTGGGTTCGAACCGCAATTCTAACATTAATTGAATTCTATTTTCAATTAAATAATAGTATTGAGGATAGTAGTATACTTTAAAAAAAAAAAAATTCAACATATTTTTTCGCGTGTAAATGTATAACAACTTTTGAAATGTGCCTTAACCCCTTCCGTTCATTATTAGTTGCCTGTAAAACAACTTTTACCCATATATCACTCATCGGGCAATGAAACTATTCAATCAGCTTTTGAGCCTAGTTCGAGAGGCGATAGTTTCAAAACTGGTTTGAAGCTTTCTTAGCAAGGTCACTCATGCAATCCTAAAAAGAGTTTTACAGGCGAACATATTTTCTCTGGAGGACAGCGCACGCTGTAAGCACATATAGCTGGCTCATGACGTCACAAATTTTTAATCCGTTTGGACTTGTCTCTCGATGGTATCCGGTCTCAACTCGATTAAAATATAATTTTGTAGCTTCCCTTGCTAAATAAACCTATCCCGTTTCCCCGGTGACTTTGGGTATTCTTTCTTCCCATGCTGCGACACTTTATATATATATATATATATATATATATATATATATTATATATATATATATATATATATATATATATTTATATATATATATTATATATATATATATATATATTTCAGTTTATATATTATATACAATATACATATAAATATATATATATATATATATAAATATATATATATATATATTATTTTATATATATACACATACATTTATATATACATTTACATAATATCTTTATATCTATACATATATATATATCATATACATATCATATACATATACATATATATACATATTCATATATTTATATATATTTATTTATATATACATATATATATATAACATATATATATACATATTTTCTATTTACACATATATATACACATATATATACAATATACATATATATATATATATACATATATTATTATATATTTATATACACTTAAACATATATAATATACATTATATATACATACATATATATATACATATATATATATATATACATATACATATATATATACATATACATATATATATACATACATATATATACATATACATATATACATATACATACATATGTATATATACATATACATATATATATATATACATACATACATATATATATATCATATATATATACATATATATATATATATATATATATATATATATATATATATATATATATATATATAAGTAGTATGGGGATAAATCACGCACCACGGAGAAGATGTAAAATAACAAAAACTTTAATAACAAGAAAAAATAAGAAAAACATTAAGAAATTTAAGGATGCCTTCTCGCATCACCAGTAATGGTCATTAGCTAGACCGAGTACACACAGAGACTTAGCGTTCCAAGTGTATTTGAATTAATGTCTGATAATATCTGTTCTATTAAAGCTCTTAGCTATAAAATATTTTATTTTCTTATATATTTCAGCTTTGTTGTTTTTAATAACTTTAATTATTTTTAGCAAAACATCTGTCAAGGAGCAAAGTGGTTCAGTATGTTCTGTAAATTTTTGATAGACTGTACCATTCCAATTTTTAACCGCCTTATAAATAATTTAGCAAAAGTTACAAATTTTTGGGGCTGATATTTCCCTACTCTCTAACAGTTTGTGTTTATGATGCCATTTAATGAAAGCATTTCTTACATCATTTTCAGTTAATTGCTTTACAAAATAGAAAAGTAATAATGACTATGCTGGTAGAGCTTCTATTTGTTTTATGTTAAAGAAATAAATCCCTTTAACCCCTTCCGGTACGATTTAATAATGAAAAACTGTGCGTGAAGTAACCATTTATTTTTATTTAAAAAACTTGCTTCATTTTACAATTCTTACATATTCCTAATTAAAATCCACTTTTTACATAGTGTTAAATAATATCAGAAAAGGTATAATTAAGAAAATATCAAAGCAAAACATTAATAAGGTATACAGATAATAGTCTTCAAGATAGTGGTACTTTTCAAAACAAAGTGCAAAGGAATACTGAATTGTTTACACCGCTAGGGAGTCTCACTTCTAATTTGATTCTTGTAACACACACGCCATTTCTTAGTAGGTTTTCTTTTATTCTGACTTATCAATTTGGCAGTGACTTGTACCAAGAAATTCTAAATAAACAATATGTAATAGTGACCTGGTATTTCCACAAGTAACAAAAGTCTTGCTAAATTCAGTATACTAGAAATTATAAACTAAATTAATTATCATATTTAACATTAACTTTAGTCGCATGACGAGTGTAGCTCGTCATAGTGCGGTATGGAATGAAAAACCAGTGATGAGCTAGACTCGTCATTTTACCGGAAGGGGTTAAATGTTAAGTTCCTTAACTTCGGTTAAAGATATACTGGCTATTCAACTTGTTGCCATATATCTAACGGTAGTAATGAACAAATTATAAATTTTTCATCCTAACTGTTACACCTATAAATACATTTTTTAACATTTTGAACAATGAAAAATATCAAGTATATCTGTGAACTAAATGCTTTGTTTTTAAAATAATTTCTAAGAAGACCAAATAATCTTCATTCGATGCCTACATATCTAAATAATAAATTTTATTAAAAAAATTAGTTATTTTTGTTTGTTTTTCATATCACTATCATATGTCTGTTAGGTTTTTGGTTGAATATAATGGTAAACGTACTGTTCTATCCCTTTGGAAAAAAATAAGCTATGATGTTAGATAAAATTTTATAATTATTATCGTTGAAAGATAAAGTGGTTCTTTAAGTAAATTCATAAAGAAAACTTCAGAATCTCTTTGCTATCATAAATACATACTTATTACAATTGATTACAAATTCAGTATTTCTTCAGATACCTATAAAATAATCATTATATTTCCGTTTATATTCTTTTTCTTTAAAATATTGCAATGAAAAGCTATGCTGTTTATTTTCTTTTTTTTCTCATTAAATATTACAAGCGTTAGATTAATATTACAGTTTTGACTTTCTTTTCGAGATATATTAATAATCGATGAATATTTTATATGAAAAGAGCAAACTTTTTTTTTAATTTTTTAGTTTTTTAATTCTGGTAGATAATATTCCGGCTTTCCGCGTTCATGCTGTATTTTTTTTAGGTATTATGAATAAATTAGAAATTTCCTCTCCTAGCTGATACCTCTATAAATAGAATTTTTTATCTTTTCGAGCATTAGTAAAAGCAAGCAAATCTCCAAGGGACTAAAATAATCCGTTAGTTAGTTTATAAAAAGATTTCCAGGGATACCGAAATAATCTCCATTTGATATCGTTCTTTGAAGAATAATTTTTTTTAAACAATGAGTTGTTTATTCACATGTTTTTCATGAAGATAACATATTTTTGTTTAGCAGGATAATAGCGATCTTGGTTAAAAATGATAGCAAGCTTAAAGGCTTATTACATGTCCACCTGTACGCGTTGAAAAAGAAAAAGATTCAGTTTACGATTTCTTTTCCCGATTGATACGTGAATTCCTCTTGTGATTGTGAAATAATTTCAATTTTTGAGTTTTTTAATTCCGGTAGATAAAATTCCGGCTTTCCACTTTCATTCTGTATTTTTTAAGATATTATTAAATAAATTAGAAATTTTCTTTCCTAGCTGATGCCTCTATAAATAGAATTTTTTTATCTTTTCGAACATTAGTAAAATCAATAAAATCTCCAAAGGACTAAAATAATCCGTTAGTCAGTTTCTAAAAAAAACTTCCAGGGATACCGACATAATCTCCATTTGATATCGTTCTTTGAAGAATAAATTTTGTCAAATAATGAGTTGTTTATTCACAGGGTTTTCTTGAAGATAGCATATATTTGTTTAGCAGAATAATAGCGATCTTGGTCGAACATGATAGCAAGCTTAAGGGCTTATCACATGTCCACCTGTACGCGTTGAAAAATCAAAAGATTCAGTTAACGATTTCTTTTCCCGATTGATACGTGAATTCCTCTTCTGATTGTGAAATAATTTCAATTTTTGAGTTTTTTAATTCCGGTAGATAAAATTCCGGCTTTCCACTTTCATGCTGTATTTTTTAAGATATTATTAAATAAATTAGAAATTTCCTTTCCTAGCTGATGCCTCTATAAATAGAATTTTTTTTATCTTTTCGAACATTAGTAAAATCAATAAAATCTCCAAAGGACTAAAATAATCCGTTAGTCAGTTTCTAAAAAAACCCAGGAATACCGACATAATCTCCATTTGATATCATTCTTTGAAGAATAAATTTTGTTAAACAATGAGTTGTTTATTCGCATGGTTTACATGAAGATAACATATTTTTGTTTAGCAAGATAATAGCGATCTTGAATGCAAATGATATCAAGCTTAAGGGATCACATGTCAACTTGTACACGTTGAAAAAACAAGATTCAGTTTACCATTTCTTTTCCCGATTGATAAGTGGATTCCTCTTGTGATTGTGAAATAATTTCAATCGATTTATTTTGGTTAAAGTTAACAAGTGATAAGAAAGTTGAAAATTTTTGTTATCACACGTGAAAACCGAACATTCTTCCACTCCAACAGGAAGTGTAAAATGAATTCGTTGCTTTCACAACATGTACAGGTTGAAGTGTGATAAGGCCTTTAATCAGGTAAAACATTTTCTCTATCACACAAAACAACCATCTATTTATTCTCTAAAACAGAGACCTAAAAAGAATACATTACTTTTTTAACATGCACAGGTTGACCTGTGATAAAGACTTAAATTTTATACCTTTTTAAAAAAATACAATACGACATTAGCTAAATTTTAGCATTTACTGTTGAAAATAAAAATACTTCTTTAAGTAACAAACATTCATGTTAATATTCTTTTTTCTAAAATTTTGCAGGAAAATATTAGGTTGTTAAATTTTTCCCATTTCTCACTAAATATTACTAGTCGTTTATTTTACATTAAAATACTTGAAAATACAACAGAACTAATAACATTAAAGAGCCAATTGACTAAAGGAAAACTTTTTTATAGTTTGATATATATTTGTGTAAAATTAGCATATAACAGAGAACTTGTTTAATTGATTTCTTGTATTAAAAGGATAGTTGATATTTTATCCCGTAAAAACTTCCCTATTCATTTTTAACCTATTTGTTTGACGAAAGAAAAATATCGTTGTATAAAGCTGTCTGAAATTATGATTTCAGATGCTTACCTTAAGTAGTTTTAGTAGACTTTAACTAATAGTTTTTAAAATCATGTGCTATTGAAAGCACACACAAATGATTACATATTCAATATTTCCTCTTGTACCAAGAAAGCATCGTTATAATATATCTGAATAGTTTTCCTCGATACATGAAACATCTTCATGTTGTATAGAATCTTATGTTCAATAACAGTAGTAAATAAATTAAGTTTAAATATTTCCCTACTTAAAAAGTGATTATGAAAGGGAAAAATTGCTTAGCGCTTTAATATTACTAAAAATTATACGGCTGTCCACTTTGGTCCTGTGTATTTCACTGTAGCTATGAATAAGTTAAAAACTTTCTTTTCTCGGCAATCACTTTATAAATAGACTATTTTAACCTTTTGAACATTTTAAAAAGCAAACAAATCTTCTGTGGAGTAAAACAATCCTTTTATTAGTCTATAAAAGATTTTCTGGGAATCCGTGTAATCTCCATTCGATATCAGCAGCTCTAAAGAATAAATGATTTTAAGAAAATGTTGTTTTTTGTTTGTGTTTGGCCTTTCTAGAACATTTCTTATAGGCGTTCGGTTTGCAAACTAATAGCAGGTAGTTTTTATTTATTTATTTATTTTTTTTTTTGAAAAGAAGGATAGGAAGTTAGCAAAATTATAACAACTATTATCGTTGAAAGCAATGTAATAATCATGCAATTTTTATAACAATTGCTATTTTAAATTATTATTAACAAATACGTACTCACTTCAATTGATAAAGAAATATTCAGTATTTCTTCTTCGGCCTGTAAACATGACTATATTCATGTTGATATTCTTTTTTTCTAAAATTTTGCCAGGAAAATGTTAGGTTGTTAAATTTTCCCCGTTTCTCACTAAATATTGCTAGCCGTTTATTTTATATTAAAATATTTGAAAACACAACAGAACTAATAACATAAAGAATCAGTTGACCAAGGGAAAACTTTTTATATTTTGATATATATTTGTGCACAATTAGCATGTGAAAGAGTAGTCGTTTAATTTATTCACTGTATTAAAAGGATAATTGATATTTTATCCCGTAAAAACTTCCCTATTCATTTTTAACCTATTTGTTTGACGAAAGAAAAATGTCGTTATATAAAGCGGTCTGAAATTATGATTCCAGATGTTTACCTTAAATAGTTTTAGTAGACTTTCCCTAATTGTTTTATTACTGTGAAACATACTGATCGACTAAGTGTATTATTTCAATACGGAAAATTTTTAAACTTGACTACATTTCTATTTACCGAGGCAAGTTAATGTCATAAGCTTCCCTCGGTAGAGAAGCACATGACTCTAATCATTAGGTGGATGGCTTGAGAAACGAAGTATGGACTGTATTCTTTCGGAAAAATTTCTTTCGTTAACATGATAGTCGATAATGAAAATAACCCTTAAAGGCAAAATTTCATCAAGTTGCATTGTGAAGAACAAATTTCTTTGGTAATAAGGCAAGATGTAGCACTAAATTGTCCTACTGATCAACTAAGTATCTTCCTTTCAATACAGAAAATGATTGGGTTTGACTTCAATTCTATTCCCGACTAAGAGACCGGGTAAACTACACACTTTTTCTGTTTTACTTTATGTGTAACACAAAGTTAATCTCTCTACCTATTCAAACTATTTAAAAACGCAGAACCTGAAGGCTCCGGTATCAGGGCAGGTTAGTGTCAACTTTCTTGCTGAGGAAAGGTAATGACACTAACCATTAGGTGAACAGCTTGTGCAACAAACTTGAGACTACGATTCTTTTGGAACATTTTTTAACCAATATGATAGCCGATAATGAATATATCGCTTAAATTAAAATTTTCATCGAGTTGCTTAGTTCAGAATAAAATTCTTTCATAATAAGACAAAATGTAGTCCTCGCTCGCTATAAAGTCTAAATATGTAAGCGAATGTGCGTAACATAAGGTATTTGTACTACCAAAACAGTATATTTGGTATCGTGCAAAATTGGGTAGAGGTTTCAAAGATTCATATCTGTGATACAAGAAGCAAGTCCTCAATCAAAGTTAATTAAATAGAAATTGGTATTTGATAAAATAATTTATTGATAATTATCATAAAGTCATTGAATAAATTACATTAAAATAAAATAAATTAACTAGGAATATACCTTCAAAAGGTTGGTTGGCTTGTTGTTTTCCAGCACTACAGTCAACTTTTTTGCTACACGAGGGTTAATGGTACAGGGACCTACTGCTTCAAGCCGAGTTTGAACGGCTGCGAACATCATTCCTAGAATTGGAACTCAAACCCCCAAACTTAAGCACCGAGGAGCAGCACCCCACCCGTTACCTTCAGACGGAAGGAGAGAAATATAATTGTAGTTCTAAAACTGAAATACATCTCGACTATTTCATTTCAATTTTTGGCATTTGCTTGATATAATAATTAACAATCGATGTAATAACTTTTTACATCCCAAAAACATACCGTATTTCTTTAAACAAAAAAGTTCTTTAAAGGATTTGATACATTTGCCATGGAGTTTACATGTTATCAAACGAAGCATAAATTTCGTTTAGCAACGAAATTCACAGATCACACATTAATCAAACAGAAATGGATATTTTATAAAAAAAATTGTCGTCAAATATCTCAAATCACTGAATAAATGACACTAAAAGGAAACGAATTAATTAGGAGTATATCATCAGAAGGAAAGAGACAAATCTAATTACAGTGCTAAAACTAAAATGCATCTTAAAAATAAATGCGTTACTAGATTATTTGATTCCTGTTCATGGAAAACAATTGTTATAATGAATTTTTAAATCTGTATAACATACCACATTTTTTTATTAAAAAAAAAGCTGGTTAAGAGATTAGACAATTTTGCCACGAAATTTACATGTACATTGATTACTTCGACCTGATTTTTTGAGGTTGAAATCTGTCAAACGCTGACAAAGAAATACAAGTGAGTGAACTAAAAATAAATAAAAATAATTTAACAGCAGCTCTAAAGAAGATTTGCAAATCAAGTTTTCCAAATTTGCTTGTCATTCCCAAGCGACAGAAAGGATAATAAAACATGGTAATTGAAGTTTCATCTTTTTTTTTTTTAATCTCTGCATATGTACAATTTGGGGGGAAAGTAGGGTGGGGTATGCATGAGATAGATTCATTATTTTTAGAACGAAGTAGCTAAAAAACGATGCTTTCGTTTGAACCGAAGATTCGGATAAAGTTAAAAGTTCTCCGAGGCATATACTTTTTAGAATGTATAGGTTTTTCTCCGATTGAGTGTTTTAATATCTTTCAAAATTTCATTTATTCAAATTAATTATCTTAGTTTTTTTATTAGAAGACCGGGTACTGAAAATTAAGATCTGTATTTATTTTCTCTAAACAGTTTTATATCCAAGGATTTCCTAAAAAGTATTTTCAGCATTCTAATTTTTTTAAATAGAGTATCTTGTTAATAATGTTGATGATTTGTAGCTGGGTGATGTTAAACAACATTTTATGAAAAAAATTAATAAAACGTTATCCAAAATTTCATAGATTAAAAATTGATTGGGAAAATCCTTTCTCAAAACTATGTGTGAGTACATGTATCTATAATTATATGACTATCTAATGAAATTATTGATACATGTATCTATGAGGACCTCAGTAAGTGATAAGACTATATTTGTGCAGAAAACAGATTACCTCTAATTATTTTCAAGGTATTTTTCGAAATAATTGACCAGCCCAAAAGTGACCATGAAAGTGGTCCCTGTCGTGGGAAATATTTACGACATAACCAGCCTATCTCATTCTTTGGGGTAAAGCTACCACGCACAGCATTAAAGTGAATGAATCAATAGTCCTTATTTCCATGGTCTTTTTCGAAGTAACTATAGTGAGTTATGGCCTAAAGTTAACCATGTATTTTGAACTCTGAAAGCGGACCCTGTTGTGGGAAATATGACATAACAAGCCAGCCACATTCTTGAAGGAAAGACGACCACTTACAGTACTAAAATGAATTAAGAGTTATTGTTTCCATAGTCTTTTTCGGAGCAACTGCTATCAGTGCCAGTTCAAAAGTTACCAGGTTTTTCGAACGTTGAAAGCGGTCCCTGTCGGGCAAAATTTTATGACATAACAAGCTTACTACATTTTTTGAGGTAAGGCGACTGCGTCCACTACTAGAGTGATCCGAAATAAAGCTATATATATATATATATATGTGTGTGTGTGTGTGTGTGTGTGTGTGTGTGTATAAAAGATATTAGCTAATTTTTGTTTATAATTATGTGTATATTCGCTTTTGTTGCCGGAAATATCCGAGAACCAACTATAATACCCGGGATTTTAAAAAGTATGAAATCTTACAATTTTTCGATCCCAGAAAATAAACCCTAGTACACAGCGTTAGAAATTGGACTGCTACCAATGCCCCTGGTAAACTCAGCAAAATTCCTTCCAGAACCTACTGGATGCAGCATCACAGAAGATTCTATCACTTTTCAGTTTAAACTAGTTTCTTTCCTTTTACTTTTCTCCGCTGCTACTCTCTGTTGCTTGCTTTCCCTTATCTTCATACTCCCGATTGTCTCTAAAGTTGTCTAAAAGTTAAAATTCTTATAATTCTTATTCAAAAATATCTTTCGTGGTCTTTCGATAGCCGAGTGGGTAACGAGCTGTTCTTTGGTACCGGAGTTCATGAGTTCGCTTCTCACTGCTGGTATGGATGTCCGTAGTTGTTCAGAATTGGCTATAATCAGTAAATTCAGGTATCGTTAACCTTCGACCAGCAAATAGTAGGCTGTAGCACATCCCAACAAACCTCTTGGCGTCATGCCTCTTTGGATAGTACAAAGAAACCTAGGACGAATTCAAATTACTTCTTAAACAGTGATGTTAATTCAATCACTCATAGCCACATTTCATTACAATATAATAAGTGTATTATTATTATTCGTAGTACAGTATGAAGTAATTCTCTTATCAGAATGTTCATTGACCTATGATTAATGCTGCTCAGTCTCATTGGAGTTTATATTTACTTCCTTGAGCGTCTGTATGTATATACGTATAAATATTGCTTACTTTCTTTTACGTGATGTTAATTCAATCACTCATAGCCACATTTCATTACAATATAATAAGTTTATTATTATTATTCGTAGTACAGTATGAAGTAATTCTCTTATCAGAATGTTCATTGACCTATGATCAATGCTGCTCAGTCTCATTGGAGTTTATATTTACTTCCTTGAGCGTCTGTATGTATATACGTATGAATATTACTTTCTTTGAGATATTCAAGGAAGCAATGTTGTCCTGAATTTTTTCGATTCATAATGAAATATAAAGGAATTAAAGCTACCAGTTACCGCCAGATGGCACTACCTGACACACAGATTTTAATTGCGTCTTATGTAACTAATTATCTTTTATAACCACACTTCCTTGCAATATAATTAATTTATTATTATTATTCGTAGGACAGTGAGATCATTCTCTAATTAAACTGTTCAATAAAGAAAACTTTCTATGATCAGTGTTCTTCACTCTCAGTGGAGTACATATTTACTTCTTTGTACGTCTGTACATACGTACTTACATATGACCAATGCTTCCTTTAACAGTGTAAAGGAAGTATTGCTGTCGCGAAAATTTTCGACTTATAAAGAAATATCCATATAATGAAAAATATCAATATCACGTTAATTAACGCTGCCGGTCGTTATCACATGGCACTACCTCAGTTCTCATAGACAACATTTTTATCTCAAGAAACCAAACTAATTTCGAACTTTTAAGAGAATATACAAGAGAGAATTCTGATGATTCAGAAAAATGTTTATATAAATAGAACGAAATCGTAAGATGTTTACATGAAATTTTTTAAATTAAAATAACCACAAATTATTCTTAATACTAAATAAGAGTTCTTAATACTTCCATGCTACAAAATCTTAAAAATATATATAAAAAACAATACCGGCTTCCGTGTGAATGTTGAAAATGTCACTCTTAATCAAACTGTTAATTGGCTTTTTATAAATTTTATAGCTATAGGAATTTTCAAAATATATTCTAAGACGTTGTCAGCTGCATAAACGTATGACTAAGTCTAACTTCCTGAGATATATTTTCAAAATATCATGAAAAACAAACATTGGTTAAAATTTATCTCTCGAATCCTTTTTTAAGTTCCATAAAAGATTTTCAAACTTTCTTGCTTGACATTTCCTATAAATATTATCTAAGTTACGAAAGATATTCGTAAATTTCCATACTTGAATTTTATTTTCTTGAAACTCCGTTTTTTTTTATGTTTATCCTTCCCTTTTCCTTTGTTTGAAATTTATTTTCTCTGAATTTTTTCAAAGTATATATTTATTTTCAAAATAGATCGTACTTTTCTAAAATTTTCGTTTAGAGGGGCTATGACTAAAGTACAGCGTTGTTGAAATGGTGAAATTATTTGAGATGTGATTCTTTAACACTAGATTGCCCAAGGCAGCCATTTTGACTGTTTTTTAATTTCAATTAGAAAAACAATTATGAAATATAATGACACAATTTCTTAGTATTAGGTGACTTTTTCTATAACATATAAATCTGTTTATGAATAATTGTAGTTACTTCCACCATCCTTTATTTCCGTATATATATATATATATATATATATATATATATATATATATATATATATATATATATATATATATATATATATATATATTATATATATATATATATATATATATATATATATATATATATATATATATATATATATATGTGTGTGTGTGTGTGTGTGTGTGTGTGTGTGTGTTATACCTATATTGCCCAGAAGCAGTCATTTTGACTGCTTGGGAAATTTTAAATAATCAAAAGATTTTTTTTTATTGAATTAAGTAAATTTCTTATATGACCTGTCCGGCTTTGTATTGAAATAACATTTTTTTTTCGATTACGATTTTTTTTCGGTAGTACTAGGTATTCGAATCTTTATAAAGTGTTGTTCTAACAAGTTGTTTATTTTATTTCTTTTGCGCCCTAACTTTATGAAAAAAATGTCGAACAGAAATGAGTTATTGGAAAAGCTAACGAACATAAGTGAAGAGTGCTCCGATATAGAATCAAATGCAACAAATTCTGAAATTTCTTTCCAACAAATATAGAGTTGCAAGACAGAAAAATTTATCAGAACATGAAGACCCACAAAGATCAACTGCAACATCATCAAATGCAACCCATTCTCACAAACGCAAATTTTGTCAAGTACGACTGTGCCACTGTAACAAAACAAATATATGTGAAAAATGTCAAAACTATGTTTGAGAAAGATGTACACATATAAAGATTTCCACTTTCATTTGCATAAAATGTACAAATAATAATGCATAAATTATTATTTTTTAAATTAAATTTTTTTATTGTTAATATTTACTAATAACTTGTTGTTTAATTGTAAATAATATAAGAAATATTAAAAATTAATTTTAAACAAATTTCTTTACATATTTGTTATTTTTTCACAATGCAGTCATTTTGACTGTTTTTAGGCAATATAGGTATACAAGAAATCTCGGGCAATCTAGTGTTAAGTATGATCTAAATAATTCTACCAACTTGTCTGTGAAATTGAATTAATTTAATTGCAAATCCAAGCTTTGTGACATAACGCAGGTTACATATATATAAGATATAAAAGTCAAATAACACTTAAATTTCCATTTTTTTCATAAATTTAAAAAATATACACACTGTGCACAGAACATGATAGAATGCACACTTTTCCACGAAGTTTCATTGGTGCATGCATTTAGAGTTTCATCTACAATTTATATAAGGAAAAATAGTTTGTGATCCTTTGGTATAATAAAAAGCAAGAAGTAATTTTTAACATTCGTATTAACATTAAACTGACTAATGACATTGTTTACAAGAATTTATGTGAACATAGCTCATATACACTAGTGTTTACATATTGACACTTAAAGGACGGGCTACGTAAATTTACGCTTCGGTTTTACTTTTTATTACTCTACGTTAGTTTCGCATTTT
>CM063503.1:36964507-37022007 GCA_032207245.1 Pardosa pseudoannulata
TATATATATATATATATATATATATATTATATATATATATATATATATATATATATATATATATATATATATATATATATATATATATATATATATATATATATATATATATATATATATATATATATATATATATATATATATATATATATATATATATATATATATATATATATATATATATATATATATATATATATATATATATATATATATATATATATATATATATATATATATATATATATATATATATATATATATATATATATATATATATATATATATATATATATATATATATATATTCATATATATATTTATATATATATATATATATATATATATATATATATATTCATATATATATTTATACATATATATATAAATAAATATATATATATATATATATATATTCATATATATATAAATATATATATACATATATACATAAATATATATATATACATATATATATATATATATATATATATATATACATATATATATATATATATATATATATATATATATATATATATATATATATATATATATATATATATATATATATATATATATATATATATATATAATCGAAAACTTATCCATGTCTCCAAAAAGTTTTTTTTTATTTGCAAAAGCTCTTGATTCTACATCACTGGCTTCCATATATCACAGATGTATGCGATTGGAGCCTTAAATAATTATAAAAAGATAAAGTAAAGTAATCCAAAAAGTAAAGTTAAAAAAAAAAGATGTTTAATAGATGGTTTTGCTACGAAACCACTGTCCGTTAAAGGGTTAATGAATGTTATTAGAGGTGTTGGTTGATCTAATGGTTTGTATTTACATTTATACAGTACCATATTTTACATATGAACATAGTTCACAGTTGATATCCAAGGCAGTTAATATTTATCTCCACTGGTAGGCCTGTTTCTTTTTTCACACAGTCATTTATCCCGATGTAACTACAACTGATGCAGCAGCGAAGCAACAGTGCCTTTTAACATTGCATAGTGAGTATAGTTGTATAGAGACTTAACAGTTATAAATATCTAGTAAACAATTTGTATAAATCTATGAAAAATTAGGTCGGAAGAAGCATTTTAAAAACTAAAAATTTTTCGAAAATTAATATTAAATTAATTATTTTATATATTTTTAAAATTTTAATGTAAGCAGATTGCTTGCATTCCATTGTATATGTAAAGAAAATTTTATATAGCTTAATTGATTTACAGAAGCATTTTCTGCCATACCTCCCTCACTTATGAAGGAGATTGTGAACGTTATAATGTATTTTAATAAAGTATTAATTTAGATGTATGAAACATTGGGCCCATATAAATAAAGAAAAGTGTAAGAAAAGTAATCACATTAAAAATATTTTGTATTACAAGACAATAGTTTTGAAAAATTATTTTTTTATGAAGTATAATGTCCATTTTCAAAGTGCACCTTCTGACTCAATTTTTTATATTAAACTTGTGAAAATTAATACTTTTCAAATCATTAATTTTTTTATATTTGGTTTGTTAAAAATGATAACAATGAACTATAACAATTATCGTGGAAAGCAACTAGTAAACTGAAAACAGAAAAGATAATTATTTATTTCATTTTAATGTACAAAAAAAAATCAGAAAATATGAAATAAATTGGACATTATTGACTTCAGTTCAGGTCATTTGATAGTCAGTCATATAAGGCCATTTAAACTATAACAAGACTTTGAGCTATATCTGTGCGATAATTTTTTTATTATTTATTTATTATTGATTTTATATCATGTAAAATGAAATTTTTAATTATTTCTAAAAATCGGGAATTGTTTTACGAATCTCAAAAATAAAAAAGTATTTTAATGTTTCAAAATTAGCTTCCATAATTATATCAAATATTCCCAAACAATATATGATTAAACATTATTTATAAGAATTTAAGTATAATTTTCCCTTTTAGTTGGCATTATTTGCACTATTATTATATTTTTCATTTTCCATCGCTTACTATCAGTATAGCTACATTATTTCCGTCGAAAATTTGTTCTCGCTCATAACACAGCCTTCGGGTTACTTCACGCGAAAGGGTTGGCGCAGTTGGCACCATTTAAAAATCGCCAAAAACGACCGGCTTGACTGAACATGTGGGTGCCCCTTGCCAAATAGGCGATAAAGCGCCAAGTATGGCAACCCGTACTATTTATTCTTCTCTTCGCCATGTCGTTTTTTAATTTTTGTTAACTCCAGAGCAGGCTCTCTTTATGCAATTGTTTAATAACATTTGAAATACGCCTAATTCTTATTGGGTTATAAAATTGTGAAATTAAATTCATTGGTTGGGTGATCAGCAGTGATTTTACCGAAAATTCAAACCGGTAAAGCTCGTATTTTATCATTTCCGTTAGGATATTGTTTCTTGCTGGTTTACGGTACCATTCTCCAGTAGTTCATTATGTCTAATTATTTTTATGATTTGAATGGATTAATTATGTATAAAACTGAATTACTATTTTGTAATATGTATCCAGTTAGTTAAATGTGTACTTATATATTTTTTTTAATGTTTCATAAATTGAAATTTCGGTCTGAGCTATTGATGTCTAAAACTATAATATATTAATTGTACCTACATTTCATGGGGGGGATGAATGGTTGATAAAATTTAAATACTATAAATCAAAAATTATAAATTGTTAAAAGCACTTGCATTTAATATACTTAATTATTTATGTGAGTTTATTTTATCTATTGAGTAATTGATTTTTCTGGAAATTAAAATTATAATTTTATAATGATGAACATGTATTTTTTCTTAATTTTTCTTTTAAAATGATATTTTATGTTCTTTCTATAACTCTCTCGAGTGAATCCGATGGTTTGGTGTTTTATTTTTATGACCGGAGGTGGAATTCAGATATTGTTTTCTATAGCTAATGTGTTTTAATTTATTTTTCTTATTGATACAATACAAAATATTATGAAATTGAAAATAAAGTTGCTATATTAATTGTTACAACATTCAGGAGGGATCAAGGGGGGGGGGCTTGGTTGGAAAAAATTCTCAATACTATGAATTCCAAATGAATCTTTAAATGTAAAAAGTACTAATCTTTTAATGTTCTTTAAAAATTTGAGCTATATCTGTGAGATAGTTTTTTATTATTTATTTATTATTGGTTTTATATCATATAAAATGAAATTTTTAATTGGTTTTTTTTTTCTAAAAATTAGGAATTGATTATGAATCTCAAAAAAAAGGTATTTTAATGTTTCAAAATTAATTTCCTTAATTACATTAAATTTTCACAAACGACATATGAATAAACAATATAAGAATTCAAGTATAACTTAACTGTTAATTTTAACTTTTAGTTGGCATTAATTGCACTATTATTATATTTTTCATTTTCCATAGCTTACTATAAGTATAGCTACATTATTTCCGTCGAAAATTTGTTCCCGCTCATAACACAGCCTTCGGGTTACTTCACACGAAAGGTTGGCGCAGTTGGCGCCATTTAAAACTCGCCAAAAATGGGAAGGGGCACCCCGTTTTTCAGTAGTACCAACAAGACCATACTTAAAATATAAACTTTACTTAGTTAGAGTAATTATTATATTTGGTTTAATTTCAGGAAGATATCTCAGGTAATCTAATAGTCAGAATTCCAAGTGGCTCGGTTCAACACCTGCTAGAGTCTCTAAGAGATACATTATGTAAGAGATAGATCTAAGAGATATATTATAGCTCTAAGAGATCCTTGTTCTAAACGACTGCAGGTTGTTAATTTTTAAAACCATTCAGATAACAAATTTTTATGCAGGTACTCGGTATATTCTCGAAATTTAAAAAAAAATATATTTTTCACACAGAGTAGGTTACATGTTGAAATCAGCATACACCATCAATCTCTAAAAGATCAATATGCATTGAAGAATTACATTGTTACATGCATAAAGTTATGCTTATAGTTCATTACACAGTAAATTAAACACATAATAAATTATTAAGTTAAATTAATTTATTTTTAAACTTTCATCAAAGATTCTTAATTGTTTTTTTTATTCTCTTTATTTTTAATTATAATACTTATATCTAATACGATTAGGATTCGATCTGAAATATATTTTACTGCAACTAGAGAAGTGCAGCCATCTGATATTTAGTTCCAACACTAAATCCCTTTAAGTAAACGTTTTTTATTTAATTATTAATTTGAGAATTTATTTGGATTATAATTTTACTTATCGCCTTCAGAGACATTGCTCGGTCTCAGTCGATTCTCATCATGGAAAATTCTTTCTCTTTCCCTCTACTAAAATTACTCTAATTCCAGCTTAGGCTATTTCCCAGTTCGGGGGGCCCACGGAACCGAGTTCGGTGGGGACGCCAAGCGTGGGAGATATCGCCAAATTCTAGAATCCTATTTTCTGGCAAACCTTGCTCTTCTTTTCGGACTCTTCCACCACCCCCTAAAAAAGGTGCGGGTGTCAATCGGCGCCTTTATTTTAGGGTATTGGGGGAAATGACACGTGATTTGAATATCTGACCCTTATTGGTTCCTGTAACTAACAATACTCCAAGATCGCTGAATTTGGATTTTCTAGCGTCCATTTCAAGTCTTTGTCCATTTCGGCTGTTTGAGGTTTGTCTATTTTGCCTGAGCTCTTAAATTTTTTTTTTTTCGTTTTTTTAAATTTAACCCATATTGGACCGCTGTCCTATAAACAGGACAGCAAATAAAATTCCATTTAATAATAAAGTTATAAATATTTTCTGAGTGGATTTTGTTTTAACACCTTTAAAATAGACACACTTTAGCATAGTAGCAAAAAAAAAAATCTGAGAAATCAAATTATATTTTATTGTAAAATTTATTTTCAGCAACCTTATAAAAATTGTCATTTTTTAATATTTAATTTTATATGTATTATTATTATTTTTTAAACATTGTGGAGGTTACTTTTAATTTAAAAACAGAGCTAATAATGTAGCTGAAAGTTTTGTTGAAAAATATATTTTACATGTGTATTTTGTAAGTATGAAAAAGGTGCCCTAAAATTAAAACAACGGTCCAATCCCGATTACTTTTCTATGAATTCGATATTGCATTGATAGCGCACATTCTTTTCTTATCTTTCAATGAAAACCAGTTCAAACATCTGTTCACATACCCGGACACAACAAGGGGTAAATAGATGTATATTCTATTCAGAAAACTGGAGATTTTTTGAAGATAAACTTACTCTCTTACTGCCAGATCAATAACTGCAAGAGAAAACCTACAACAGTATGCTTAAAATGTAATGTTGGACTTTGTTTTGACTATTTCCCCAAATTTGATCTATGAATCAGCCTAATGGAATCTAAGTGATATTTGTTAAGTTTTAGTAGTGTAATAGACCGTTGTTCTATTTATACGACAGCCAATTACATAAAAAATTAAAAATATCTTTTCAAAATTTTGGTTTTATATACTTAGTTGCACCATATTAATGATATGGATTAAGTTTTAATAACTTACAAAACTATTTAGTTGGTGTGGTACAATATGGGTTAATACTGGAGCTCACACCAATACAATTGAGGTCTTGTGGAGCTCAGTTAAGAGATCCCTCATTACAGTTCGCAAGTGTGAAGATCAATTTGATTCGTACCTTTGTGAATTTATGTGGAGGAAAATGAAAGAAAATCCACAAGATGCTTTTCAGGATTTTTTAAATCAGATCAAACGTGTATATCTACCAACAACTCAGGATACTTAAATTAGGTTAGCGCTTTATTTATTTTATATTTTATGCTTAATTTTCGAAGAGTAACAAGTGATGTTATAATTCACATTTATATATTTTTTATTTACTGCTTTTTGAACTTTATTCAAAATTGTGTCTTAATTTAATACAAAATGAAGAAGAAATATTTTTAAACTGTATTATTTTATAGTGAATACATTGTTAAAAGTGATACGCTGAGTAATAAGAGTAATTTTATTACTACTCTCTACCGTTATTGTTACGGATGATCAAGGGGAGCTTTATCTCACTTAGATACGAAAAATTATTTCACTCCCATACTATTTTCAGAATTTCAAGCTAAAAATTTATTATTTATTTAAAACATTTACTCCGTTCTTATATTTCCATTTTAAGCTAATAATTTCTAGAAGTAATTTGTACCGTACTTTATAACTATTTAATCGTTTGAGAGCTTTAAAATAATTTCATTAAACAGCAACCGTATTTTATAAATATAACTAAATATTTTATATGCATAATTGCCTAAATATAACCAAATAATGCTTATATTTTGTTTAATTTGCACTTATTGCAAAAATTCTGTGCCGTTTAGTTTAATAAGCAGTACAAAAGCGCCTCTAAATATATTAAAAACTCAAATTTAAATTTGTATTCATCTTAATAAAATTTCAAACCCTTTTTTTGTTCAAAATATGCTTTGAGATCGCGTATAAACTTAATACACAAATTGTAAACATCACTTGGCGACAATTTGGCGATCACTTGTACAAAAATAGAGCCAAAAACATGGCGGCGGGGCCCCCGGAATTCGGAATTTACCCCAGCTTATTGTTTTAAATATATATTACTTTAAATGCCAACACTTTTTTTCGAAGTTATACAGTTATTAATAAATTTATGAAAATATTCCTTCTAATAGAAGCAGAATATTTTTTTTTGTTTGTTTGTTTGTTTCATAATGAATCTAAAAAAAACGTTGTTTTAATGGAGATTTCAAATTTCGAATAACCTTTAATTCTCTTTCATACAGTTTATATTCTTAGTTTAAATAGAATGGACAAATTGAATTCATTTTGTATGTGCACAAGAAATATGGTTGTTATTTTCAAAAAATAAAGGATACCTTGGAAAAATACCTGGGAAAGTGTCTTAGGATTTACTCATCTAAACATAATATATGTTTAGTGCTGCCATCTATACAGTCTAAATTCAACTAATCTAACAGTCTGTAAATTTCCGTGAAACCTTATTTATCAAATTCAGGGACCGCTTTAAGGCCGGACAATAAAGGAATTTATCCTGCATACCCGAACCAAAGAGCAGCATTGTGACATTTAATGTAAGAAAAATAATAATATGTTAAATACTGATAAATTGAAATTTATACATATCGATATTAAATTTTGCTAAACATTTATATTTCGTTTTTCTGCGGAAGTCTAAAAGATTAGAAATATTTATAACCCAAAGAAAACAACTATAAAGTAGCAGTATGTTTAACAAAATAAACCAAAATGCTAAAAAGGGTTATTTTGGATATTGAACATGAAATTGCAAATTAAATGTGATAAAAATTTTTGCAGAACCAGCAGTGAAAAAATTTTTTTTTTCTGAATTTAGCATAGTTTATATTATTTTTGATTGAATGTGCAATATAATACATTTTTAATAGTGTTTAAAATTTTAAAAATTCACCTGGTTAACCGTTTATGTTTAGATACAGATATTTCTTAATTAATTTCTACTGCTTTGCACTACTAAAATATCAAATTTATACTTTGTTACTTATTTCTTCCAAAATATATGCATTTATTATAATTTAAAATAAATCTAAGGGGCACTAATTTGTCTTTTGTTCCTGGTGATAGAGTGAGGGGTGTTGAAATATGAACTATTTTTAAAAAACTTATATGCAATAAAATTTATAAATGATTTATAACTAGTTTTATAACTTAAAATTAAATCCGTTTTTTAACAGTCTAAAAAAATCAAAAACACATAAAAGCTGTTTAGTATTACCTTCAAATATTATCAACTTAAGTATAAAAATAAATGTAGCAGTTACAAAAATTTTAAAAAGATTTTTTATGTTCATTTATTTAATTAAAAAAAAACAAATTTTAAGAAATCTTAAATTAGTTATGTTTATTCTTTCTCCGGTATACACTTAAAAATGTCTTATCTGTAACAAATTATTTTCATTGATAACAAATTGTTTCCATTTCTTAAAAGCTGTAGCAAATACCAATAAGTAAATTTAGAAGCATAAATATCTGCTACTTGAAATTATATATTTTATAAAAGTAGGAAACTTAATATAAGCAATTTATAAAACCTTTTTGCTGCAAAATAACTAAGTTTATTTTCCCACCTTTTGGTATACTGCATTTCTATCTAAATAAAATTATCAAGATAAAATTTGAGAAATACAAGGTCAATTTCAAATCTAGAATTTAATTTTTTTTTTCACAATAGAGAATCGTTTGAATTTAGAAAAAAATATTAACGGTAAACAGCATTCTTTTCCTCTTGATTTACTCTTTTGATTGTTGTTATATGAATTAATAAATATTAAATGTTGAAATATTTTATATAAATATCCCTGATATTAATGAAGAATATCTCTCTATATTCTATAAAAATACACCCGACTTATACTATCTCTAAACCATTTTAAACTTTAAATCACTTCATTTGATAGCAGATGGCAGCACTATATCCCAAAACAATTAGGTAGTAAAATGGTAGAAACTAATAGTTCTATGGATACAAAAAGTTGGATCTATGGATACAAAATGGGCCCTAGGCAAGTGCCCCGTTTAATATGGCCTGATAATAAGGGCCATATTAAACGGGGCACTTGCCTAGGGCCCATAAATTCCAAGAGCCCCAATAATTCCATAAAACTAATGAATTTTAAACTACATAGATGAAAATAAATTAACTTTAAAATGTTCTGGGTTATACGACACTGAATTCAAGTATTCTTTTATTATCACAATTTTTCATATATCTTTATGATTGGTATTTCAGAGAATAATTTCTCAATTTCATGTATTGTTTTACAGCGTCATGTTTACGATTGGTATTTCGGAAAATATTTTTTTTAATTTCATGTATTGTTGTACAGCGTCATATTTATGACTGGTATTTCGGAGAATAATTTCTTAATTTCGTGTATTGTTTTACAACGTCATATTTATGACTGGTATTTCGGAGAATAATTTCTTAATTTCGTGTATTGTTTTACACCCTACAGGAGGAATATGGGGTACACAAATTCTAAACTTTATTTTAAAACAATAAATATGCATAAAACGAAACTTTAAAATCCTACTATTAGATGTTTGTGTTACATTATAGTACAATTTAGCAGTGGGGGGGGCGTCCGCATCGGGCGACACATTATGGGGCCGCAATTTTAAATATGTGAGTTCAAAAGATATTAAATTTTGAAACATATTATAGTCTAAAAAGTAAAATAGACTGTTGAAATTAGTAACATTAATAGGGTAAATATAAAAAATTGCCGAAGTAAATAATACTTGTAATTTTTAATAAATATTATATGTGTAAAATGAATAATATTAAATTATATATTTTTAAGTGTTTCAGTCTTTTAATTCTATGCCAATAAAGAATAGTTCAGCTCCAGCTAATGACGTTTCGAGAGTATGGCAATCTCCAATTATACAAAAACGAAAATGGGCATTAATTTAAGTCAATGAAATTCTTTGCGATTGTTACTTACAAATATACTCAACAATTTCCCTACTATTCCTATAATTTTACGATTTTTTACCGATTTTTTTCTAAATAAAGAATTGTTTATCGATTTTTTAAACTACGAGCTAGTTTTATACATATTAACCCTTTATATCTGGCATATATTTTTAGATACAGCGAAAAAATAGCTTGTATAATTTTTATGTTTTCTGAGAACAAGTTTACCTTTTGAGAGTAGATAAATGGCAATCTTATAAACAATCTAAGAAATTTTCAAGTAATTTCTACTATTTATACTTTTTCCATTTAAATCGGCATTTAATGATATTTTCAACGGCTCTCATAAATTTACTTTTTCGGCAGGTACATGGAGTGAAATCATGGCAAATTTTTTATCTACTATAATACTGCACTAGATGGCGTTAAACGTCAACAGTTTTTACAAAGGTCGACTCGCGTATAGCATTTACATTATGGTCCTCAAGGGGTTAAATTAAAAACGGATGCATAAATACCATTAAGATATTTTTAATTCTAGCAACAAAAATTTTTGAATGAGTGAATCTATAATGTACAGATTGAATATAAAAATGCCCAAGATTTCTAATATTCTAATATTTCACGTTTAATTTAAGTTTGTTACTACCACACTACTATATGGCCCATCCTATGCTGGGATCTGTAAAATTTTTAATTTTCCAGAATTATAAAGTACCCTATAAGGCAGGTTAAAGAATGGTTTGTGTTTTAGCTGAGAATTATCTGGTACACGCTCAATAATTTGTTTATCTTCATACTCCTCTGAAATCTCCCGATACTGTGAATGCAGTTTAGAATCACGTTGAATTCATTTAGAAAGATAATTCAAAGTTTTCTTAGCTACGTCGAAATTATCGTTAAGTTCTTCAAAATTTTTTACCACAGTAATTAATGGAAGTAAAGGAATGAAACTATCCTTTCCACTACACCCTGGAGGTAGATAGAATTTGTTGTTAATACCGGTGATAAAATTTTCATTGCAACAAAATATAATCGATGATTAAATTTAAAATTATCACATATACCTAATCTATAATTTAAGAAAAATATAAAAGAAAATTATTTATGTAATATCAAGTTATGTAATATGTAAGTTCAGTGATAAAACGTATGAAAATAATGCAGACGATACTTAAATAATTTAAAATAAGAAATGATTAAATAAGATGGTTAAAGAAATGACGTCATAAAGCTAGAAAAAATGTTATTTTTGAAGGGGTGTATTTCGAACGTTTTAAAGACCGCATTATTTTTTGCTGTGATATGAAGCATATCTATACTAATTTATTTTAGAACCTGATCGATAGGAGAAGATATACTTTACTCGCTTTGAATTTTGCTAACCCTAACTCATCAAGTATCCAACATGGATGCCTTTATCCATTCAAAGTCTAACCGCTTCATAAGACAAGACAGATGGACAGACGGACAGATAATTTAGCCTGTTATTATATAGGGGATTTTACAGAACTTATTTTACATGTAAATAGAATCTTTTTTCACGTAGTTTTTAGTTTTTTATAATTTGCATAGTATAATATTTAAAACGATAACTGATCTCTAAAGTGACATGCTGTAGTATTCAAAGTTGTTTAATTTTCTTATTTATTTTGTTCTGTGCAGTCCATATTAACACAGATTTAAGAAATGTCACAGACAAAAATGACTCGTACATTAAAAGGTTAATGAAACAGATATTTATAATGTTGTGATCTCCAAAAACTAATTTTTTAACTTAGTAGGGATTATGCTTAAAAAGTTCGAAACTTAATAAAATTTCTACAAAAATGTTTTAAAATTTTGGAAATTTTATCTATAGACTTATATTCTCTAAAGCACTTCGTATATTTCCCATAAAGATCAAACAAGTTAAGATATGAACCGAAATGTTATGGGCAATAAAAAGTTAATGATACAGGTATTTATAATGTTATGATCTCCAAAAATTATTTTTTAAACTTAGTAGGGATTATGATTAAAAAGCTCGAAAACTTAATAAAGTTTCTCTTAAAATTGTTTTAAAATTTTGGAAATTCTCTATAGACTTATATTCTCTGAAGCACTTCGTATATTTCCCATAAAGATCAAACAAGTTAAGATATGAACCGAAATGTTATGGACATTAAAAGGTTAATGATACAGATATTTATAATGTAATGATCTCCAAAAATTATTTTTTAAACTTAGTAGGGAGTATGATTAAAAAACTCGAAAACTTAATAAAATTTCTGCTAAAATTGTTTTAAAATTTTGGAAATTCTCTATAGACTTATATTCTCTGAAACACTTCATATATTTCCCATAAAGATCAAACAAGTTAAGATATGAACCGAAATGTTATGGGCAGAAATGTCTTGGACATTAAAAGGTTAATGATACAGATATTTATAATGTTATGATCTCCAAAAATTATTTTTTAAACTTAGTAGGGAGTAGGATTAAAAAGTTCGAAAATTTAATAAAATTTCTCTTAAAATTGTTTTAAAATTTTGGAAATTCTCTATAGACTTATATTCTCTGAAGCACTTCGTATATTTCCCATAAATATCAAACAAGTTAAGATAGGAACCGAAATGTTATGGACAATTAAAAGTTAATGATACAGGTATTTATAATGTTATGATCTCCAAAAATTATTTTTTAAACTTAGTAGGGAGTATGCTTAAAAAGTTCGAAAACTTAATAAAATTTCTCTTAAAATTGTTTAAAATTTTGGAAATTCTCTATAGACTTATATTCTCTGAAGCACTTCATATATTTCCCATAAATATCAAATGAGCTAAGATAGGAACCGAAATGTTATGGGCAAAAATGTCTTGGACATTAAAAGGTTAATGATACAGATATTTATAATGTAATGATCTCCAAAAATTAATTTTTTAACTTAGTAGGGAGTATGCTTAAAAAGTTCGAAACTTAATAAAATTTCTACAAAAATGTTTTAAAATTTTGGAAATTTTATCTATAGACTTATATTCTCTAAAGCGCTTCGTATATTTCCCATAAAGATCAAACAAGTTAAGATATGAACCGAAATGTTATGGGCAGAAATGTCTTGCACAATAAAAAGTTAATGATACAGGTATTTATAATGTTATGATCTCCAAAAATTATTTTTTAACTTAGTAGGGAGTATGATTAAAAAGCTCGAAACTTAATAAAATTTCTACTAAAATGTTTTAAAATTTTGGAAATTTTATCTATAGACTTATATTTCCTAAAAAACTTCTTATATTTCCTATAAAGATAAAACAAGTCATATTATAAGATGTACAGTTATCGATGAATGTAAAGGAAGAGTTGTGGAATCATTTGCTGACTTTGTAAAACTAAAGGAAAAACTGCCGAGGAAATCACAAACATGATTTTGACGAAACTAGAAAGTGGCGGTTTACATATACAAAATTTCATAAGACAAACTTACGATTATGGCAGGAAAGCATGCCAGTGTTCAGAGTCCCATTAAAGAAATAAATCCAAATGCAAAATTTGTACTATGAACAAATTATTTTTTAAATCTGGAATGTGTACATGCGCCTACCGCTATAGATTTCATAACATTTTTGGAAGTATCGAACACTTGTATTCATTTTTTTAATCTTTTCCTCATCCCCTATATAATAATAGCTAAGTTATCTGACCGTCTATCCTCGAATTTATGATGCGGTTGGAACTGGAATGCATAGAGTCATCCATATTGGATTTTTGATCAGTAAGGATTAGCAAAATTGAAATCAAGTTCGAAAATGTTCGAAATCCACCTCTTCCCCTCTTTTCGAGTGTTTAGTGCCATTATTTCAAGCTCTATTGTTCCCGGTTAACAGCAGGAGATTAAATGTATTAATTTATTACATAATAAATAGGTAAAAATAACATTTTTTCTATCATTATGACGTCATTCCTTTAACCATCTCATTTAATCATTTCTTATTTTAAATGATTTAAATATCGACTGCATTATTTTCGTAAGTTTTATCACTGAACTTAGATATTACGTAAATAATTTTATTTTATATTTGTCTTAAATAACAGATTAGGTACGTATAGGATAATTTTAAATGTAATCATCTATTATTTTTTGTTGTATTGAAAGTTTTTTCACGAGTATTAACAAAGTCTAGGAGTCTATTTCTCGGACTAATAAATATCTAGCATTTAAGTTATATATCTTTGAAAATTAAGAAGTTTATTTGTTTGTGAGTTTGTTTTTTATACATAACCACGCGGTTTGCGATCGATTCGCTAAATTTTGGACATCATTCATATATACCGCCAAATAATGACTGTCAATATAAAACTTCTGCTGTCCATCCTATCAAGTAATATCACAAGTTGGCAACTAACCTGCGGTCTGTAAACGTAAACAAATTATTGAAATTACTATATCAGTTAATTCTCAGACAACAACTTTTACTTGCTTCAAAGGGTACTTTACAATTCTGGAGGAATGAAAGTTTATATATATTTTATTACTTAATTAAAAACTAACTTATGTTTTTGAAAAGTGATATTAAAGTTATATATATATATATATATATATATATATATATATATATATATATATATATATATATACAGGGTGTCCCCGAAGTCCGTGTACAGACTTGGAGGGGAGGTAGAGAACTTCGTGAGGAGTCATAATTACATAAGAAAGCATAGCCGGAAACGTAACCCTTACGAGATAAAGAGACACAAAGACAATAAGGACACACACACAGAATGTCGTGTAAAATGCTTTATTATACAAAAAACAACAATAATAATAAATAAAAAGTATTGCAGGAGGTGTTCGAAATCGCTGCCATTAGCATGAATGCACGCACGACACCGACGCGACATGGTTGGAGGACATTTTCGAAAATGCCGGACGTTTCACGGATCGTAGAAGAAGCAATGGATATTCATGTCACCAGGCCCATTGCATAATTGACGGACGTGTCATACACAAGGCTCTTCATGGCACCCCAAACAAAAAAAATCCAGAACAGATACATCGGGGGATCTGGAAGGCCAAGCGACGGGGCCACCACATCCAATCCACCTGTTTGGAAATCTCCGGTCCAAATGCTCATGAACACACCCTCTTCGAATACGGGTGTTTGTGATGTTCGTGGCCGTCCAGAACGTTCAATCGGCACTGAAGGATCCATGTTCCTCGAGGTTCTGATGCACCCGGGCGAACATTGGATGATTCGATTGCCGTCTCGTTGGATACCTTTCCCGATACAACCGAACATCAGCACGTCTATTTCCGTTGGCTAGACCGTAGAGGAAATGGATATCTGACAACTCCAAGTTCGTAAAATTATTCACATTCATCACACGCTGTCTGTGTCTGAACTGGGGAAACCACACGTGCCGATCTTGAGAGGTCGTCTATAGCGTCACCTATTGATTTCCGCCCATGCTTTCCTATGTCATTTTGGCTCCTCACAATGTTCTCTACCTCCCCTCCAAGTTTGTACACGGACTTCGGGGACACCCTGTATATATATATATATATATATATATATATATATATATATATATATATGTGTGTGTGTGTGTGTGTGTGTGTGTGTGTGTGTGTGTGTGTATAGTGATCAAATTTTCAATGAGTCAAATTGGCTTGATCCGCAAATCTAGTGTTAATTATAGCTATATTTCGAATTTTCCATGAAAGTATAATTTTACTTGCCAATGTCCGTCCTTTAAACCACTTCTTTTCTGGAGTTTTCCAAATTCTGGGAGTATGGTACACTTACAAAAAATTACAATTCTGGAAAATTAAAAATTTTACTGATCTCGTCATATAATGGTCTATATGCTAGTTGATGGGATGCTTTACTTTCTGTAACTGGTCAAGATATCAAACATAGTGTAGAAATTTGCTAGAGAAGAAGCGGTAAATACAGTAAATAAAATATTTCTTAAAACTCTCATATGCTTTGGAAAAATTGACATCTGAAGAAGAAAATAGTAAAAACGTGATAAGACGCTGGAATATTACTCCTTTCAATGCAATCTTTTTTTTTCTATGCTATCTCAGTTTATGGGAATCAGTTCTTTTGGAAATTAAAGACGGATAAAAATGCATACAAATAAAAGGATTAAATGTCCATGAATGCGATATAAAACTGAATTCTTTGCAAACTCATTTTACGGTACAGAAAGATGCGCCTAGTAGATAACGCTGTTTTAGCAGACTAAATAATTTGTGAAGAGTTGGAGATATCATATGAGTATGAAGTTAGAGGGAGAACATTACGAGTAGAGAAAATTTACGAGATGTGGGGCTGCCCTTTGAACAAGAAATACGGACAGACATGTTTTTGTCTCCGGATAAAATTATAAAAGAAATAAAAGAACTCTTTGATAGATTGCATATCCTTGCTAGAAAATATTCGTGTATAACACCATATAACCTATTAAATGAAGAATTTGACGTGTCGAATAAATGATTTTATTTGACAAATTTTTTTTATGTTTTTGTCTCCGGACAAAATTATGAAAGAAATAAAAGTAGGTTTTGATCAATTGCATGTCCTTGCAAGAAAATATTCGTGTATTATACCATGTTATCTATGGAATGAAGAATGTGAGGTGTCAAATAAGTGATTTTATTTGACAGACTTTTGATGTTTTTGTCTCCGGATAAAATTGTAAAAGAAATAAAAGAACGCTTTGATCAATTGCATGCCATTTCAGGAAAATGTTCATGTATAACAGTATGCATCATATTGAATGAAGAATTTGAGGTGTAAAATAAGTGATTTATGTGACAGATTTTTGATGCTTTTCTCTCCGGACGAAATTATGCAAGAAATAATAGAACGGTTTGTTCAAATGCATGTCCTTGCAAGAAAATAGTCATGTATAACAGTATGCATCCTATTTAATGAAGAATTTGAGGTGTCAAATAAGTGACTTTATTTGACAAATTTTTTAAGTTTTTATGACAGGACAAAATTATAAAAAAAATAAAGTACGTTTTGATCAATTGCATGTCTTTGCAAGAAAATATTCGTGTGTGATACCATGTAATCTATTGAATGAAGAATATGGGTGTCAAATAACTGATTTTATTTGACAGACTTTTCATGTTTTTGTCTCCGGATAAAATTATAAAAGAAATAAAAGTATGATTTTATCAATTGCATATCCTTGTAAGAAAATATTCGTATATGATACCATGTAATCCATTGAATGAAGAATTTGTGGTGTCTAATAAGTGATTTTACTTGACAGATTTTTTATATTTTTGTCTCCGAATAAAATTATAAAAGAAATAAAAGTACGTTTTGGTCAACTGCATATCCTTGAAAGAAAATATACGTATATGATACCACGTAATCCATTGAATGAAGAATTTGTGGTGTCTAATAAGTGATTTTATTTGACAGATTTTTGATGTTTTTCTCTCCGGAGGATATTATGAAAGAAATAACAGAATAGTTTGTTCAAATGCATGTCCTTGCAAGAAAATATTCATGTGTAACACCATGTAACCTATTGAATACAGAATTTGAGGTGTCAAGTAAATGATTTTATTGACATTGATAAAGAAAAACGATCCATGTTTTTATGGCTGTATCTGCACTAGAAGAAAAGACAAAATTTTGGTAAAGCGGAGGCAAAGGCTTTCTAGATTTACTAAAATGTATTCACAAGTATAGGTTGGAAAATTCCGTACCAAACATAGTAATTTTGTTAAGAATATTTTTAACAATTGCCATCAGTTCGACTAGCTGAGAACGGAACTTTTCTAAATTAAAATTGATAAAAATTATCTTTATGGCATCCCTGCTAGAACGGGTGTGTTAAAAGTATAATATATACAAGATTTTTCAAAAGGTGGGCGAAAATGTGGAGAACGAAATCATCTCTCCTTTGCGACGGAGAAGTGAGAGTTCAGCGAGGTCATCGCGCACACTCAGTGACCCCCGACTCGATGAGAAACGGTTATATTACTGTACTCTAGTTGGCGTCAGTACGCTTTTGTCAACCCCTTTGACCATAGTCAATAAATGTGTGTCGTGTTATTGTGCTAAATTATGGGTTCCTTTTTCTCCGGAGATTTTTATTTGAGCATGCGTAACAATCTTGATTTTTCCACAATGAGTGATTTAAGCCTGCAAAATCTAGAAATATTATCCACAGAACAAGAAATTACAAAAAAAAATAAATTTTGAGGCCATTACACAAGAATTTTCAACTAAGAAAGATAGAAAAATAAATATATAACCTCATCCTTAACCCCTTGAGGACTAGATGTAAGTGCTATAAGAATCGACTGTTGGGAAAACCGTTGCCGTTTAAAGCCATCTAGTAATTATATGTAACATTTAAAAATTAAAATAAAACGTTCAGATCTCCTATTACGCATATGAGACGATAGTCTCTCAATATCAATCGGAGATCATCTCCTGGAAGCGACGCTGGACTGATAACAGTGAAATCGCTGCGACGCGTATACGAGACGTTGGTCGCGAAGGGGTTAATCTTCACATTGTACAATACGTTCATTCATGATAAAGATGTAAGCCTACTTATAAATGGAAAGCATACTTTCTCGCGTTTTTTACTGTATATTAAGTAAAGATATATAGTTTATCTTATAAAAACCATTTTTATAAATGTATTTAAAAAACACAGTATTCAATTAATTTGATAAGGGCGGAAAAGAGGAAATCGCCCCGGAAGACAAAAGTTATATCTACGCCACTGAAGCTTAGTACAAAATTTCACTTAATGTGTTGTTATGGACCGCATACTAAGGTAAATAATTGATACTATAGATCATGAATATTACACAACAACCTGAACATAAATAAATATGCAGATTTAAAATAATTCTTATAAATTTTAATTTATTTTCAGTGTATATATGTAATATTAAAATGCCTTATTTACATATTTTAATATCAATTTAATAACTTCTGTTCATAAATTAAGTTGGGGTTTGTGCGGTAATTCTCATTTTCCCTCTAATCACTCCATAGACTTAATCCAGCCTCTGTCAGTACTTCTTTGACCAATAGTAAAAGCGTTTTCTTTAGACATGGGTATTTTTTATCACATGATCAAATGTACTTAGAGATTATTCGTAGTCTTTTACTTGAGAAATCCCTACTTAAGTTTTTGGACTGTTGTATTGATTTGATGTATCGTCACCAGAAATAGAAAAATGTGTTGTGCTTTTTGATGAATCTCAGCCCTATTTCGCGCACACACACACACACACACACACACACACATATATAAATATATATATATATATATATATATATATATGTGTGTGTGTGTGTGTGTGTGTGTGTGTGTGTGTAAGGAAAATTCTCAGGGGTTTTCAAAACTTAAGTCAAGGGTAAAAATTCACGCATCATTTTCCATTCCCCTTTTTAACCCCTAACCTAAATTGATCACTGGGGCTACAGGTTATGCCCTCAGAGAAGGGGCCTGGCCAATTATAAACCTACATGACCCTAGCGGACAATTTAGGACATTTCCAAATAAAAAGGAGATACACGCTAGCGGAGACAGATTTTTTTAGAGATATTTTCCCACAGATGTTGCCCCAGGTATTACTTGTCTTGTACATAGAACTTCATGCTAGCTGACCCTTCAATTTGTCCCTATGATGAAGTGGGAACCCGTCCTTCAAAGTTATCTTAATAAAGGTCTTTAGCTGAAACGGTATCATTTTTATGGCCATGACTGCAACCCCCCATCGAGAAGTCAGTCTCATTACACACACACACACACACATATATATATATATATATATATATATATATATATATATATATATATATATAAATATATATGTATATATATATATATATATATATATATATATATATATATATATATATATATATATATATATATATGTGTGTGTGTGTATATATATATATATATATATATATATATATATATATATCTGTATCGGTTATAATAATAGACTAAATTATCTGCCCTTCTGTCCTCGAATTTATGAAGAGATTGTACCTGGAATGTATAGAGGCATCCATATTGGATTCTTGAAGAGTTAGGGTTAGTAACGTTCCAAATCCCCCTTCCTTCCCTTTTCAAGAGTTTACTGATATTATTTCAAGCCCTATTTTCCCCGGTTAAGAACAGGCGTTTAAATTTATCAATTTATCCCGTTATGAATAGATAAATATAACATTTTTATAGCATTATGACACCATTCCTTTAGCCATCTCATTTAATAATTTCTTATTTTAAATTATTTAAACATCGTTTGCATTATTTTCATATGTATTATCACTGAACTTAGATGCTATGTAAATAATTTTCTTTTATATTTGGCTTAAATAATAGATTAGGTACATATGTAATAATTTTAAATTTAATCATTGATTATTTTTTGTTGCAATGAAAATTTTATCACCGGTATTAACAACAAATTCTATCTACCTCCAAGGTGTGGTGGATATGATAGTTTCATTCCTTTACTTCCATTAAGTACTATGACAAATATGGGAAGAACTTTTCGATAATTTCGACGTAGCTAAGAAAACCTTTAATTATCTTTCTAAATGAATTCAACGTGATTCTAAACTGCATTCACAGTATCGGGAGACTTTAGAGATGTTTGAAGATAAACAAATCATTGAGAGTGTACCAGATAATTATCAGCCAAAAACAAACCATCTTTTTACCAGCGTCATAAGGTACTTTACACTTCTGGAAAATTAAAAGTGTTACTGATCCCATCATATGACTGACCATATGCTAGTTTTAGATAAAGTTTCAGCCAATTCAATACCCCATTTTACACACAGTAAAAAACTTTCTGAACTTTTAAACTTTGGATAAAATAGCAACAAGGTGTACCAGATAATTATCAGCCAAAAAACAAACCATCTTTTTACCAGCGTCATAAGGTACTTTACACTTCTGGAAAATTAAAAGTGTTACTGATCCCATCATATGACTGACCATATGCTAGTTTTAGATAAAGTTTCAGCCAATTCAATACCCCATTTTACACACAGTAAAAAACTTTCTGAACTTTTAAACTTTGGATAAAATAGCAACAAGGTGTACCAGATAATTATCAGCCAAAAAACAAACCATCTTTTTACCAGCGTCATAAGGTACTTTACACTTCTGGAAAATTAAAAGTGTTACTGATCCCATCGTATGACTGACCATATGCTAGTTTTAGATAAAGTTTCAGCCAATTCAATACCCCATTTTACACATAGTAAGAAAATTTCTGAACTTTTAAACTTTGGATAAAATAGCAACAAGGTGTCTCTCTCCTGTTACTTCACATTAGAGTAAGATACATTCCAACACAGTAATTGGAATGATCTTGTATGAGCTACAAACATTTTGAGCGTCACTTTTTTTAATATTTGGTTTAGTTTGGAACTCTATGGTAAATTTTCACGGGGTTTAATGAGACCGGGGCTAACTGCTTAACCATTTAAAGGTCACCTACATAAACTCTTTGAAATTTAATGAAAATAGTTTATAAATATTACCTATAAACCTTATAAATGCAAAATGTAATTTTTTCTTTACAGTCCTTAGAGGAGTTTCCATTAGAGGATACAATAGGGGAATTAAGGGGGGGGGGTTGACTGACGAACCCATTCCCTTGTACAGCGTGAACATTATACTTTTTAAGATTTTAATTATATTGGAGGAACATTAAGTAAGTGTTCTTAAAAAGTAAAATAGATAGTTTAACAAATTATAAGTGTTGTTGGAATAGATATTTTTGTTTGGTGTCCTAACTTACCAGGTGTAGCAAGGTTAAATACATATATTTAAAAAAATAATTAAATGTAGTACTATAATTTACTGTAAGTTTTAAATGCCAAACACATAAACAAAAATTCTCAAAAAAATATAGAGAAAAAAATGTTTAACAGAAGGTTTCGCTATGAAACCACTATTATTATTAGCTAAAGGGTTAAAGCTAATTTCGAATGACTACTAACAGCCATGCAAAAAGCGGCATTTTCGAATTCCAAATTATTGAAAGGCAACACCCTACCGATTCGGTTTTCGTTCGAGCTCTTTTATTGAAAACGATATCGGTAATTAACTATGGGAGATAAAATCACCAGGAATATCCGTTTTTATTTCCAATATATGGAATGTTTTACCTATCATAAACCTTCGATTGATTGTTGTTTATGTTTGTACATGCATAAGGGAAATAGATTTCAATTGCAGTGGCTTATAAAAGAGATATGTGGATTTTTATAGTTTAGAAAATCTTTCCTTCGTACTTATTGCCTTTTCCACTAAACTAACTACTATTAAAACTTAATTTGGCTAAGTCAGCTACACTGGACATGTATATTTATAACTACTATATAACATAATTGTCAGTGTTCGCCACAGCGGGCATTAATTATCTCAAAAATCGAAAATCCCATATTTTTTTTGTTTATTTTACAGAGATCCTAATGTCTATACAGACATGGGAAAATAACAGAAATAAAAATTAAAAAATATTTGAAAAAACATTTTGTCAAATTAAGGGTTAATGGAAATTCACACTATTATACATACATACAGTCTGTTCCATAAGAGCGTGTCGTCTATTTCTCTGAAAATACGAACGAATTAGTTAAAAATACATTTGTACCATGTAGTATACATATTAAACTGAAATGCATTTCACCTAATAAGTTGTCCAGTCCCCATTATTATGATTATGCAAGAATCACTTTATCATTCGACTTTGAAGATTTAGCTGCGTTTACCCCTTTCTGGTAGGTCGTCAACATTTTGTACCGATTTATAACGTGCTATTCACTTCTTGACGAACGACTCCGACTTTCTCATGTACTCGGCTGCAGCTGCGAAAGACATATTTGGTCCTTTTCGATGGTTACACAGACACACTGCCTCAAAACGGCTCGCATACGCGGCACTCATTTTGGAATTGTTGATTTAAACACAGGAAAGCAAATCGAATAAAGAATATAACCATAAAGCATTCTTTTCTAATGTTTCAAGAACGCGTGCAATGAAGCCGGTATCTGCGCGCTATCTATTGACGAAGTTATGAGCGACACCATTTTAAGGAACATACTGTAGGTATCATTTTTGTGAGTATCAATTATTTGATTTAAAAGCTGTATGTTTTAAAAGCGACATTACCGCTTCATATATAAATGCATAATTACTGAAATCTTTCCTATTAAAACTTGGTAATTTTAAATACGTAATTATATTTTCCAGGTTTGGTGTAGAATGTAAATTTCTCCTTATATTGAAAAAAATCTTCTAATAAATCTTATCTTTATATTTAAATTTTAAGTATGAAACAGGGAAATTTATTGTAAAAAAAGGGCTGTTGGTCTCTGAAAAATTTGTCGTAGTTAAATCTCAGTTTAAATATCGTCTTCAAATGGCTGTTTACAAAGTTACGGTGTGTTAGCTATAAGGAAACTGTTATTTTCTTTGTACATAGGTCTTTGCTTCCTTGAACAACGAATAAAAGAATTTTTAGTGACAAATGTTTATTTATCCTTTTTACCTGTAGTTAATTTGAATAGTATAATCGTATATCACACGAAAGTAAAATGAGATTTGTAGCTATTTTTTTAAAATAGCTGTTCCTGAAAATCAAATTTCGCTTTTTGCTGTTAGCCGCATGTCAACTGGAACAGATAGAGTAGTTTCTTTTTTAATAACTGTTCCATTGACAAGAAATACTAGCTCTTGCTTATAACATTAAGAAACATTAAACATATAGCATATAAGATAAAATTCAGCCCAAAGCCTGGCCATTACGTTATAAAAAACACAATGTTGCTCACAGCCGATATAAGGAAACTTATTTTCTTTTACATAGGTCTTTGCTTCCTTGAACAACGAATAAAAGAGTTTTTAGTAACAAGTGTTTATTTATCCTTTTTACCTCATGTTCAAATTTTTATTGGCTTATTTATGTGCGAGGTGGCTGTAACTAATTCGTTGTCCGATTTACGCATTTTTGAATTAATATCTTTGAAATACAATTTGTAGACTAGATAACGTGACAAAAGAGGTGACAGTTGTTATTTGTGAAAAGTCTGTAAAAATAAAATTCTTTGAAACATACAATTTTAACCAATAAGTAAAGGAAAACGGTAAAATAAAAGACATTAATCCATTATCTAAGTTCTATATTTAAAGAAACCCTAACTTTTCGTATTCCAAACAAATGGCAGACAAACATCATTGTAGTTAATTTGAATATATAGGGTGGACTAAAAGAAACTTCCCCTATATATAAGTCCCTAGTGGCCGAACAGTTCAACCAATCGAAATGAAAGTTTAGATATAGTTATTTGAATGTATGGGGTCCAGATTGTGAGGATTTAAAACAATAAATTTCTCAAAATTACGGTGACAGTGACAAAATTTGGAAATTTTCGAATGGCAACACCCATTTTTTCGTGTGTAAATTGATCAGACCATTTAAAAACCTTAACTGACGTTGGAACGAGACACGTATGACGTAACTGGCGGCGTAAAATATTTGCAAAGAAGAGCATCGTAAAGAACGAATCGCAATAAAAGGAAGGTTTATTGATGCAATTTGCATAATTCATTGGGATAAGCAGTAGAAGCACCAATCATAGATCCCTCTTGCAAAACACTGTGTGTGATATAACCAGTATGGGAAGACTGTTTCTTCATGTTCGTGTTAATCCATCTCATTTCACGCGTCAATACACCTTCTCTTTTATTAGTATTGGTTCTTTAAATTGCTCTTCTTTACAAATGTTTTACACCGACAATTTACGTCATATGTGTCTCGTTCCAAAGCCAGTTAAGGTTTTGAAATGCTCTGATCAATTTGAACACGAAAAAAGTGGGTATTGCTATTCGAAAATTTCTAAATTTTGTCACTGTAACCGTAACTGTGAGAAGTTTATAGTTTTAATTCATCCCAATCTGGACCCCATACATTCAAAAAACTATATCTGAACTTTCTTTTCGATTGGTTGAACGGTTTGGAAATTAGGGACTCATATATAGGAAGTTTCTTTTAGACCACCCGTTACAAGTATAATCGTATGTATATTGAATGAACGTAAAATGAGATTTGTAGCATTTGTTTTTCAATAGCTGTTCCCTGAAAATGAAATTTCCCTTTTTGCGGTTAGCTGTAGGACAACTGGAGCAGATACAGTAGTTTATATTTCAACAACAGTTCCAACGACAAAGAATCTCATTCTAACTTATAACATTAAGGAACACTAAACATGTTAAATATAAAATAAAATTCATAACAAAGCCTGACCATTACCTGATAAAATCGTACATTGCGGTCACAGCCGATATCTGATCAAAAATAAAATCAAAACTCTTGCACCCTTTGGTAACAGGACGAATCTCTATAGACAGTGACTGCGGGGGTGAGGATGGAATATACTTCGCCTATGGGTCAAATTTCCTCTTCTCGAAATTTGAAGTATTTCAACCTTCTAATCCCAAACCCGTGTAAGTGGCCAAATTTTGGTCCGCTTTTGCAATGTTACCAAAACATATCAAAACAGTTTATGATGCTTCCATTTGGTTCAACAATCTGATATTGCCAAATTTTCCCACCGACTGTGATGCAGGTGATTCCTCGAATGATATAAGCCTTGAGTCTAGTTACACATGCTTTGAGAGTCCTCTATGAATAATTTGATCCGTGTTTATTGTGTTAATTCTCCTACGCTTCGTTTCTATTTTATCCTGCAATTTCGATTTTGCTTTCACTTTTTATTTGATCCGTCGGCAATCTACGTGAGAATATTAGTTCTTTACCTTTAGTTACAAGTTTTGAGAAATAGTTATCTTTCATCATATTTTTCTGCCGCAAAGGATGTCAGTTAGTAAAAAGAAGTGTTATCAATAGAATCAATACAATCAATACAAAGGAAGATAAAAAAGAATATTATTGAGCCCGGTAGCTCAGTTGGCAAAGCCGATGATCTTGTATATGGAAGGTTGCGGGTTCGGAAACCAAGCCGGCATACGATCCACCGTGTTCGTTAAAGGTAACTGGGGCACGTAACATATGTTTGTGGTCACAATTTCCTCCAAGTTCTCAATCAATACCTCTTTGGGTGCCAGGCCAAGTCTATGGGTTTTCTGCTTGGTCCCTGCTTCAAAATTACGAGGACTTACTTGAGCGAAGTTCTTCCTTCACCTTAATGGTGCTCTTTAAAACGAAAGGCGCACCCCTTGGCCTTAATAAGAGAGTTTGCAGGCTCAATCGTGCTTGGTATGTTCACGTGGCATGAAAAACAACAAAAATATTATTACCTAGAAAGGTTTTGGGAAAAGATACAGCAAAATATCAAGCACTCATGAACATAACCAAGGAAATGTAACACTTGTCATACGGCGAGATACTTTCTTATAGTCCAGTTTCATAGAAGACTGCCACCTAGGAATGAAATCAGAGTGTTACAAATGTCTGAAAGTCTTCGTCTGTGATGGCCGGGTAGGACTTTTTCAGATGCAAAAACAGATGGAAGTTGCTGGGAGCAAGATCGGTACTGTAAGTAGAAAGCCGTCACCAGTACAGATGGTTAGCCGCAGTGCTGTATATTTTGTCTAACTTCAGAAATATCGAAACACCAAATACAAACTATCTGCTTACTCCTCACAACTGGTTTATTCACTGAACACAACTGAAGACTGATTCGCATCAAAGTTTCATTCATAGATTGATGAAATACACAGAACTATTATTGAAAAATCTTTGGATTTGCCAAATCTCTAAAATTATGAAGTCGTCAGAAGTAGATTTTTCCCCCAAAAGAGTTTCAAGTAACTTCTGTAAAAATAATTTTTTGTGCAAAATTATATGGAATACTTATGAGAAATATCTATTTTTTATTTAAAGAAAATCACTTTTTGTTAAAAATCACTTTTTTCCCATTGTCGAGTTTATTAATGGCAGCTGAGGCACGTAAAATAGGTTCATGGTGTCAATGACCTCCGAGTTCCCAAACGAAATTTCTGGGGGTGGCAGGCCAAGCCTATTCTGCTTGATCCCTACTTCTAAATTACTAGAACCCACTGTGTTTGAGTAGTTCTAGGGAGTAACGTCGAGCGCCTGTAACAGTTGGGCTGAAAAGTTCGTAGGATAACAAAGAAAAAAAAACTTTTTTGATAAAATTTGATTTTATTATTCAATGTAGTTGCCATCAAGGGCGATATAACAATTATAGCGGTCATACAATTTTTCGATACCAGTTTTATAGTACGAATTGTCTTTAGCCTCAAAATAGGCCTCAGTTTCGGTGATTTTTTTCATCGGCGCTAATTTTTTTTTTCCAGCGAACAATCTCTTGATGTCTGAGAACAGAAAACAGCCGCTGAAGGACAGATCTGGGGAGAATACGATGCACACGGAAGCAATTCGAAGACCAATTCATATAACTTTGGTATCGTTTTCACTGACTTGAAACACGGTGCATTGCCTTGATGAAACAACACTTTCTTCTTCAAATGTGGGCCGTTTATCCGCGATTTCGTCCTTCAAATGCTCCAGTAACGCTATGTAATTGTCGCTGTTGATGGTTTTTCTCTTTTCAAGATAGTCTATGAATAATATACCATGCGCATCCCAAAATACTGATGCCATAACCTTGCCAGCGGACTGTTGCGCCTTTCCATGTTTTGGAGTTGGTTCATCAAGTGCAATTCATTAGGCTGACTGTCGATTGACTCCGATGTGAAATAATAGAGCCATGTTTCATCCATTTTAACATTGCACAGAGTTTTCGCATACCCAAATATTCATTCACGATAAGCCCAACACTTTCCTTTTATACCTTTAGGGTCTCATACACCTCAATCAACTTCCCTTTACGGTCATCCAAAATTATTTTGTGGTCTTTTTTGATGTTTTCGTCGGTAATAACCTCTTTGAGACGTCCACTGCGTCCATCGTCCCTAGAGCTCATTTCGCCTCGTTTGAACTTACCAAACCATTTTTCAACGGTTGATTTTCCTGGTTCAGAGTCCGAATAATGTTTATCAATCCCAGTCTTGGCTTCAACAATATTTTTTTCTCTAAAAACCAATGCTTTATTAACACAAGAAATTCCTTATTATCCATTGTTTTCAAACTAACAAAAGTTCCTTCACTAAAAATACTATATTTCACAAACTAACAGTCCGACAGCTGTCAAATTTATACATGTGCCTTTCGTAGGTTAGGACTAACTGAAAATCATATGGATGTAATACTAGTAGCTCCATCTATGTGTCAGCCTACAAACTTTTCAGCCCACCTGTTACAATGTTCCCATAATAATATGGGCAACAAATATTTGCGGTATTGTAGTAGCGAAGGCTGTACGAGCATTTATAAACTTAACTCTAATTCCTACGTTACTATTCCAATAACCAGTAAATTATTCCTGTTTCTTATTTTTATTTACATAACACCACACACAAACAAATAAACAGAAAAAAGCACTGATATTTCATCTTGATGGATCCAAATTTTAAACACAAAATGTCATCGCGGAATCCAAATAAAACCCCTAAGAATAGTTTTTCTCTATCGGAGAGGGAAAAAAGGAAGAAAAAAATCCCTCATTAGGAAAAACAGCCTAAAGTCGGGATGGAGCGATTTCCCCTGCATTGAAAATAATAATAATAAGTTTTTTGGCCAATAAGCTTTTTTATGTTTTAAGTTTTTAAGTTACTTTTTGCAAGTTTGAAATATTGTATTATAATAATTGAGGAAATATTTGTTTTAATTCTGCGCGGTTGAGATAGAAATGGTTAACCCCTTAATGCACAGTGTTTTTGAAAAAGGCCGGCCAAAAAATCAATTTTTTTAATGTAAAAAACACAATTTAGAAAGTTGTCTTGTCAAAAAGATTACAAGAATACAAAAATAATCAAAATTTTTATTGCAATTTTGGATTTTGATAACACTGCAGAAAATAGGCGAATATTGTAATATTACACGCATATCGAGATTTTTATCTTTCTTTTCGAATTCCCATTTCAGAGTAAACATTTTTATCAGTAAAAATACTTATTTACACTTTTAAAACATAAATAATAACAATACTAGTATTTATAAAATTAATTAATAAAAGGATATAATATCAATAAAAGGATTGTGTTTTATTTATTTTTACATTGTTATTTTCAATTCTCGATTGCATTCGAGTGTGAAAAATTGTAGCAACATAAAGTAAAACGCCGCTCGAATTATCTCGATTGTGCACAGTGTGGCCAGTTTAGCGCGCTCGAGTTAACTCGAGCGTGCACGTTAAGTGGTAAAAACACACAAAAAATAATATACCCTAACAGGAAATTCTCAACCTGATTGTCAGTATCGAATCAATATATGTGTCTTTTAATTATATTTTTATTCTAATAGTCTTTAGATGTTAAAATCTTACATTATTTAGGAATAGGATATTTAAATCTGCGTTTTTAAAGCGGTTTAATTACAATATTTTTCATGGTAAATTAAACTTGACTTTGTTCCTTCCGCGTTAAATTTTAGTCACACCGTATCTGCATGCATTTGTAAAGCTTAGCAACATAGTTCAAGAATCTCGCTTCCAGATTCTTCACCTTTCTTTTCAGAGAGAAAGAAAAAAGAAGAGATCTTTCATTTACCTCGGATATGTGATTCTTTCTTAAAATGCAAGCACGGGTTTACATTCAGTGGGGGCAATACACTCCATTTCCTTAGTGCCTACGATTAATTATACTACGTACAAAAATAGCAGGCGATCCTGCGGCATGTCTGGCATTTGGACATTAACTCTGGTAATTATTCGGAATAGTTAGTTATACAAAAGATCGTTCACATCTTCCGGAAATGATTTAAAGAATTAATTTTGGTGCATAAAAGTTGTATTTCTTGCAGCGACTTACTTCTTTTTGATAACCATGGTTTAACACTAGATTTACGGATGTTGATCATATACATATTTTTACTGAAGTGAGACAGTTTGACTCATACAAGAAAATTGAAGTTTTTTGCAAAGAAAATAGCTCCAAATCAATTTAAATGAAATGTTTATTATAAAAAAATTCACGGAAAACATTTTTTACATATAAAATCTGTTTTTGAAACACATTTTCCGCAAACATTTCTATCAAATTTAGCACAATGGTTTCTACATCTGTGTCTTTTGCATGATTGTTGAACTTGACAATTCTTCAGTGCGTCAGTAGCATGAATTTCTGTCACTGGAATGGAAGTGTTCTCGACTTCTTCTCTATATTTACTTCTAAGCTCTTCAGCCAATTGGGAAATAAATTCTTGATTGTTGCCTAAGCCTGATAGAACCAATAAATTTCATGTTATGCGATTAACTATTAAACCATTCTATGAGTCAAATTGGCTCCCAACCGTGAAAATAGGTATACCACATTTGATAATGCGAAATGAAGGGGTCTGCGAGGAAGATTAATGAAAGTTTATATACATTTTATTACTCAACTAAAAACCAACGTATGTTTTTGAAAAGTGATATTAAAATTTTATATATATATATATATATATGTATATATATATATATATATATATAATATATATATATATATATATATATATATATAGTGATCAAATTTTTAAAGAGTCAAATTGGCTCGGTCCGTAAATCTAGTGTTAATTATAGCTATATTTCAAATTTTTCATGAAAGTATAGTTTTACTTGCCAATATAATGTTCCACCTTTAAACCCCTTCTTTTCGGGCGTTTTCCAAATTCTGGGAGTATGGTACACTTACAAAAAAAAATTTTGTTTTACATTTCACTGCAAACATTGTAATTGTTTGGCCTTTTAGAATACAATTTAAAGCATATTTGAGGAAGTAAAGTTTGTTTGAATTATTCATTTAATGTAAAAATTGTAACTTTTTTTTAGTAGTTTATTATTAAATTATTATACTTTTTTTTAATTGTCAAAATATTTATCTATTTTTTTTAAGATTTAAAGTACCACAAGACTCTGTGTAAGACTTTAGATATCTTTAATAAAGTTTCTAAAAACTTTTACTCATATCTATAGTAAAAATATTAAATTTGAGTTTCTTCTATGTATTTTATGTACAAAAATAATAAGAAACTGACTGCTAACTAGATGTATAATGCTCTACACATTATAAAAATTGTATAAAGCATTGACATTTGTATCATGAATGCAAAAAAGCCTTAGTATTTTTAATGAATGGAATTAAAAAAAATACAAACATTGGTAGAAAGTCATTTAAAGTTTTAATTTGTTAAAGAAAATTTGTACAAATGAAAGCATTTACGTAAATAACTTTTGAAATGTAAAAGATATTTCAAATTTTTCACTTGTTTGTGAAAGATTAGATCATGTTTTAAAGTATTAAAAAATCGATATTTTGACCGTGGGTACCATATCCCTTTAACGAATCGAAAGAGCAAAAGTCCATTGGAAAAGCATAAGTATTTCATTAAATAGGATACATTTCATTGTTATTGATTATTTTTCTTGTTAAATAAATAACAGTTAACTTATAGTGTGACTGAATGCATTGTTCATAAGATGCTGAACATTTTTTATTTTTTTTATTCAAATAAATTCCAGCTGTCAGATGTTGCGATCTTGATGCTTGAATAATCTCCTAAATTTGATCACATAGATATTTGGGTTTAAGTATGGGGAATTTAGAGGGAGGTAGTAAAGTAATCTCAGCCACGTACCCTACGAATCATGAAAGCACACTATGAGTTATATGAGACGTCATATTGTCCTCCTGGATTATGCCATCATGCTGAAGAGTTTGCATTTTGAGGTGGATTTGCTCCGCAAAAAAATGCATATCTTTATTAATCCATAATATCATTCATAAATATGAGTTTTCCACTGAGCATGATACTAAAACATACCCCGGACCCAAAAGCTTCCTGCATATACACGTCTATCAGTTGGTGGTGGTTATTCTTTACTGATGTTTCACTCCTGAAGCAGTAAACAGAATTCGTCGGAGAAAGACACCTATTGGTACAAGCCTAGTTGAGGTACTGTCTTACATACTGCCATATACTTCTGGTAAGCATCCTGTCAGTAATGCACATATCGTATGCATAGGCCCAGAAAACAACTAGATCTTGCCCGTGATATTTCGTCATTTGGAGTCAACCGATCACATGTGAGTTTCATTGAGTAGGTGAAAGATTTGACGATATTTTCCTTCGGCGAAAAAAAAAGTTTATAGTGAATTGATTCAGTATACGTTCTGAATGAGCAGTTACGCTTTGATTTCAAGCGAGGTAAAGAGAGGTATCACATGCGTTATAGATTAATTTGGTAAACTTCATTGTAACACTTCAAAGTAAAATATAACAACAATATTTTTACTTGAGAGTAACATAGTTTCATTTTTATCATCAGTGTAATGCATCATTGTTATCAATAAAAGAGAATATTAAAAACTGAAAATATGCTATAACACAAGCGCCATCTCTCATTCAGCATATGTATTGCATTAAAAAATAGCAAAATACGTTTACCAAATGAAAATGTCGTCGAATTTGTCTTAAAATGAATAATTATGATCTGCGTTTGGCTGAGATAAAATGATCAAATAATCAGGCAAAAATATAGTCAGAAACCACCGCCTATTACTGAGCCCCATATGTAATGTGGTTCACTGAATTGTAGTTTTAGATAAACGTCTGGCAGCCCCTTGGATCATCATGTTCATTTCGTGGGTGTTAGTTTCTCCACGATTGTTCATAGATTTGTCCAAAAGTATCACCTCAGCTATCATTTACATCTTGCATTTATAGCAATGAATACACTACTCTTTTCCCGTTGCTGATTTACGATACTTCCATTTATCCACGTACGATACGTTTTTACCATGATATCATACAACCAGTTCCTTTAAGGAATAAGCTATGTTAAGATAATCCAGGAAATTTTAAGTGAAAAGACTCTTTTTCTAAAAATTCAAAAAGAAATAGATTAACTTTTATAGTATTTGATAAATTATATTAAATTTTACTAAGCTACATTGATGTACGACAGAAATGTATCGTTCACTAACATTTAGATTTTCAATTATCTTTTTGTATAAATGTATAAAAGTACTGGTAATGCAATATATTCATAGACATTTTTTAAAACTTAAAATGCTAAAAAATCTGCTACTTCGTAATTCCTGTATGAAAGTGTTAATTACGTATAAATATGTTTGAATGACCCTCCCAAGCACAAATCTTTCTTCTTAATACATAACAGGTTTGACAACAGCTACATGGGGACATGAGAAAACCACTTTCTAGATCTTTCCCGAATCTCTGCAAGGATTTTTTATCAATTATGTACCATAATCTTTTATTAGTTCATATTTTAATCCCTAAGTGTTTTTGAAAAAAAATGGATATATGTAATACTAGTTTTCTAAAGAGATTAACAAATCGGAAGAGGTTATGGAAAATTGCTGCTTGAGCTTTTCCCTAATCTGATTGGATTCCCAATTAGGATCCAGAATCCTTCCCGCTCGGTACTTAAATTTGCCATCTTTCAGAAATACTCAACTAGTCTCAGGTGTACTTTCTTTGGCCCTTTTCTTCCACTGAGTAATGAAAAGGCCATCAGGATCGAGATGAAGATTGCTCTATCAAACTTAGGCTCTTATGAAAGAAAAAAAGACTTTAAAGGTTTAAATCTTGGGAACAAAGAAAATCCCTGTTGCTCCAAAAATTATCCTCATTTTATATTGTTATTCTCTTTTAATTATTTTTTAATTTCTAACTTTAAAACTGTTTGGTTCCGAGTAGTAAGGATTGTTTAACTGCAATTTATTATTCTTTTACCTTGAACTCAGAACCAAATTCGAACCAATTGAATCGATTGCGTCAAATTAAGGGGAGGGCTCATGATTATATATACATAAGTATATACGAAAAAATTATTATTATCATTAGTATTACTATTATTATTAAAAATGCAATAAGTTTTTTTCATTACAACGTTTAAATGGAGCTAAAAAATAAATAAAATAAATATCAGTGCTTTGGTTCCAGAAGGTAAGATTTTTTTCCATAAAAACGTGCTTTTGGAGATTTATAAAAGTGTATACATCTATCTGTGCCGTACATAAAAGTGCCTTAAAAACATATATGTACCAGTAGTTCTTTACCTAACTAAATCATGTTAACAGAAAAAAGGTAATTTGATTTTGATACTATTTTTGAAAACTTAGTAAAGTCTCAGTAAATAACACATATCTATGTATGCTTACATCCAATAAAATACAATACGTTAATATTTGTTTTAAAATTTGGTACTCATCTTTTCATGCTAGAAACTTGTTTATGTTAATGACTACTGACTGTTATAATTGGATTTTGTTTTAAATAATTCTTTTAAAAATATTTTTCAATGTACACATATCTATCGAAAATCCAATTATAAAAATCAGAAATCCTTAATTTTTTGATTACATAAACTTATTGAATTTAATATTAGAAAAATAATAAAACGATAGTAATTTTAATTAAATATTAAAGAGAAAGACATGATGTAAACAAAAATTTAAGAAACTGAAATTTTTAACTACTTTATTTCTAAACTTTTTTAATCTTACATATTTTATATGCATACTAAATTTCAAAACGCAAAGTTAATAATAAAGGCTTTACACTCATCAAACTGCAAGCGTTGAAAAAACAACAAATCTATTTTTCATTATAAACAATTAAAATACATTTTTCAAGTAACTTGATCGTTCCTCTGCACTGAAATCTGTATTTTGTCACACATACTTGTTTTAAACTTTTAAAAATAATAATTTCCAGTTTGACATTTTTGGATCAAAGAAATTTCCGAATATTCCAGGTGCATTACTTTTATATATTTCTTATTCAGAGTTTTGGAAATTCTCTAATGCTTTTGTCATTAAAATGGGTATGATTTTGAAAATCTCAAAGTAATTTCCGAGTTACAGGGGATTCAAAACCATATAACGGCGAAAACGGTTGCTAAAACATTGTATAATTTTAAATAATTGTCTTACATAAATTGTATTTAATGTAAGTGAAAATCGAAACCCAGTTTCGTTTCTATATAAATTCCAAAGATAAAATCCCCTATAAAATAATAGCCTCAGTTATCTGTCCGTCTGTCCTCGAATTTTTTAAGTGGTTGGACCTGGAATGGATAAAGGCATCCATATTGGATTCTTGATGAGTTAGGGTTAGCAAAATTCAAAGCTAGTTCGTTCGAAATCCACTCCTTCTCTCCTTTTCAATCGTTTAATGCCATCATTTCAAGACCTATTTTCTCTGGTAAGAACAAGCGATGATTATATTCATCAGTTTATCACATTATAAGTAGATGAAAATAAAATATTTTTAGCATTATAACGTCATTTCTTCAACCATTTCATTTAATCATATCTTATTTTAAATTATTTAAATATCGTCTGCATTATTTTCATAAGTTTTAACACTGAACTTAGATATTACGTGAATAATTTTCTTTTATATTTGGATTAAATAATAGATTACGTACATATGTGATAATTTGAAAATTAATCATCGATTATTTTTTGTTGCAATGAAAATGTCATCACCGGTATTAAAAATGAATTCTTTTCATAAAAGTCTAGGAGTCTATTTCGCGGACTAATAAATATCTAGCTTTTAACATTATATACCTTTGAAAATTAAGAAGTTTGTTCGTTTGTGTGTTTGTTTTCTAAACGTAACCACACTGTCTGCAATCGATTTTTTGGACATTATTCACATATACCGCCAAATAATCACTGTCAATATTAAAACCTCTGCTGTCAATTCTATCACGTAGTATGACAAGATAAATTAAGGTTGGCAACTAACATGCGGTCAGTAAAGATAAACAAATTATTGAGCGGGTACCAGATAATTCTCAACCAAAAAACAAACCATTTTTTTAACCTGCCTCATAGGGTACTTTACAATTCTGGAAAAATAAAAATTTTAATGATCCCGGTATATGACGGGCTATATGCTAATGATAAAATAAAAGCAATTGGTTTGCATGTTGTGTGCTAGGAACATTTTAAGGATTATTGTTGGACGATTCAATTTTTATCAAATAGTATCGTATTTTAATCAAAAACTCTTTTCTAACAGATGTTTGTGTCTTATATGTTTTATGTAACAATATTATATATTCTCATTATAACAATATCGTTAAAAATTAGTTTTTTAATTGAAATTCAACATCCTTTCTTTCCTTAAAAGTATTTTCGCATTTTACTTGCTACTTTTTTTTACTCTTTAGGCCATCACGAATCCTCAAGGTTATTTTACAATATAAATTAATTTCGTGAAGCAAAGAGTGATAAATGGTTTTAGAATGGTTTTTTCTTTTTAAATTTTTTTGCATATCAACTAACGGTGTTTCCTCTTTACGTCTTCTAAAACGTGATAAAAGTGAAACCCTTTTGTTTATTATCAAAATGGGGAAATTTTTTAACTGTTTATCAATCATAGGGTCTCATATTCTAACGAAATTTTAGTACAATCCAGAAGTGTATCTGTTTTAGTAGACCGTAATTCTTAAAATAATTAATAATTTATATAAAATTTGTCAAAGACATTTAAGATTATTTCAATTCTTAGAAAATCCTGAAGTAACTCCTTAATTTATTATAATAAAAAATGTAGAATGATTTATTTATTAGAATTTAAAGATATATATATATATATATATATATATATATATATATATATATATATATATATATATATATGTGTGTGTGTGTGTGTGTGTGTGTGTGTGTGTGTGTGTGTGTATGTATGTATATACATATTCTGTGAAATGTATAAAAATATATGTCCGCGCGATAATTTAATTTAAAACATAGGTTTTAACCTACAACTTAAATCTCAGTTGTCTGAAATCTACATTCTAAAGAATGGATGAATAATACAAATTTTTATATAAAAGTTTAGAAAAGCATAAAAATTAGGAAAAAGATAGAAGCAGAATGAAATAACTAGTTAGTTATTAAAATAACCTCCATGTTAACTTCCAATAAAACATAAAATAACATTCATGCCTCACTGGGATTTGAACTCATGAACTCCGGTAGGTTTGAATCCCAGTGGGGCATGGATGTTCGCAGACGTTTGGAATGGGCTCTAAGCAGTAAATCCCAGTCTCATGAGCCTTCGTATTGCAAAAGTAGACTAAACCAAACCCAGACTAAGGTAACCAAACCAAGATAACCTCCAATAAAACATAAAATAACATCTATGCCTCACTGGGATTCGAATTCATGAACTCCGGTAGGTTTGAATCCCAGTGAGGCATGGATGTTCGTAGACGTTCGGGATCGGCTTTATGCAGTAGGTCCCGGTCTCATTAGCTCTCGTATTGCAAAAGTAGACCAAACCAAACCCAGACTAAGGTAATCTCCAATAAAACATAAAATAACATCCATGCCTCACTGGGATTCGAACTCATGAACTCCGGTAGGTTTGAATCCCAGTGAGGCATGGATGTTCGTAGACGTTCGGGATCGGCTTTATGCAGTAGGTCCCGGTCTCATTAGCTCTCGTATTGCAAAAGTAGACCAAACCAAACCCAATCAAACCCGAAACTTGCTTATCCGCAAATTTGAAGATAGAAGGTGAGATGCGAGAGATAACGTTTGACTTGAGTTTGGCCCTTTAAGTTACAGGTTCTTTTGTGTTACATGCATGAAGTGGAAATCTAACAACATCCGTCTGCTACTCTGAACGAAATATTGCTCGCTGCTATAAACGGTGTGATAACAGTGTGACAATCGCCCCACAGCTGTACTGCTAGATAACAAAAAGCGCGTTAAAAACTTGTAAGGTAACCGGTAAGCAATATTCAACTCGTAAATCATCTCATAGTCAAATAAAGAGAGATAGTGCTACTTTTATATCGTCAACAGGACTATTCTAGTATTTTTTCTTTTTTTTGGTTTTTTAAATATAAGCTGGCTTTATGTCCCTCTGATTGGTGCAAACTGCATTTTTTATCGGTATTCATTGTCGAACCATTCAATTTTAATATTTATGCTCAATTTTGGATCATCTGGTGTATTTCCCCCTTTCCTTTGTAGAGCAAAAAATCCCTAACATTCAAGAAATTTGAAATGTCTCCATGAAAAAGTTAATTTTAATTTTGCACAAAAGTAAAATAGGATAGTATTATTGTTTCCGACAGATAAATATTAACGAGTCTACCGTGATTTACCAGGTCTGTGAGTGTAAGTTGACAACTTGTACAAAGTGTTCCCTAATGACCCATTTTTTATAAGTTTTTATTTTGAAATTTGATTAAGGTGAAGAGTAATCAGAGAAAGGTAAGGTAAGTGTAATCAGAAAAAAAAATCTATAATTTAAATTACAATATCAAAAAGGCCAAAAGTTATGTATATTTTTTGCAGTTTTACTACTTACTCAATAGTTAAATAACTAAAGTAATTTGTTTTGTTCTACAAATCATAGATTTTTACAAAGGAAAATAATTAATTTCGCTGATTACATTAGCCCCAGTATATGAGGCTATTGTAATCATTGCTTGTAATTCTCACTTACACTGTATGTTTGAATCAAGAATATTCAAGTATGTTAAAAGCAATTCCACACAAACACACACAAAAAAAAATATGAATATCTCAGCTAATAAGGAAGTTATAACATTTTGTTTTATGAAGTTTCGCCGTTTTAAATGTTAATATTTGCTAACTGAACAAACTTTTCTTATTGCCCTCTCTTTGTTTAAGACATGAAATGAGAGGAAAATGAATAAGACAGGGTAAAAGTGGGATAGGAAAGAAAAACAAAAATTTTGGTTTAAGAATGGAAATCAGTACAGCCAAAATTTTAAGAGAAGCTCTCCATCATGGAAATTATGATACATACTTACAGGGTTTGAACCGCCAAAATATGGCCGTTCAAAATATCATCTGTCCTAAATATAGGCTACTAAAATATCCCCTATAAACATTAAAAAAACTAATATTCACTTAAATTAAAACATAAATTAAGCGTAGTTTACTAGCGTTATTAACATTTTATTATCATTACACTTCTTGAATTGCCACCAAAACTAACAAAGAAGTATATTTGGACGATAGAAATTAATTTACCTATACAAAATTTCGAATAAATTTTATTTTACCTCAAGTTTTATGCATTTTTTAAAGATTTTTCACGTATAACAAAATCAACCCTCCTGAATTAGAAAATTATCATTACACTTCTTGAATTGCCACCAAAACTAACAAAGAAGTATATTTGGACGATAGAAATTAATTTACCTATACAAAATTCCAATTAGATTATGCTTTACCTCAGGTTTTATACAATTTTTAAAAAATTTTCACGTATAACAAAATTAACTCTTCTGAATTTAAAAATTTTTTATACCATCAAAACTTCGAGAATTCTTTAGATATAAATGCGTGTGGCAGGATTTGAAACATAAGTTTAAAATCTAAGGTTAGATTACCTACAGTTGCAACATACTCATTAACACTATGGTGTGATATGTGGTAACATATGAAAACGCTTATAGCGCCAAATTCATTGCAGAGAGTTTATACCCACGAGCTGGCGGGTCTACTTTAAGACGTCTTTCTTTGTTTATTCAGTTTACTGCTTTTTGCTCCTTAACTTATCTACAGGGTTCGCAAGATTTTATCAGGTGTAAAAGTTGATTGTCGATAAAATCTCAAATTCGAATTTCTAAATATTTATTTTCTCTATATTTTAAACAAAATAAAGAGGGTTCCCCTCACAAAAAAAAATTCTAGTTTGCAAACCTAGTTACAACGTGATACCGTCTGATATCAGGATATGCGGTTTAAAATAAATAAGCATACCCGTTTGAGAACTCTTACATATAAGAACCCTATTTCCTGTTCTCCTCACATGAATAGCATAAATATGAAGGGTAAAACATCTTTGTGGGACATATTTATGTGTATAAAATATCATATAAGTCTTAAAATTACATTTACTTACAAGTACGTAAATTTCAATTTTTCATTTGTCTATTTCTTATGATATTTTTAAAATATTTGAAATTTCAAAACTAAGTAATTTTTGAAAGATAAATTTGTTCTTAAAGAACTGCTTAAAAAATTCATTCTGAAACGAGTAAAAATTTTTATTTTATGCTGAATCGAAAAAAGAGCAGAAATTTTTATTTTATGCTGAATCGAAAAAGGCTGTTAGGATGAAAATGTTTAGCCTTGAAAGTAACTATGTCCCCTTAAATTTAAATCTTATGATTTTTGGGTTGTCAGAATTTTGATAATTCACGAATTTTGATAGGTGTATAATCTACTGTAGAGTCCATTCCAAAATGCTTATACCGTTTGATTCAAAATGTTCATTGTAAAACGAACAGAAATTTTTATTTTATGCTGAATCGAAAAAGGCTGTTAGGATGAAAACATTTAGCCTTGAAAGTAACTATGTCCACTTAAATTTACATCTTATGACTGTTTGGTTGTCAGAATTTTGATAATTCACGAATTTCGACAGGAGTATAATCTTCTGTACAGTTCATTCCAAAATGCTTATTCCGTTTGATTCAAAATGTTCATTGTAAAACGAGCAGAAATTATTATTTTATTCTGAATCGAAAAAGGCTGTTAGGATGAAAATGTTTAGCCTTGAAAGTAACTATGTCCACTTAAATTTACATCTTATGACTGTTTGGTTGTCAGAATTTTGATAATTCACGAATTTCGACAGGAGTATAATCTTCTGTAGAGTCCATTCTAAAATGCTTATTCCGTTTGATTCAAAATGATGACTACTGTCATTGTGGAATCACTGCAGTGGGGGGAGGAATTGTCATACGTATGCTTTAGCTTATGGAGAAGTCAGTCAACTAGTTTGACGCGGCTTTAAAGTAGAATTTTTCTCAATTCAAAATAAATGGATTGGGGAATACAGCTATTAAAAAACGTATTTCTTTGAAATAAAATGGTGATTTTGAGAACTGGGAAATGGAGAATGTCTAAAAGTTGGTGTCATAGCAACAAGTGTATGGCTTTTTTATCCAAATAGATTTACAAGTGAAATACTACGTTTTAAAACATAGTAATTTTTAATACGAAAGAACCAAAAGTAATTATCACAGTCTTTTGGCTCTGTATGCATAAGATTTAAATGAATTTTTAAAATTTTAAATAACATTCTAATCAGTTTTCACACCTTTTATTTTAACAAATTGGAAAAGACTCTACTTTTTTCCAAGCTACTTGGAAATATTATACCAAATACGATCTCATACAAAAGCGATATCTTTTTAAATTTCCATAATATACATTTGTACTATTTATCAATAAGTTGCTTATTAGTATTAGCTACAAAATTATTTAATTAAAGTATGGGTATAATTCCCGCATGTTTAGTAAGAGACTAAGTATGCGCGAATTCGCATGCTCATATCTTGCCGTTAATTCAAACTTCTAAAACTTTGTTTCACCGTTATATTTACCTTGCAAAATTATATTTTTTTTCTGTAGGTTTCTTTAGCTGATGATATAAACTTTGATACTTAGCAAGGAAAATCGTGTAAGAAATTTTCAATGCTTCAAAGAAACCTTTATATCTTCTTTTTAATTTATAAATTTTGTTTCTAATAATTCATGTAAACATTTCTAAAAGTCAGATAAATGTTAAGTAAAAGTTATAAGTGGTTTCCAGCTATTTATGATACAGGTTAATCAAAACTATTTTTTTCTTTTTTAATATGTGGATGGGTCTCTCTAAATGCACATCTCCCTGAAACTTCAATGGAAAGTTTGAATTTAAGTAAGCCCTTTAAGTAGTCAAAACTAAAGAACTATTTGTCAAATATTTGTTTAGAATTTTTTTTTAAGTTTAAACTCCAAAGTAGACATAATGCTTCAAATCTTCGATGTATACATGAAAGGATTACTATATTATTTTTTATTAATTTGTATATATTAATCAAAATTATATATTTTTGGCTATCAATTTTATTGTATTGCTTAAACTGAACAAGGAGTTAAAGTGGAAGATTCCTCCAATTGGGTGATTTCACGCAGCAAGTCTCATATCAACTTATGACGATTCTGGTGTTCGCTTCAAACGGAAACGCAGCTTACTGTTTGCTTATTGGCTATCGTAAACTTGAAAATGAATAGGAAAGGTATTAAAGTAGTTCCTGAAGTTGCGTGTTAAATTGTGTCATCCATGTAATAAAATCGTTTTCAAATACTATATTTATATGAATAAATTGTATTTAGACAGTAGTTTTGCAAGTGTAAAAAAGATGAACTCTGTATTGATAAAAATAAATTTTGTGATTTGTATCAATTTACGTAAAATCTGATAAAGTATACACAAGTCAAAAAAGACACTACAGGATAAAAATGTTATATTGAAAAATTTTAAATATATACTTTTTTCAAATGACCGTCTTAAATGATTAAATAAACTATAAAATAATGAATGATTAATTTTATGGAAATTTCTCTAGGCAGACCTATTTAAATATATTATATGTGTATGTGCTTAAAAGAAATGGTTTGGTTTGAAGAGCTACGATCTATTGTTTTCCTGCACAATGACTAATGGGACCATTTAAGGAAAGAGGAAATCTTTAATAAATTTTCAAAATTTTAGGAGCCATTTTATTTTGATAAATTACTGGCAATAGAACTGGATTTCAATTTTTAAGATACTCGAATAGACTCGTTTTAAAGCAATAGAGTTAGTTCGGGTAATATGGAATAAGCAAGTAATATGCCTGATGGAATCACATCAGAGGTGACTTCCAGAGCTCAGAGTTTCAATTTTTAAGATACTCGAATAGACTCGTTTTAAAGCAATAGAGTTAGTTCGGGTAATATGGAATAAGCAAGTAATATGCCTGATGGAATCACATCAGAGGTGACTTCCAGAGCCTTGCAAGATATTTTGCCTGGTTTGTGGCAAAAGGCATTTGATTGTGAATCATTGTCTTATTTTCCAAATAAATATCACATTATTGAAGAGAAGGGAAAACTGTAGCAAAGTAAAACCAGGCATGTATTGTAAATACTGTTGTAATTCATTATTATGTCAGAAAAAACATTTAGGTGCAAATAAATTCTTATACAAATTTGCTACTTGAAAAAATTATTTACTGCGAAATTTATATAGTGTTCCATATTACTCAACATTTTCCATATTCCTCGCAATAAACGATTGGATATATTTTATGGAAACTTAATTGAAAATTCAAATTTCTTCTTCAAAGTAAATTATAACAAGTTACTAAAAAGACTCAACTAAATCACTAAAAAAATAAGTATATATAACACTATTACTTCAAATAGGACGGAAATGAAAAAGTGGTATTCCATACTACACGAACCTATTCTACTTTTAAAACTTAAATTCATCGTTAGTTTTATGGCTAATACTACAATAATAATTTTAATGTGTATGTTTGTGTGTAATTTATTCACAGTAGAAAATAATGTGTATTTATTTAAAAATATATTTTTAAAAAATTTTTAAGTTCTACGTCTGAAAACAACATTTTAAGTTAAAAATATATCCTTGGGTTATTTTGCAATAATTTAAAAGTTGTACGACGCTTTAAATATATGATAAAATTTAAAGAAATGGTTTTGAAGATTATACAAACTTTAACACATTAAATATCTCTCAACTCCTAGTCAACTCCTGGAATGGTCAAAAACATTTAAGTAATGTAATCTCTGAACGGAAGAATTAAAACTTTAAGTGAAAACAACATAAAAATAATACAGAATTATTTTATTGTTCTATCTTTATATTCAACTGAAACAGGAGAAATGTTTTTCAATACTAGCTGCTCTCTATATGTGTCAAATTCAAAACAACCAAACATAGAATCTGGGTGGTTTTTTTTTTTTTTCGAAATGAAGCAGTTTTTGAATATTATTAAGTTTATTGATCTTTGTGAAAGAAATCTCATCAAAAATAGAGTTCACTTTCAATTTTGTTTGCAATTTGCATTATATGGTAAAAAAGCTCAGTATAAAGTTCATTAAAGCTTCCTTTCCGCAACAAGGCAGCTCAAAGTTATTGATCCATAAACATACATTTGTAAAAATGCTTAATAAACAGTTGAAACAAGTCTTTTAAAGTCCATTTTTAAAAAATGATAATAAAACTCAAATTATTGAAGATTAATTTTAAATTTTTTACTGTTTATTACTGCCTGTTATTAAGTAAATAAATTATGCTCTTTGCATAATTCACTGAGATAGGCAATAGAAGCACCAATCATAGATCACTCTTGCAAAGCACTACTTGTGATATAAGCAGTATGGGAAGATTGTTTCTTCATGTTCTTGCTAATCTGTCTTGTTTCATGCGTCAATACAGCTTCCCTTTTATTGGTATTGGTTCTTTACGGTGATCGTCTTTGCAAATATTTTACGGCGACAGTTTACATCATGCGTGTCTCGTTCCAACGCCATTTAAGGTTTTTCCATGCTCTGATCAATTTGCACTCGAAAAAAGTGGGTGTTGCCATTCGAAAATTTCAAAATTTTGTCACTGTAACAGTAATTGTGAGAAGTTTATTGTTTTAAATCATCCCAATCTGGACCTCATACATTCAAATAACTATATCTAAACTTTCATTTCGATTCGTTGAACGATTCGGCCACTAGGGACTCATATATAGAAGAAATTTCTTTTAGATCACCCGGCATTTTGGATAATGGCGAAAATGTTCAAATGATAATTTTGATGACGCATAAAAAAAGATATAAAATAATAGCAGTACAAGAAAGTCATGTGGTTCTCGTATTTAAAAAAAACTATTATATCAGTTATATCAGATCAGCGAACAGATGAAAATTAGTATTTAGTCGGGGCTATATGTGTATTCCCATCTAAACTGCTCCAGAACTGCTAGGTTGCCACAGCGCTGGAGAAGGATTGCTATCACCATTTCCAGAAATCAGCAATCGTCTTCTTTTGCTTTGAATGACACTTCGTAGTCCAGGTAAACTAAGTATCTCCTATATAAGAATAGCCTAAGTTATCTGTCCGTCTGTCCTCGAATTTATGAAGCGGTTGCACCTTGAATGGATAGAGGCATCCATATTGGATTCTTGATGAGTTAGGGTTAGCAAAATTTAAAGCGACTTCAAAAATGTTCGGAATCTACCCATTCCCCCCCCTTTTCTATCATTTAATACCATTATGTCAAGCCCTATTTTCCGCAGTTAAGAGCAGGAGATGATTAAATTCATCAATTTATCTCATTATAAGTAGATTAAAATAACATTTTTTTTCTAGCATTATGACGTCATTCCTTTAACCATCTCATTTAATCATTTCTTATGTTAAATGATTTAAATATCGTCTGAATTACTTTCATACGTTTTATCACGGAACTTAGATATTACTTAAATAATTTTCTTTTATATTTGACTAATAGATTAGTTACATATCTGATAATTTAAAATTTAATCACCGATTATTTTTTGCTGGAATGAAAATTTTATCACCGGTATTAGCAACAAATTCTTTTCATAAAAATCTAGGAGTCTATTTCACGGACTAATAAATATCTAGCTTTTAAGTTAAATATCTTTAAAAATTAAAAAGTTTGTGTTTTATACATACGGTTTGCAAACGGTTTGTCCATCTCCTCACGTAATATGACAAAATAAATTAAGGCAACTAACATGTGGTCAGTAAAAATAAACAAATTGTTGACAGTATATACATATATATATATACATACATATATATATATATATATATATATATATATATATATATATATATATATATACATATATATATATATATGTACATATACATATACATATATATGTATATACATATATATATATACATATATATACAAATATATATATACATATATATATATACATATATACATATATACATATATATATACATATATATATACATATATATACATATATATACATATATATATATACATATATATACATATATATATATATAAAGTAAATTTGTATATTGTACTTCTGTACACCAGGATACTAGTATTGATATTAGTGAATTTCTGAAGAAGCCTACATCTTTGTCTAATTTTCGAGCTCTAAACCGTTTCAACGGAACTGTAACTAAAATTTTTGAAAAAAAAATGCTGCAGCAACTGTGAGTGTTAAAGTACCTGTACAAATTATTCTATGTATTTAAATCTATGCCAATGTTACTTTCAAAGGACTTGGCATGACCTAATAAATGCAGCAGCTTACCGCATTGCAAATGTAGTCTATGCAGTTTGACAATAAACCCCTGCATTCATCGTAGCCTCCAGTTCCATAAACTTCAAACATATTATTTTTAATCTCAAATTGAAATACAAAATAGAAAAATATATAGTTTAATAGGCTTACAAGAAAGTTATGTGGTACCCACGTCGTCTTCAAAAAACTATCATATCAGTTATATCGGGTCAGACATGAAAATCATTCGGTATTTAGTGGAGGCTATACTTGTGTTCCCATCTAAACAGCTCTAGAAACTACTGAGTTACATCACTGTGGGAATTATTGCTGTCCTCATTTTCAAAAATCAGCAATGGCCTTTTTTTTCTTTTTAATGACTCTTTGTAGTCGTTATAAAGTTTGACAATAAGCAGCTACATTCATCGTAGCCTCCGATTCTATAAACTTGAAACATATCTTTTTGGTCTCAAAATTTTGAAATACAAAAAGATATAATATAATAGGATTACGAGGAAGTCATATGTTTAGGACAATTTTTAGAAACTACTCAGTTTAGGGAACATATGAAAATTACTCTGGACTGTGAACTGTTCAGTCGGGGCTATACGCGTGCTCTCTTCTAAACTGCTCCAAAAGCTGTTGGGTTAAAACATCATTGTGAGAATGATTGTTGTCATAATTTCTATTCATTCTGTCAGCATTCCTAGTCTTTTGTTTAGATATAAACTTATTTCATTCACCGTAAAGTCTGACAATAAACCTCTGCATTCATCGTATTCGCAAATATAAACTCGCAACACACATTTTCAATCTCAACAACACTGTGATAGCTATTATTGTCATGATATCTAGAAGTCAGCATTCCTTTCCTTTTGTTTTAAATCACACTTTGTAGTTATCATTCAATCTGACGATACACAGCTTCATTCATCTTAATCCTCGTTTCAATAAAGTCTCAGTATACCTTTTCGGTCTCAAAAAATCGTATCTATACCCATCCTGTTGATGAAGGATTGTCTGAAATTCTTCGGTTTATTTGGTCTGTTATAAACATTACTTGCAGTAAGTTTCTTCGAAGAGGTTTAGAAAAGATCCCATTTCCTCTAAAATGTTGATGTTTAAATCTTCACGATGATTAGGCAGAAAAATAATGTTTACATACTTTTGGTACTAAAATCAACCGTTGTCTCTTTTACGATCCACTGGCGGTTTAAAAAAAAACAGCACTTGTAGACCAAAACTAGAGCATATTTCAAACAGTTAATGGCCTCTATGCTAACAGCAAATTCGAATCTACGGAGTATTGCAAGGTAAAATCATTCTTATTTTGATCACCATCTGTCTTCACATATATTGACTGTAATTAACACATTGTATGCGAGACACGTACTAGTACGTTTTCTGACGATTGATACTTCAGCGCAGGTCACGTACTACTACGGGTTAGTGTAACAATATGGTTCGTTTGTGGGTACAAAAATAACGGTATATACAGGAAAACGAAGCCGAATGTTCTTGTCTACTATATAGATTCTGAAAAAAATTAGACAAATAAAAACTAGTTTTTACATTATTAGTTTTATGATTGCTCTTTTAATTTTTTTATTATGTGAAAATGTTTATTTATAACATAATTCGAAAAAATAAAAACTATATACTACTATTTCCATTTGATTTTTCACATTTACGACACTATTATAAATTTATTTACTAAAAAATATATTTTTGTTAACAAAAATCTTATGGCTGTTATTTGTATAGTTCTATTTATATATTTGTTTATATATTTCAATATAAGATTCGAAAAGTTGGCTAAAAAATTAAGTAATTATCGATGTATTGAGATTTAACTGAATAACTAAATCTATGCTCAAAACGGACGCTCCCGGTATAACTAAATTTATGCGCAAAACGCCCGCTCCCGATATAATTCCGCTACGAAATGTACCCGAACACAATGGGTTAATTGCATGATTTGTTGGTTGGTTAATAAGGGTTTGTTGGCGAAAATCCCCTAGGGACATACTGCACCAAACAAGATATATTAACCCTTTGAGCGCCAAGAAGCAAGATCGCGCTGCTAAATACACCGTCCGAAAATGCGATCGTGTTCTTGGCTCCCGCATTAACTAATAAGATGTCTATTTCATACTTGTCGATTCTTGTTTATTGTTTTTTTTTATTCCACACGTGTATTTATAAGAAATCGTATTATGGTATGCATTCCATTTTTATGTTGAGAACAGTCCGTTTAACGAATTGGAACTGGCGCACAATATTTCTAAGTGATTCTTGCAAATTGTGTAGTTTGTTTCTTTGCTCGGAAATATTGTAAGTTATTCTTATTTATACTAGCATATGGCCCGTCATATGAAAGGATCAGTAAAATTTTTAATTTTCAAGAATTGTAAAGTACCCTGTGAAATGTATGCATTCCATTTTTCTATTGAGAATAGTCCATTTTCCGAATTGGAACTGGCACACAATATTTCTAGGCGATTCTTGCTAATTGTATAATTTGTTTATTTGCGTGGAAATATTGTAAGTTTATCTTATTTATAGTAACATATGGCCCGTCATATGACGGGATCAGTAAAATTTTTAATTTTCCAGAATTGTAAAGTCAAGTATCCTGTGAAATGTATGCATTCCATTTTTATGTTGAGAATAGTCCATTTTCCGAATTGGAACTGGCACACAATATTTCTAGGCGTTTCTTGCTAATTGTATAATTTGTTTATTTGCTTGGAAATATTGTAAGTTCATCTTATTTATACTAGCATATGGTCCATCATATGACGGGATCGATAAAGTTTTTAATTTTCCAGAATTGTAAAGTACCCTATGATACAGGTAAAAAAAGGGTTTGTTTTTTGGCTGAGAATTATCTGGTACACGCTCAATAATTTGTTTATCTTCATACTCCTCTAAAGTCTCCCGATACTGTGAATGCAGTTTAGAATCACGTTGAATTCATTTAGATGATAATTCAAAGTTTTCTTAGCTAAGTTTTTTAAATAATCTATGATTAAGTCAAAATTATCGTTCTTCCCAATTTTATTTTGCCATAGTAATTAATGAAAGTAAAGGAATAAAAATATCATTTCTACTACACCCTGGAGGTAAATAGAATTTGTTGTTAATACCGCTGATAAAATTTTCATTGCAACAAAAAATAATCGATGATTAAATTTAAAACTATCACATATGTACCCAAACTATTATTTAAGCCAAATATGAAAGAAAATTATTTACGTAATATCTAAGTTCAGTGATAAAACGTATGAAAATAATGTACACGATACTTAAATAATTTAAAATAAGAAATGATTAAATAAGACGGTTAACATAATGATAGAAAAAATGTTATTTTTGAAGGGGTGGATTTCGAACATTTTAAAGACTACATTATTTTTTGCTGTGATATGAAGCATATTTATACCAAATTTATTTTAGAACCGGATAGGAGAAGATAAATAATTTTTTTCTATATACTCCTCTAAAGTCTTCTGATAATGGGAATGCATTTTATAATCATGTTGAATTCATTTAGAAAGATAATTCAAAGTTTTCTTAGCTACGTCGAAATTATCGTTAAGTTCTTCCCAATTTTTTTGTCACAATAATTAATGGAAGTAAAGGAATGAAACTATCATTTCCACTACACCCTGGAGGTAGATAGAATTTGTTGTTAATACCAGTGATAAAATTTTTATTGCAACAAAAAAATAATGGATGATTAAATTTAAAATTATCACATATGCACCTAATCTATTATTTAAGCCAAATATAAAAGAAAATTATTTACTTAATATCTAAGTTCAGTGATAAAACGTATGAAAATAATGCAGACGATATTTAAATAATTTTAAATAAGAAATGATTAAATCAGAGGGTTAAATGAATGACGCCAGAAAAAATGTTATTTTTACCTATTTATTACGTGACAAATTGATAAATTTAATCGCCCGCTCTTAACCGGGGAAAATAGTGCTTGAAATAAAGGCATTAAATGCTAGCAAAGGGGAGAAGGGGTGGATTTCGAACGTTGCTAACCCTAACTCATCAAGAATCCAATGTGAATGACTCTATCCGTTCCAGGTACAGCCGCTTCATAAATTCGAGGACAGATGGACTGATAACTTAGACTGTTATTATATAGGGGATAAGTTGTAGAAGAGTAATAAGTCATAGTTTTTAAATCATTTCAATTTTTATTGTCAGAGACAAAGTTAAAAATCGTAATGGTTTTAGTTTCGAAACACTGATTTTATAAAGTCCCATCTTAGCACCACAGTAATTAGTTAAAAATCTATATTGAAAAAGGATATCCATAACATTAATTTCGATTTTTTAAATTTATTAAAAATACATTAAATTTCGAAACAAATTAATTAACCTAATATAACAAACCAAGTGAGAATTTGGACGAAATAATGCATATAAGAGCTGGCGCACACACAATTTGTTCAAAAATTGGTGCGATATGAGCGATGCCTGTCCTCTCCAACTCCTCTCTGCTTCTATTACTGCTTATATTAATTGGTTATCAGGGATGTTTGATCGTGGAAAGCACCAAGTGACTGCTCTCTGTTATAAACCTTAAAGGAATGACGTAATAATGCTATAAAAAATGTTATTTTTAAAGGGGTGGATTTCGAACGTTTTAAAGACGACATTATTTTTCTCTGTGATATCAAGCATATTTATACTAATTTATTTTAGAATCAGACCGATACGAGAAGGTAAACTTTACTCGATTTGAATTTTGCTAACCCTAACATATCCTGAATCCAATATGGATGCCTCTATCCATTCCATGTCCAACCACTTCATAAATTCGAGGACAGATGGACAGATAACTTAGGCTATTATTATATAGGGAATTTTTATTCTTGTACAAGAAAAACTTTCTAGGCATTATAAAAATATCGTTATAGTTTCTACCAGCAGAGAATTTGACAATAATGGTTGGAATTATAACATTAATTTGTTGTTTTTGAAATACTTTTCATAAATAAAATATTCCGAATTTCACTAAGAAATATATTTTTAAATTTCTGCTTTCCTCTAAAAACATGGTACTTTTAGCTAATTCTCTAAAAATCCTGTTGGCACTCAAAGAGTTAATAAAATTGTAATAATTAATGTAATTGTAATAATTATTAATAATTATAATTATTAATATTAATATAATTATTAGTATTAAAATATAATAGTAATTATATAATATTAAATATAATATATTAAATATAATAATAATATTAAATATGATAATAATAATTATTATTATTAATTATTATTAATAATAATTATAATAATTGTAATAAAACTGTAATAATGTAATATAATTGTAATAATTATTGTAAGATGTAATAATTGTTAATAAAATTTGTATGTAAAACATTACAAATAATGGTTTATGGTCTTTTAAAATTATATAACTCACGTAAACAATTGCAAAATCAAGATAACATTCTCCTCTAGACTTAAATGGTCTTGGTTTAAATAATCTACCCTTAATTCTTTATTTTTCATTCACAAAACTATTTCACCCTTATATCTCTTTCAAACTTCTTATTAATAGTGGAACTCGCTTATAATGAGCTCGAAAGAATAGTGATATTTGTTCGTTATAACTGAACTCTGGTATAAAACGGATACGTCAAAAATATCATGAAAATGTATACTTAATTATTATTATTATTAATTATGTATAGTTTAGTTAATTATTTATTTTTTGCACATTACAAATGACGTGGATTAATTTGCTTTGGTTTTTCTTATTATCTCTTGTGTTATTCCCCGTGGTTGTCTCATAGCTCAAAATTATTAATTTTGCTTCTTTAAAAAGTAGCTTTAAGGAACCTGTTACTTTTACCGCAAAATATGATCATTTTTACTTCCTTATACAAAGTAAAAGAAGCATTGTAATGACGAAAAAGTTCAGCGGGTGAATTCCACTGGAAATACTCATTTCACCCTGCCTGAAGGAATTTTCAAAAGCTTCAGTGTTATGTTATGTATGCACAAAGAAATTTTAATTTTGAAATGTTTAATATTAATTTTGACTATTTTCGAACTAGTTTTTACTAATTTCCTCTTGATATTTGTATGCACGTGATGTATGTATATTGCATAACTTAAAAGTGACAAACCACAGGAAGTAAAAATTCTTTTATTTAAACATTTTTTTTTTTCTTAAATTATAATATCTAGGGGGCAAGGCTTACGGTGCCAATTTTTGCGTGATTAATGCTGGGGAAAAAGTTCGGTTAGGTGGAATTTACGAACCCCCAGTTAATGCATTTGGTCCTCAATTTATACCCATTCTAAGGGATGAAAGGCTGAGTCAATTGCCCACCGGGGATCGAAATGGACCTGTGTCGTGGGAGAATAATTCAAAAATGATTAACCAAATTTTTGAAATTTTCTAATTTAGAACTTTTTTTATTACAAAATTGTAATTCTATATAAGGAAAATTTCTATGTAATTCATATTAATCTTGTGGGGGAAAAATTCAAAAACGATTCACCGAAGTTTTTGAAATTTTGTGTTTAGGATTATTATAACGTCTAACTATAATTCTCTTTTGATTGCAGTATGCATTTTACATACCAAAACATTTGTATATAAAGTGTATTAATGCAGTGGGGAATAATTTAAAAAACGATTAACTGAATTTTTTTAAATTTTGTGCTTAAAGCTATTATTATATCTAACTGGGCACCTCCAATTTTGATTATAATCCACATTCTATCTAAAGGAAAACTTCTACATAACGTATATTAATGATTTGGGGAATAACTAAAAAAAATTAAACGAATATTTTTTAATTTTGAATTTAGGACTATTATAACATTTAATTGAGCACATACCGTTTTGATTTCAATCCGCATTCTATGTAAATGAAAAATATCTATATAACGTATATTAATCTTGTGGGGGAATAATTCAAAAACGATTAACTGAATTTTTTTTAATTCTGTGTTTAGAACTATTTTAACATCTAATTGGACACCTCCAATTTTGATTGAAATCCGTATTGTATGTAAAGGAAAATTTCTATATAACGTATAGTAATCTTGTAGGGGCCGAACGATGGCCGATAGGTTAGGGTTCTGGCCTTCGGTACCGGAATCCCACAGTGGTATGGAAGTTCGTAGCTGTTATTAATCGGCTTTAATCTGTAGGCCTCGGTATCATTATCCCTTGTATTGCAAAATGTAGACCGTAGCACTCCAAACCAAACCATATACTTAATCTTGTGGGGGAATAATTCAAAAACGATTAACCGATTTTTTTTTTAATTTTGTGTTTAGAACTATTTTAACATCTAATTGGGACATAATTAAAAAAACTATTAGCCGAATTTTTGTGTTTAGGATTATTTATAACGTCTAACTGTATTTCTCTTTTGATTGCAGTATGCATATTATATACCAAAACATTTCTATATAAAATGTATTAATGCTGTGGGAAATAATTTTTAAAACGATTAACTGATTTTTTTTTTTAATTTTGTGCTTAGATCTATTATAATATCTAATTGGGCACCACCAATTTTGATTGTAATCCTCATTCTATGTGAAGGAAAATTTCTACATAACGTATATTAATGCATTGGGGAATAACTCAAAAAACAATTAAACGAAATTTTTTTTAATTTGAATTTAAGACTATTATAACATCTAATTGGGCACATACAGTTTTGATTTCAATCCGCATTCTATGTAAATGAAAAATATCTATATAACGTATATTAATCTTGTGGGGGAATAATTCAAAAACGATTAACCGATTTTTTTTTTAATTTTGTGTTTAGAACTATTTTAACATCTAATTGGACACCTCCAATTTTGATTGCAATCCGCATTCTAAGAAAATGAAACTTTCTATATAATGTATATTAATCTTGGGTGGGGGGAATAATTCAAAAACGATTAACTGAATTTTTTTTAATTGCAAACTTCCAATTTGGATTGCAATATGCACTCTATACTACGAAAAATATCAATATAAAGGCTGTTAACTCTCTATATATAGCACTCCAATTCAAATGTATTGAGGTATTTATATGAATTTTTAACAATACTTTTAAAATGTTAAAAGAATGCTTTTAAAGTCTAATTTTCAAAACCAAAAAGAAAAATCTACGAAAGAATAATTTTGAAATTTTACCTGTTTTTCAAAGTCTGGTACGGGTAAAAAAAAGTATTGAAGATAATCATTGAAGACTTTGGTCTATAACAGGCATGCCCAACCCGCGGCCCAATTGAAGTTTTCAACTGTCTATATAGTTTTAATCATTTTGACTTTATACAGTTGAGACACAGAATTTTATTTGTTAATGTTTGCAATAATAAATATCACATATGATGTACGTTAAGGCTTGATAGTAACCAACTTAAACCTGGTCTTTGAGTAGGGTTCTACAGGTTACGTTGAAATTTGAGTGTTCTAGAATATTCTGTCAATCGACCATAACTTATACAACCAGCTGACTCGCGTTACGTGCACCTGCTTTGTCCGACCAGTTGGTGGAAGTTGTATGGAAAGAAAGTTATTAATTATATTTATAGCTATTGTGAAGTTATCATTAATTGTAAAGGAATGATTAAGGTATTGTTTATTTAGAAAACGCAAGCTAATGATGCGTTTGAAATTCTAACCTCCAAAATGTTCAATTTGATGTATAAAACAGTCGTGTTGCAACTCAAATTACGTTTTGTTGCTTACAAAAGTATCAGTTCACATTTGTCAAGAAAACACAGGAAAACGCATTATATTTCCTTAAATCAACGGTTAAACTTTTGAAGATTATGTTCGCTAGTCTCATCGTGAGCTTGCGTTTATCATATTTACTGTTTTTTTAATCACGTAATTATCATATTTTTTTTTATTAGATATTTTATTTATTCGTCAGGGCTGGAAGAAATGTTGAAAAAAGATTGAGTATTATCAAAAATATATCGCCGAAGATAAATTTCCAAATTTAAGACGATTGGCAATGTACATTATATCAGCATTTGGAACTACTTATCGCTGTGAATCATTTTTTTTCCAAATTAAACCTGGTAAAAACAAAGTGTCGCAGTAGGTAGCTTGATAAAAACATGACCAATCAGCTACTATGGAAGGTCGACTACATTATCCGTTGATATTAACAAAATCTCTAGTAAAATACAAAAACAAATCTCACATTAATTTTAAAATAATACACGTGGTAGAGCTTGTAAATAAACAATATATATTTATAGTATAAATATAATAATAATATTTTAACCCTCGTGATTAGGGAGGAAGGTAAGGTGTTGAGGGTGATTATAAACACAGTATAATTAATGTTTATTGTCGTTGTAGTTATGATATATGTATAACACAACCTTTATGTACAGTTGCAGCTGGCACTGTAAAAAATGCATATTTTGAATATTGTATGATTATAAAATATTTTGAATAATTTGTTGTTTTATTTTTATATGTGCGTCTCACCTCAGTTCAGTAAATTATTTTTTTGGTTTCAAGCGGCATTATAAGAGCGTAATACTGAATTTTTAATAAAAAAATTTCTACCGTATCAAATCGCAAATCTCAAATATTCTTGAATCAACTGAATTACATAAACAAAATTATATCAAAATCAGTCCGGCCGTTTAAGAGGAGTTCTATTACAAATACACGGGTGAAGAATTTTATATATAAAGATATTGCTAATTAACTTGTTGTAACTTGTAAGTTAATTTTGATAGTTCACTAGTCGCCTAAAGGGAACTTGGTATTTTTAAGTATTTTTTTAATGTAAGGATGCTTTATTAAATACTTTGCCTGTCCTAAAATTCTGTTATTTCATACAAAGATTTTGGAAAAGGAAAAAGTGTACTTGGGTAGATTTTTTTAATTTTAAATATTTTGTGTTTCAAGAAGACCCTTATCAAAGATTTATGCCGCATACAGCAAACGCGAAAAACATCATCCGCTAGATCACAATGCTGACGAATGTGTGCTGAGTAATAGTGGCAGACGGACATTGAAGAAGATTGGGACGAAAAATAAAAAGATGACAACTGTATGAGTGACAACTAAAACAATAACATGTGAGTTTCGTAAGAAGGAAATTTTTGGACTAGCTGCGATTCCAAAATTACACTTGAGTCATGCAATTTCTTGCAACAGGAAAACGTAGTGTCGAAGCTAAAAAAAACTAGAACTTTGAAGCAACGGAAAACTCTTATTTCGTCTCATTGTTTCATATTTAACAACCTTTCCCTGTCAATGCCGTCTAAAAACTATACGATACAAACTGCTTGCTGCGAAGAGTAAAATATGGCGGTGATTTGATCATGGTTTGGTCAACCATATTGGGGTGTTCCATTTATTCCATGATTAATCTGTAAAATTGCATAACCAGAAGTGTTATGTGACTATTTTGACCAATGATGTCTCTCTCCTGCTACAGTTTTAGTGTTCCCATTGATGATGTTGTATTTGAAGAGGACTTAGTACCATTTCATACTACTCCATTCGTTCAGGACAGGTTTTATGAGCATGAGGATGCGTTGTCACATCTCCCATGGGAATCCCAGTCACAAATTTTAATATTATTAAGATTTTGGGGTCTACTTTGGAGAGAAGTTATCACTGTCTACTTCTTTCAACGTTGCCTGAACTTGTCATTATTTTGTCAGAAGAATGGTATATGATTCAATACTACAATATTAGTATTTATCCGGTTTGAGAGGACTGCAATCTGATTCGAACATCTACGGGTTTCATACATCTAATTAGTGTGTTTGTGTAATGTGTTTTTTAAGTTATTCTATATTTTGTTCACCCTCTATATATTTAAAAACGTTATCTTGCGGGTGAGATAATTTTATTCTTTTATTTGAATGTACGAGATGGTTTCTGTACATCAAACTGTACTATTGCCAGTCGTATCACTTATATCAATCAGGCACTATTGCTCCTTCACCCAGTGTCAAGAAATCGGAAAGACATATACCTAAAAGGCAATACCGCGCATGCCCTGTAACTACCTCACGTGATATTGGTAAAACTATTTCAAGATGTAGATTAAATCGGCGATCAACTTATATCGCACATTCACTGTTACTCAAAGTCGGGAAATAGTAAAGACGATGTTTGTACGTTGGGAATGCTATATCATGCATGCACTATTACTCTTTCGCACTAAGTCGTGATATAGGAAAGATGATTTTACATTGGAGATTTCGGAGAAACATATCGATTTATTTATATCGGCACTCATTCTGCATCAGAAGAATTTGGCCGAGAATTTGAAAATCGATGTCACGATGTAGCATGTTATATCGATATTTTGTTAAATATCAATACATTGCTAATTCTACAGTGAGCAAAACATTTCGAAAAACAATCGTATTTAAAATACGATTGCATGTTTCTTTTATCCAGAAAATCTATACAAAGATTACGACTACCAGTGCAATATTTCATAAAAATTACAAATCACTTCGAAACTTTTATTTCGAGGCGATGTGAACCAATTTCCACTTCTTTCCAGGAAAGTTTCATGTTATTTGAAATGCATCGATAAGTATGAGGAAAGCATATTTACCCAAAGCCGAAGTATCAAAACATTCCTTCAAGCCTTTCTTTGAGTGGTCTCAGGAGTATTCTATCCTGTTTCTAGTGTAGACGTTGTCAGAAACTGTTTTGCTTTAGCAATACCGTTTCTTTTCACAAAAGTGATTTATAATACTCTACCTATGCAT
>CM063503.1:37027007-37042007 GCA_032207245.1 Pardosa pseudoannulata
GCTAATAGACCCTGGCGCCCCCCCCCATTATTCATCTTTAAAGCCAACCTAATGGAAACAGAGTTAAAAATCTTTTAAAAAGTTTATTTCAGTAAAGATAAAAAAATAAATACAACATCAATACCGCAAAATTTTGTTTGGTCAATTGATAGGGACTGCCATGATGCTACTAGTAACCTGTTTGTATCTGTTCAGAGTCGGCTTTAAGCTATAGGCCCCGGCATCATAATCTCCCCCGTAGTAAAACAATATATCGTAGCACTCCAATCTACACACTGGATTTATTATGGTTCGAAGGGCTGCAGGCATTCCTTTGAATCATGATTGTTATAAAGACTTAGGAAATATTCGCAGAAATCAATACGAATTATTTTTTTAAATTAATTAATAAACAATCGAATTAAAAAAAAGTATTTTTTAGAAAGTTAGAATACATTATTTCAAACAAGTAAAATTTAATTTGAAAAATTTAAAACATAAATAGAAGAACACTGTGAATAAAGTGTAATTTTTACGAAAAAATATAAATTTCTTATAAATATTGAAAATTATTTTGCAACAAAATTATCTTTACAAATCTACACAAAGAGTTTGGAACCATCATTGAGAAAAATCTACTTCTGATGTTTTCGTTTTTTCAACTTAAAAATTTTTAAAAGTTTATTTCAGTAACGATTAAAAAAAAATAGAACTTTTGTACCGAAAATTTAATAGCGCTATTTGATAGGATATCTACGAGTATTAGAGTATTACATGATAGCAACTATCAACAAAACAATCTTTTAAAGCCCATTTTGCAAACAAATCTACACAAAGAGTTTGGAACAATCATTGCGAAACATCTACTTCTGATGCTTTCGTTTTTTCAACTTCAAAATTTTTAAAAGTTTATTTCAGTAACGATTAAAAAAATAAATAGAGCTTTAATACCGAAAATTTAATAGCGCCATTTGATAGGATATCTACAAGTGTTAGAGTATTGCATGATAGCAACTATCAGCAAAACAATCTTTTAAAGCCCATTTTGCAAACAAATCTACACAAAGTGTTTGGAACAATCATTGAGAAAAATCTACTTCTGATGTTTTCGTTTTTTCAACTTAAAAATTTTTAAAAGTTTATTTCAGTAACGATTAAAAAAATAAATAGAGCTTTAATACCGAAAATTTAATAGCGCCATTTGATAGGATATTTACAAGTGTTAGAGTATTGCATGATAGCAACTATCAACAAAACAATCTTTTAAAGCCCATTTTGCAAACATCATATTCTTAATATTTTGTAGATAACATGATAACATAAAGGGTTAAAGCCGAGCGCACTTCTTTGAGGACAGTTAATAAAATAGTGGGTAGAATTTCTATTTTTTCTTTGAGAGATAATTTTCTTTTTAATAAGGATATATCTAACCTTTATAAATTATCCCACATATTTTGAAGAGCCTGATGTTATTTTTAATTTTATGATTTGGATCGCCATTTTATAATTGCTCATGAATTTGCTGTTTGTTGAGTACATGAGTTAAAATCAGGAATAATATCATATTTTGTAATACAACTAACAGTGCACTTTTGACATAAGATAGTGAATAAATTTGTCATCGAGGAGTATATTTTTTTTATAAATTAAATCTTAAAATGCTAAAATTACAAATGATCCATATTTTTAAAAAGGCAATATTTTAAAAACTTACAAAAATTGTTTGCATTTCATTTTTCCTTTCTCCCAGGAAACCATAACAAAGTAAATTTGAGATATTCATATTTATATATATATATATATATATATATATATATATATATATATATATATATATATATATATATATATATATATATTATATATATATATATATATATATATATATATATATATATATATGTATATATATGTATATATATATATATATATATATATGTATGTATATATATATATATATATATATATATATATATATATATATATATATATATAATATATATATATATATATATATATATATATATATATATATATATATATTTATATATATATATATATATATATTATATATATATATATATATATATATATATATATGTATATATATATATATATATATATATATATATATATGTATTATGTATATATATATATATATATATATATATATATATATATATATATATATTATATATATATATATATATATTATATATTTGTATATATATATATATATATATATATATATATATGTGTGTGTGTGTGTATATATATGTGTGTGTGTGTGTGTATATATATGTATATATATATATACTATACTATATATATATATATGTGTGTGTGTGTGTGTGTGTGTGTGTGTGTGTAACATGACGGTTTAAACGGCCGGTTACATCGAATTATAGCCCCTATTCTTTTTACTTGCCCGGGCTACTGGCAAAGGAGAAACCTAAGCAATTAGCGTATAATGAATAAAGCAGTCGTGGCCCCATTGAAAGAGAACACGCAGTGCAGATAACAAATTAAATCTTTATTGAAGACTACTAAAAAGACATCTTCAACAGTCAATGACAGACAAGAGAATGTACATCGAAACACGTGCTAGAATAATGGTAGAACCCAGAGAGAGACTGGGGCCTAAATATTTCCAAGAGATAGTAACTTAGTTCGAGTTATGACAGGAAAAATGGATCGGATGGGAAAACTCATACATACTGAATAAACTGTTATCCATTATATTTCTTAAAAATATTGTGTTGCGAATGTTACAAATCTTTTAATATCTATTGAGCAGGAATATATCTAATTTTTTTCATTCAAGTGTAAAGGGTGATAAGAAGCTCATTATAAAGTAACTTCTTTTAAATAATGAACTTTATATATATTTTCAATGAAAATTATATATTTTTTCAATGGTTCATCCATACATATAGTGGACAAAATACCAGTTGAAAAAATGTCGAAAAGGGTTTTTAAAAAACTGCTACAAAATTAATTTCTATTCGTTTTGGGACTCATTAATAGTCCTAAGACCCTTTAATGTGTTAAGAGCACATAGTACCTGTGTTGTTGAAAAGTCTTCATTACAAAAGACTTTTTTTCATCGCATATAAAATAAAAAGTTCTGTTTGTTTAGAATACAGTTTTTCTTAAATCATTAAAAAGTGTAAAACTTTTTTTAAAATATAAAAGATATGCACCATGTAAAAAAATTAGAATCCCCTTATCCTCAAAATAATTTTAGACATATGTATAAAATAGAGAATAATATTTTTATATCAAGTAGAAGCTACTGATATGAAAAAAAAATTTCTCTAATTTATTATATATACTGAATAAACAGTTATCAATTATATTTGTGAAAAAATTGTATTGAGAATGTTACACATCTTTTACTATCTATTGAACAGGAATATGTCTAATTTTTTTCATTCAAATATAAAGTGTGATAAGAAGCTCATTATAAAGTTACTTCTTTTAAATAATAAACTTTATATATATTTTTGCAATGAAAATTATATTTATTTTCAATGGTTCATCCATACATATAGTGGACAAAATACCAGTTGAAAAAATGTCGAAAAGGGTTTTTAAAAAACTGCTACAAAAGTTAATTCCTATTCATTTTGGGACTCATTAATGATCCTGAGACCCATTTTTGTGTTAAGAGAACGTGGTACCTGTCATGTTGAAAAGTCTTCATTGCAAGAGACTTTTTTTTCATCGCATTTAAAATAAAAAGTTTTACTTGTTTAGAATACAGTTTTTCTTAAATCATTAAAAAGTATAAAACTTTTTTTAAAATATAAAAGATATGCACCATGTAAAAAAATTAGAATCCCCTTATCCTCAAAATAATTTTAGACATATGTATAAAATAGAGAATAATATTTTTATATCAAGTAGAAGCTACTGATATGAAAAAAAAATTTCTCTAATTTATTATATATACTGAATAAACAGTTATCAATTATATTTGTGAAAAAATTGTATTGAGAATGTTACACATCTTTTACTATCTATTGAACAGGAATATGTCTAATTTTTTTCATTCAAATATAAAGTGTGATAAGAAGCTCATTATAAAGTTACTTCTTTTAAATAATAAACTTTATATATATTTTCAATGAAAATTATATTTATTTTCAAAGGTCCATCAATACATATAGTGGCCAAAATACCAGTTAAAAAAGGGTCATAAAGGATTTTTAAAAAACTGCTACAAAAGTTAATTCCTGTTCGTTTAGGGATTCATTAATAGTCCTGAGACCTTTTTATGTGTTAAGAGAACATAGTACCTGTCATGTTGAAAAGTCTTCATTACAAAAGACTTTTTTTCATCGCATATAAAATAAAAAGTTCTGTTTGTTTAGAATACAGTTTTTCTTAAATCATTAAAAAGTGTAAAACATTTTTAAAATATAAAAGATATGCACCATGTAAAAAAATAGAATTCCCTTATCCTCAAAATAATATTAGACATATGTATAAAATAGAGAATAACATTTTTATATAAAGTAAAAACTACTGATATAAAAATTTCATTCTCTATTTTATTATATATACTCAATAAACAGTTATCAATTATATTTGTGAAAAATTGTGTTGCGAATATTACAAATTTTCCAATATCTATTGAGAAGGAATATATCTAATTTTTTCAATCAAGATAAAAAGCTCATTATAAAGTTACTTCTTTTAAATAATGAGCTTTATATATATTTTCAATGAAAACTGTTTCATCAATATATATAGTGGTCACAATACCAGTTGATAAAGTGTCATAAAGGATTTTTAAAAAACTGCTACAAAAGTTAATTTCTATTCGTTTTGCGACTCATTAATAGTCCTAAGACACTTTAATGTGTTAAGAGAACATAGAGACTTTTTTCATCGAAAATAAAAAAAAATAGTTCTGCTTGTTTACAATAGAGTTTTTCTTAATTCATTAAAAAGTGTATAACATTTTTTAAAATATAAAATATGTGTACCATGAAAAAAATACAATCACCTGATCATCAAAAAATCTTTCGACATATGTATAAAATAGAGAATAATATTTTTATATCAAGTAGAAACTACTGATATAAAAATATTATTACGTATTTTATTATGTATACTCAATAAATAGTTTTCAATTATATTTGTGAAAAAAAATTGGAAGGACTATATCTATTTTTTTTCCAATCAACATAAAAAGCTCATTATAAAGTTACTTCTTTTAAATAATGAGCTTTATATATATATTCAATAAAAACTGGTTCATCAATATATATAGTGGCCAAAATACCAGTTGAAATGTGTCATAAAGCATTTTTAAAAAACTGCTACAAAAGTTAATTGCTATTAGTTTTGGGACTCATTAATAGTCCTGAGACGCTTTAATGTGTTAAGAGAACATAGAGACTTTTTTCATCGAAAATAAAAAAAAATAGTTCTGCTTGTTTACAATAGAGTTTTTCTTAATTCATTAAAAAGTGTATAACATTTTTTAAAATATAAAATATGTGTACCATGTAAAAAAATAGAATCCCCTAATCATCAAAAAACTTTAGACATATGTATAAAAAAAAAGAATAATATTTTATATCAAGTAGAAACTACTGATATAAAAATATTATTACGTATTTTATTATGTATACTCAATAAATAGTTTTCAATTATATTTGTGAAAAAAAATTGGAAGGACTATATCTATTTTTTTTCCAATCAACATAAAAAGCTCATTATAAAGTTACTTCTTTTAAATAATAAACTTTATATTATATATATATATAAACAATTATATATATATATATATATACATATATATATATATATATATATATATATATATATATATATATATATATATATATATATATATATTCAATAAAAACTGGTTCATCAATATATATAGTGGCCAAAATACCAGTTGAAAAGTGTCATAAAGCATTTTTATAAAACTGCTACAAAAGTTTATTTCTATTCGTTTTGGGACTCATTAATAGTCCTGGGACACTTTAATGTGTTAAGAGAACTTAGATACTTTTTTCATCGAATATAAAATAAATAGTTCTGTTTGTTTACAATAGAGTTCTTAATTCATACAAATGTGTATAATTTTTAAAAATATAAAATATGTGTACCATGAAAAAAATACAATCACCTGATCATCAAAAAATCTTTCGACATATGTATAAAATAGAGAATAATATTTTTATATCAAGTAGAAACTACTGATATAAAAATATTATTACGTATTTTATTATGTATACTCAATAAATAGTTTTCAATTATATTTGTGAAAAAAATTGGAAGAATATATCTATTTTTTTTCAATCAACATAAAAAGCTCATTATAAAGTTACTTCTTTTAAATAATGAGCTTTATATATATATTCAATAAAAACTGGTTCATCAATATATATAGTGGCCAAAATACCAGTTGAAATGTGTCATAAAGCATTTTTAAAAAACTGCTACAAAAGTTAATTGCTATTAGTTTTGGGACTCATTAATAGTCCTGAGACACTTAATGTGTTAAAAAGAACTTAGAGACTTTTTTCATCGAAAATAAAAAAAAATAGTTCTGCTTGTTTACAATAGAGTTTTTCTTAATTCATTAAAAAGTGTATAACATTTTTTAAAATATAAAATATGTGTACCATGAAAAAAATACAATCACCTGATCATCAAAAAAAACTTTAGACATATGTATAAAATAGAGAATAATATTTTTATATCAAGTAGAAACTACTGATATAAAAATATTATTACGTATTTTATTATGTATACTCAATAAATAGTTTTCAATTATATTTGTGAAAAAAAATTGGAAGGACTATATCTATTTTTTTTCCAATCAACATAAAAAGCTCATTATAAAGTTACTTCTTTTAAATAATGAGCTTTATATATATATTCAATAAAAACTGGTTCATCAATATATATAGTGGCCAAAATACCAGTTGAAATGTGTCATAAAGCATTTTTAAAAAACTGCTACAAAAGTTAATTGCTATTAGTTTTGGGACTCATTAATAGTCCTGAGACGCTTTAATGTGTTAAGAACACATATTACCTGTCATATTGAAGAGCCTACATTACAAGAGACTTTTTATCTTCGAATATAAAATAAATGTTCTGCTTGTTTATAATACAGTTTTTCTTAAGTTATTGAAAAAGGTATAACTTTTTAAAAATATAAAATATATGTTCCATGTAAATAAATAGAATCCCCTTACCCTCAAAATAACTTTAGACATATATATATAAAATAGAGAATAATATTCTTATTTCAAGTAGGAGCTAATTATGATATTAATTATGGGTACTACAATTATAAAATAATATGAGTGACATAGTTTATTTTATAATATATAAAAGCTTTTTTTTTTTAGTTTTCAATTTTGTATTAGTTTTTAATTTTTAATTTTTAAAATGTCAGATCGCTTTAAAGATATATCTTACAAAAAAAAACAGGTATTTTATTTCACTTTAATGTATAGTTCCTAATATACGTATTTGAAAATGTATCTTGAAAGTAAATAAATTTCATTTTTCATTTGGTGCATGTATTTTGCGTTATTTGAAAATATAGTCTACTTGGAATGACAAAATTATCTTGTGGGTAAACGAAAAAGGAATTTCATATTCTTTTTTTTTAGAGTATATATTTAACGATATTTAATATATATATATAATATATAATTATATATATATATATATTGAAAGTAAATAAATTTCATTTTTCATTTGGTGCATGTATTTTGCGTTATTTGAAAATATAGTCTACTTGGAATGACAAAATTATCTTGTGGGTAAACGAAAAAGGAATTTCATATTCTTTTTTTTTAGAGTATATATTTAACGATATTTAAAATATATATATATATATATTTTGAAAGTAAATAAATTTCATTTTTTATTTGGTGCATGCATTTTACATTATTTGAAAATATAGTCTAAAAAGGAATTTCATATTCTTTTTTTTTTAGAGTATATTTTTAACGATATTTAAAAAATATATATTTTTGTCATTTTCAGAAGTAATTATATATATATAAATATATTATAAAATATATATATATATAATATAATATATATAAGTATATATATAAAATATACTTCTGAAAATGACAAAATTAAATAATTCTGTGCAAGTTAAAGCGTTATTAAAAATATTTATAAAAAATTCATTAGAAGTACAATTTTTTTCATTTTATGATAAAACAGAAACTAGCCTGTTATAACGAAGATGTTAAATCTCGAATAGTGCAATTTCTCCTCAATAAATCGTAATAACTTTCGAGACTTAAAATCATCTTTATAACAGCTTTATTTTGCTTCATCTTAAGAACAAATATTTCTACACACTTTAGAATGAATTTTTACATGCTTCTAATAACAATTTAACTTTGACTAAATCATTTAATTTTTTCATTTGAAGTAGTATATTTTCAAATATTTTCCGTTGAAAATGTTCATTAAATGAAAAACATAAAATTCACTGCTCACTTACCCTCAAGATAACTTTTGAAATATGTATATTAGAAACTAAATTCTTATATCAAATCGGAGGGAAATGTCTGGATTATTCTATAAACCTAATATTATAAAAATATCTAACATTTTAAAATTTAAAAATTCTAAAACCAATTAAAAATTAGTTTTTTCTTTAAATTAGCCTTTGTCATTCTATTAAATAAAATATATTGCTTGTATTAATATAACTGATGTTCATAGAATAACAAAAATAAATAGCTTCTATTTAATATGAAAAATTAGTTTTAATCTACGACTTTTAAAGGATATTATTTTGCTGGTCATGAATTTTTATTTTTTTCTTCAATCGATACATATATTTTGTTTCTTTTTTTATAAAAAAAATAATAATCAAGGAAATTTAGAATCTAATAAATGATCTAAGAAAAATATATTACTATATATACAAAAATAAATAGCTTCTATTTAATATGAAAAAATAGTTTTAATCTACGACTATTAAAGGATATTATTTTGCTGGTGAATGAATTTTTAATTTTTTCAATCGATGTACATATTTTATGCTTCCTTTTTATAAAAAAATAATAATTTTAGAGAGTTAGAATCTAATTAATGATCTAAGAAAAATATATTGCTATATATACAAAAATAAATAGCTTCTATTTAATATGAAAAATTAGTTTTAATCTACGACTTTTAAAGGATACTAATTTGCTGGTGATTATTTTCAATCGATGAATATATTTTATGCTTCCATTTTATAAAAAAAAATAATAATTTTAGAAAGTTAGAATCTAATTAATGATCTAAGAAAAATATATTGCTATATATACAAAAAAATTGTTTCTATTTAATATGAAAAATTAGTTTTAATCTACGACTTTTAAAGGATATTATTTTGCTAGTAATGAATTTTTAATTTTTTCTTCAATCGATGTATATATTTTATGCTTCCTTTTTATAAAAAAAATAATAATTTTAGAAAGTTAGAATCTAATTAATGATCTAAGAAAAATATATTGCTATATATACAAAAATAAATAGCTTCTATTTAATATGAAAAATTAGTTTTAATCTACGACTTTTAAAGGATATTATTTTGCTGGTGATGAATTTTTAATTTTTTCTTCAATCGATGAATATATTTTATGCTTCCTTTTTATAAAGAAGTAATTTTAGAAAATTAGAATCTAATTAATAATCTTTGAAAAATATATTCTAAACAAGAAGAACTTATTGTATTTTATACTGAATCAAACATAGGCTGTTTTAATGAAGACTTTAAACTCGGAACGGACTATGTCTCCTTAAACTACGCTAGTTTCAGTTCGACTTTATGCAATAGATCGAGTTCTAATTCTTCCTCCTATAGCAAAGAGTTTGACCTCAGCGCATCAGGCCAAACCTGTCCTCATCGCTTTCGCAAGACTGCTATTTGTGAAAAATGAAATCAAATTCTTCATTCGTAATTTTAAAACCCTTCTGTTGGCCAGTTTAAAACAATGAGTAATATTTAGATATTTAAAAGCAGAATTACAGAATGCAACTGTGGAGTTAAAGCAAGGAAAGAATCAACTTTTATAAAGAAAACGTAGATTTATTTTCTTCCTGAAAAAAGCATAGTAAACTTGAAAAATAATCAGCAAGCATAGCAATCTCAACATAAAGACAAACACTACCTCATATGCGAATCAGAACGGAAAACAGCAGCCAGTACGTTATATACATTACAAAAGTGCAATCGGCTGATTTTCATAACACATTTCTAAGAGAAGAAACTTTGATAAACAAAGTATATTTGTCAATCTTCTGAAGTAAAGAACAATAATCTCGAAAAATGATCAACAAGCATAATAATCTCAACATAAAGACAAGCACTCAATTACCACGACCAAAAGCGGGAGCCAATTTCAAATGAAACAATGACGGCAAGATATATTAGTAAACACATTACGAAGTTTAGAATAGGAAAAAGTCTGTCACAAACATCTATATATATACAAAATACCTATTGATCAATAGTTCATTGTTTCTTTGGAATACCATATGCAATGTCTTTTTAGATCTTCTCTCAGTGACGTTAACTTGTATTTTACATCTTTCAATGCCTACTTACAGGCTGAACTGTAAAGTCCTTGGACGGTTGTTTTCTGAATATATTACAAATTTTAGAATATGAAAATGTATGTTTCAAACATTTACATATTATACACAAAATACTTAAAGTAAAAAAATAAAGTAAAGATATTTAAACACCGAATATTTTAAATAATTCAAATATCGCATTTTGCTATAGAAATAAAAACATCTGCAATGACGTCATTGCCTAGTACGTTGTGACGTCATTGCAGATGTCATGGGAAAACAAATTACATCTTCAAACTGAAAAGACCGGCAAGTGGGGAATTTTCTAACCATTTCGCATTACCAAATTACTCTAAAAAGATTAGAGGGAGTATTATAAATGTATTAAAGATTACCTTTAATTGTTTTAAATGCTTGCTAGCTTGTTGTTTCTTTGGAATATCATAAGCAATGTCTTTCCAGATCTTCTCTCACTGATGTTAATTTACATTTTACATCCGTAAACGCACACATACAAGCTGCATAGTCAAGTTCTCGACCGACCTTTTTCTCCGGAACTGTCGGTCATAGACATATGCTTCAAGTTACAAAAATATTTCAAATACAATAAAAATCAATCTTATAGTATTTATAATTTCAAAAATTCATTTATACGAAAATTAATGCCTAATTTTCATACGATCCATTTAAAGTAACAATATTGAAAAAAAAACATTCAGTTAATACTCCTCGGCACAACAGTCTCTAGGGGGCTAGGGCCTATGGTGCTAATCTCTGTTTCAGAGACCGTGGGCCCTGGGGTTCGAAGCATGTGTTCCGGTTAGGTGGTCAACTTTACCCGGAACCCCCAGTGTATAGTTCTCAAGCATGCATGATCCTCTTAATAGAAGCATTGAATGAATTTCATTGGATAGCAACAATCTATTTTCTCCCTCTTCTAAGAAGAATCTCTACAGCTCAAACGTATGATCCTGAACTCTGGACATATTCCCTCTGAGGGGGGACATGCCTTCTGCTGCACAAATTCTATTGGCTCCTTAGAACCAACCAAATTCATCCTAGCGCTTAGCTGGATCCTACTTTTACTTAACTTCTCGTATGCTTCTATTTCTTGACTTAGCTATGGAAAAAATGTTTATTAATTTAGTATTAACACATCGTAACCTATTGTGTTTATTTCCTAATGTGTAAACCTAACTTTAGAATATTCTTGTCAACATCAACTTTATTATCTGTTTTTTGCCTTCACCTTAGCTTGTACTTTAAGCTTAACTTTAATTTTTATATTTCCTAACATTAATTAGATTCTTGGTCCTCATTATCGTGTTGTAATATCTCCGTTACTTCTCATACCATGCAATTACAGTAGTTCTGGCCCAGGGAAGTCAGAGAAGAGAGCTCCAGTGTGATGTGCGATGCATGATCCTCAGTTCGTCTACCCACTGAAGGGATGAAAGGTTGTGTAAAACTTGCCCAGTCCATGAATCGAACCTCAGACCTGTGTCGAGAGAGCTCGAAGAGCTACCCAAACGCCACTGGGCTTCTAATAAAGGTAATAGTTAAATAAATATAAGCAATTGTTCCTTCTTTTCAACTTTTACAATATTCTAAAAGTTCTAATGAGATGCTTAAAGATTTTTCAGGACCATAAACATCCCATATTTTACAAAATATATTAATATAAATATATTAATGATTCATTCGGATTGTATGAAATATGACTAGCTTATTGATATCGTACGTAATTTGTTTTCAGACTTCTCAACCATCAAAGAGGTATTTATAGAGAGGTGGGTTCCCAGGGGGTCTGGACCCTTCCCGAAATATTTTCAGTATATATTTTACAACATTTTTAAAACTTCTTATTAAAATTTGTGTACAAGTGTACATTGTGTACTAATTTCCATCGCAAATGTTGAAAGATCGCTTTCAAACAAGAAAAGAATAAAAACATTTCTTTAAATTGAATTCTAAATGAATTTAAACAGAACTGCTCACAAGAATTTGGCAAATTTAACATTACTTTTAGTTCATATAATCATGACTATAAGTTTAAATGACGATTTCAACAAGCTGACCCTAAAAGATAGAAGAATTAACTACTGTAAAACATTAATTTTTAAATTGCTGATTATGCCGTACTGTTATCGAATTTTGTTGTCACACAAGGTTAGTTAAGGTAAAAATTAAAAGGATATGGCATAATTCTTTCCTCAATTCCTTTTTATTTCCTTGGTTATACATAAAATTAGTTTAGTTTAAATTCATCTGATAAATACAGGAGTTTAAATTAAATATGCTCCAGTATTTACCAGGTCTTTTTAAACTTGTAAAAACTTAGAGCTTAAACTAAAAAACAAAATGTATTTTTCTACATACAATGAGATTTCGTCCTACGTTGCTGATCTGTTTTATAAAATATTTATGTATGAATGCAAAAAAAAAATGAATATATGTGTATGAATTATATATAAATGTATGATTGCATATACTTGTGTGTAATGAATATTTTGTTTATGAGATTGAAAGTTCACTGTACTTTGAATTAAAACTTTGGACCCTCTCCGAAAGGCAATTCTCTCTACTTCACTGTCACTGATATTAACGTACGCATTTTTAAATCTATAAACACACACACACACGCGCACACACACACACACACACACACACACACACACACACATATATATATATATATATATATATATATATATATATATATATATATATATATCAGTAAAAAGGTAAATAATGAAATTCCTAAAAACTTTCCAGTATGATAGCAATCCAATATTTTGCAATACAGAAGAAAAGTTTATAGTTGTTTCAATTCCCACAACATTTCTTCTCAGACATCTTTATATAGTATTTCTAAAGAACGAAATTCTTTCGGAAACCAGTTATGAATAGAACTCTAAAATCAGTCTCAATCACTTGGGGGCGCCACATTCACCTTCAAACTGATGGTGTTCACATTTAATCATACGGAGAGCAGACCGTGTTCAATAACCTCTTCAGAGGCATCTGAAAGGGAGTGTTTTTCGCCCGCTCCATAGTGAAGCAGTTTTGTTTTGGTTGCCGTAATTGCCGTTTGTCGAGCACAGGTGTGTGCGTCTGATATCCTTTTCCCGTAAAATTCATCTTTTGTTGACATAAGAAACTGTTTACGCTGTCTTGCAGAATTCCGGGTTGCAGTTTTCATACCTGAAAAGATAATTCTTATATTAGGTAAGTGATGAAAACTTATCTTTATTCAGGAGAAACTTTAAGTGGACATAGTACCTTTTAACTGAAAAGGTTTCATAATGAAAATTCTCTTCTATTTAGAGATATAGTTTTTGTAAATAACTATAAAGATCCTAATTTATCAAAAATATGTATTTTTGTTATATGAAACAGTACATTTAAAAAAACACAAAATATATAAGCTTAGTGAAACAAAACAGACATCTTACTCGCAAAATAACTTTAATTCGTGAATTCAAAACTAATTTTTTATATCAAATAAATGCATTCCAGCATTAATAATTATATCATTAATAATTATAATATTTACTCTGTAAACTTCAATTACATTAATACGAGCCGTACATTTTATTTTACAGCATGATGAAGGGAATTTTTAAATTTTAAATTTCTTAGCAGATTTTAAAATATCAGGTACCTTTAAAGTTATAGTTTAAAAAAAAAGATATTTTACTTGAATTTGTTGTAAAATTTGAGTTTTTAATATGCCTGTTTTAAAAGTTATCTTACGGGTAGGTGAAATATATTTTTTTCTTGGTGTATACTATTTATCTTGTTATATAGAATAGAAATTGAATAATTTTCTAACATAGAGCATTATTAAAGAACATGCAAAAAATTCATTCTAATAGGAGAAAAGCATTTTATTTTATGATAAATTGGCAAAAGGTTGTAGTATTGAAGATTTTAAGTTTCGAAAGGTACTATGTCCTCTTAAAGCAAATTGGAATTAACATAAATTAGTTTTAAAAAATGAATTAAAGTAGTTAAAAGAGTATCTATGTGATTAATTACAAATTTAAAAATGAAAAACTTCTCTGTAGAGTTACACATTTACCAAAATTAAATTATTTGTATGCATTCGTAATTTTAAGTTTAATATTATATCTAAGTTCGAGTTTTATAAAACTTGTGAAATTTAAGAACTCGGTAAACCTTTGTACGACTAGAAAATTTTAAATTATTATTCAAGAGAAAGCAAATCTAGCTGTAGTAAATTTTAAAATTTATTTAAATGAAATTTGTGAATTTGAAATAAAATATTGCAGATTATTTAAAATGAAGTAATAAGCGATGTTTTTTTCTGGTAAAATTACGTACATAGAGGCAGATACAATCGTAATGTTTGTTATAATAGTAGCCTGTTTTTTTTCTTTAATTTGTTTTTCTCTTATATTTAATTCGTCAAACTGAAAAAAA
>CM063503.1:37049507-37079507 GCA_032207245.1 Pardosa pseudoannulata
TAAAGTCCATTCCGATTCTAAATTTCCGTAATTTCGAAATTACTAACGTTATATTATAGCTTCCTAAAATTTTATCCTGATTTCTAAAGTTGAATCCAAATGAAATTGACTTTAGGGATCTTAATTTGCGATCAAACCTATGGGTAATTACCAATGCATTTAACAATGGTTGAATACATACTGTAATATATAAATTTGTATGATTACATTACTGAAAATTTAAGCATTATAAATCACCGATCCAATATCAATACTAAATTTTGTAATGGTCCAACACCTTCTCAACGTCAATTCTAAACAGGCTATCTATAGTAACCTATTAATTAATGAGACAATGCATTTAACAATGGTTATATAAATACCATGATGTATAAACTTGAAAGTGTAAATTACTGAAAATTTAAGCACTGTAAATCTCTAATCTTATATCCATACTAAATTCTGAAATACTCCATTACCATCTCAAAATCAATTCTAAAAAACAGCATTCTTTAAAATCAAATTTAAATCTTCCATTTGAATTTGTCAAATAAGTACAGTATTTCTCAATAAAATTGAAATCATGTAAAAGGAGAAGTTCATTCTGTCTAGTCTTAGCTATGTCTAGCAAGCGAAAAAAAATCCTCTTTTGTATACTTAACCTTGTGCTTCTGATCATTGTATTGTTAAAGCTAGAATTCTTTTTAAATGTCTAACTTTGATGCATTCTCAAATGGAAGGTCTCGCAATATGTGTACGCGTCCTCTTTATTACCAAAGTCCTTCAGTTGCCCTTAAATCACTTTCCGATCAAAGCCATTCGTCACCAAATTCTTGTGCAATCATCGCTGGATTCTGGTGTCAAACATCTCAGTGATTAAAAAGTCTAAAGTAGTTTGAGGCTGTAAAATCCATTTATTATCGTTTAGTTTCCTCACACGCAATTTTACTGTTTAGACTAAAGCCATAATTTCAGGGATCTCAGGATTAATGATGAGTTAAAGGTGAGCAGACATTAACCTTTTCAGCAATTTTTTAAAAAATATTTCAAACTCCTTTTCAACTGGAATTTTAGTCACTTACATATATTGAGATATCACCTTTTCATCATGAAATACATTTTTGAAAATGTTCGTGATTGGTAAAAGTAATTTCTCAATAAGATTGTTTTTAAAATTAAAACAAATGTTGCCTGCCAGATGTTGGAAAATAATTTACATTCACAGTACAATTTTATTCAGTAATATAATTCATAAAACTATATCTTTAAAGTGTACTTCAATTAAAATCCATATATAAATAAATTCATCTGGGATAAAAATTAAAAATTATTAAAAATGAAAATAGGATAAATTTTTAGTTTTAAAGATTCATCATTTTAAAGTATAGTGGCAAAATATAATGGGAATGCTATAATATTGTGAAATTTCATGAAATTTTTCGGAATAGTCGTAAGATACAATACGCTCAAACTTAAAAATTAATGACAGCTCAGATAGAAAGATAAAACCTTAAGTTTAAATTATGTACGAACGTAACGTAAATAATTTTAAGCTAATTACTTATCTTCCATTGGATAAATAATATAAAGTTTCTAAATCCTCAATAGTGTCATAAATACCTTATTTGTTTCAATTATTAAAGTACTTGGTGTTTTGAAATTGTGCTATTTTCAAAACGGTTAAAGAATCACTAATGATCGACTTTAAGGTGACAGCCGATAGTCTCAATTAAACGAAATGCATTGAGAAATCCGATACTTCTCTTGTATTGAATTCTGTAATATAATTATAAATGCGATCTGAAAAGAGGTTTTTAATATCAAAATATAATTATAAATGCGATCTGAAAAGAGGTTTGTAATATCTATCATCCTATATTGAATATAATTATTATCACAAAACAATAATTTTAATTTTTCTTTCTCGGAGCAACAGCTTTTGCATTTTATGCATGTTTCAAACTTTCCAGGTGCATTTCTAATGGTCATATTTCATACCAATTTATTATCTTTTTATGCATATTGTAGCTTATAGAATAAACTTTAGTAAGAAATAATTTGTTCTACAGAGCTTATGCTATGCATACTGTAGCAAAAAGAACTGGTATAGACGTTCTGTACTGGAAAAATAGATAATTTTACTGTTATTCTTTCTTTCCTCTTTATATTTTTCTCGACTGCTTATGATAAGAAGTAAGTTTTATTCTAAAACGAATGTTATAAATATAAATAGCCATATTTTATCAAAAAATGTATATGAAGGATTTCTAATACAGCTCATTTTTAAACACTATTTAATGACTAAAAAATTAAGGCTTCTCATTCTAATTTTAACTACTCTTATATAAATGCATTTCCATTAACATTTATTTTCTTGCAAATCAATTTAATACAATAATAATTAACTTTAACAGTTCATAAACAACTTAAACTTGACTTATCATGCAATTTCAAGGTTAAAAAGAGTAAAAAATTCAAAATTTTTTTTGCATATTTTCATTTTGTGCAGTAACATTTTAGGTTTCTAAGTTTGCTTTGTTTTCATTTCTACTCTAATTAGACTACAACTTAAACAATAGAGTATAACGTTGACGAAAAAATTGTAGAAATAGGAAAGCGTTTTAGAAAATTACAACTAAAATAAAATTAAAAGACAACTAAATAAGTAAGTAGAGTTTCATGGTAGGTTTATAATGTATTTAGTATAAAAATTTTGAAATCAATATGTGCAATAGTTTTTTATTTACAGTGCATGCAATTTGAAAAAACACCATTCAGTAAAATCTTATTATAGCTTTTATAGTTTCTTCTTTAAAAGCTATATTTCATGAAAACATTGTACAATTTTACAAGTCCTAATTCGAAGATATCAGTAGGGTTCGTTTTAAATGATTCAGATGTCCAAAGATTTGAAAAAAGTAAAGATAAAAAAAATCGAATTTTCGAAGCTTTAAAACTAATGTGTCCCCTTAAAAATGCATCTAAATTTTAGATTTTGAAGTTTTAATGAAAATGATATATCAAAATCAAATAGTTTCATTGTGTGTGATTATACCACATTGACAAATATTATTGAACCTATATCATGTACAATTTTGTACACAATTTTGCATGAAAAAAACACTCAATATACATTGACAAATATTATGGGACACGTTTCATGTGCAATTTTGTACACAATTTTTCATGAAAAAAAGCACTCAATATACATTGACATATTGATAAATATTATAAAACACGTTTCATGTGCAATTTTGTACACAATTTTGCATGAAAAAAAAATTCAATATTTTGAGTTGCGTAGAAAAGCTGGACAAATAACGGATGAATATTCATACGTTATTTACTGGTGGTAAATAGTAGTGAAAATCCATGTACAAAAAAAAGTACAAAACCCATGGACGGCGGAAGCATTTCGAGTGATTTTTTTCCACCTTATGTTTTTGTTATATCACAGGTTATTAGCTTTGAGAAAGTGCCAGCAATCTACTGAAGCGTAAAAATGGACTCTGGGGACAGGTGAAAATTACTGTGGCAATCTCTAGATCTTAAATCCAGTCTAAGAAATTCGCTCCTAAATTACCTCTGGTTCTTCAAAGTTGATTGCCAAATCTCAAATTCTGCAGATACGCCATGACTATCCGAAACACGGCATGTTGCAATAGCAGTAACACAGCCTCTGTAGACCAGTAGATTACAAGTGATATCTTATTGCTGTGTTTCTCAAACTTCCGACTTATAAGTCTCCTTTCTATCATTGGCGGCTCAGGTGTTTGTGCCCATAAGTAAGTGAACCTTATGGGAAGAAATAATAAATATGTTAACAAATAATATATTTTACCATTTTACATTTTTGTCAATTTCCGGTCCCTACCTCCTTTTTGAATGCTTAGCTAATGTATTGTGTGGTAGGTTTATAACAGAGAGCAGTCACTTGGTGCTTTCCAGGATCAAACATCCCTGATAACCAATTTTATGGTAATAGAAGCAGAGAGGAGTTGGAGAGGACAGGCATCGCTCATATCGCACCAATTTTTGAACAAATTTTGTGTGCGCCAGCTCTTATGTGCATTATTTCGTCCAAATTCTCACTCGGTTTGCTATATTAGGTTAATTAATTTGTTTCGAAATTTAATGTATTTTTAATAAATTTAAAAAATCGAAATTAATGTTATTGATATCCTTTTTCAATATAGATTTTTAACTAATTACTGTGGTGCTAAGACGGGACTTTATAAAATCAGTGTTTCGAAACTAAAACCATTACGATTTTTAACTTTGTCTCTGACAATAAAAATTGAAATGATTTAAAAACTATGACTTATTACTCTTCTACAACTTATCCCCTATATAATAACAGTCTAAGTTATCTGCCCATTTGTCCTCGAATGTATGAAGCGGTTGTACCTGGAATGGATAGAGTCACCTATATTGGATTCTTGATGAGTTAGGGTTAGCAACGTTCGAAATCCACCCCTTCCCCTATTTTTTAGCATTTAATGCCTTTATTTCAAGCCCTATTTTCCCCGGTTAAGAGAAGGCGATAAAATTTATCAATTTTCACATAATAAATAGGTAAAAATAACATTTTTCTAGCATTTTGACGTCATTCCTTTAACCATCTCATTTAATCATTTATTATTTTAAATTAATTAAATAACGGCTGCACTATTTTCATACATTTTATCACTGAATTTAAATATTACGTAAATAATTTTCTTTTATATTTGGCTTAAATAATATATTAGGCACATACGTCATAATTTTAAATTTAATCATCGATTATTTTTTGTTGCGATGAAAATTTTATCACCTGTATTAACAACAAATTCTATCTACCTCCAGGGTGTAGTGAAAATGATAGTTTCATTCCGTTAGTTTACTTCCGTTAATTACTGTAGCAAATAAAATATTGGGAAGAACTTAACGATAATTTCCAAGTACCTAAGAAAACTTTGAATTATCTTTCTACGTGTTTCTAAACTTCATTCCCAGTATCGGGAGACTTTAGTGGAGTATGAAGATAAACAAATTATTGAGAGCATACCAGATAATTCTTAGCCAAAAAATAACCCATTTTTTACCTGCCTCATAGGGTAGTTTACAATTCTGGAAAATTAAAAATTTTACTGATCCCATCATATGACGGGCTATATGCTAGTTGTAGATAACACCTTAACAGAATATGCTTTCTGATATCTACAACTGTTGCTAATTACTGTTGCTATTGAAATAACCGCTGCTGAAGCTGGGAGATGCTTTTCAACTCTAAAATAAGTTAATATATTTTTTAAGAAGTACTATGAGCAAGGATAGGCTAAGCTGTATTCAAATTATTCTAGTAAAAGTATGGAATAACAACTGTTGCTAATTACTGTTGCTATTGAAATAACCGCTGCTGAAGCTGGGAGATGCTTTTCAACTCTAAAATAAGTTAATATATTTTTAAGAAGTACTATGAGCAAGGATAGGTTAAGCTGTATTCAAATTATTCTAGTAAAAGTATGGAATAACAACTGTTGCTAATTACTGTTGCTATTGAAATAACCGCTGCTGAAGCTGGGAGATGCTTTTCAACTCTAAAATAAGTTAATATATTTTTTAAGAAGTACTATGAGCAAGGATAGACTAAGCTGTATTCAAATTATTCTAGTAAAAGCATGGAATAATTACTTTAAATAAATTATTTTATTATTAATGTCTTGATAATTTTAAAAATATTAATGTATTCGATAATGTTTTAAAATTTTACATTTCAATTTTTAATGTATTATTAATACATTAAAAAATTGAAATTAATGTAATTGATATATATTTTTTCAATATAGATTTTTAACAAATTACTGTGGAGTAAAGATGGGGCTTTATAAAATCAGTGTTTCGAAACTAAAACAATTACGTTTTTTAACTTTGTCTGTGAGAATAAAAATTGAAATGATTTAAGAACTATGACTTATTACATTACTCTTCTACAATTGATTGTAGGTAACAACTTAACGGAATATGCTTCCGAATATCTACAACTGTTGCTAATTACTGTTGCTATTCAAATAACCACTGCTAAAGCTGGAAAATTGCTTTTCAACTCTAAAATAAGTTAACATATTTTTAAGAAGTACTATGAGCAAGGACAGACTAAGCTGTATTCAAATTATTCTAGTAAAAGTATGGAATAATTACTTTAAATAAATTATTTTATTATTAATGTCTTGATAATTTTAAAAGTATTAATGTATTCGATTAATGTTTTAAAATTTTACATTTCAATTTTTAATGTATTATTAATACATTAAAAAATTTTAAATTAATGTAATTGATATATATTTTCTCAATATAGATTTACTGTGGAGCTAAGATGGGACTTTGTAAAATCAGTGTTTCGAAATATATGACGGGCTAAATGCAATTACGTTTTTTAACTTTGTCTGTGAGAATAAAAATTGAAATGATTTAAGAACTATGACTTATTATATAACGCTTCTACAATTGATTGTAGATAACTTAACAGAATATGCTTGCGAATATCTACAACTGTTGCTAATTACTGTTGCTATTCAAATAACCACTGCTAAAGCTGGAAGATTGCTTTTCAATCCTAAAATAAGTTAATATATTTTTAAGAAGTACTATGAGCAAGGACAGACTAAGCTGTATTCAAATTATTCTAGTAAAAGTATGGAATAATTAGTTTAAATAAATTATTTTATTATTAATGTCTTGATAATTTTAAAAATATTAATGTATTCGATTAATGTTTTAAAATTTTACATTTCAATTTTTAATGTATTATTAATACATCAAAAAAAATTGAAATTAATGTAATTGATATATATTTTTTCAATATAGATTTTTAACAAATTACTGTGGAGTAAAGATGGGGCTTTATAAAATCAGTGTTTCGAAACTAAAACAATTATGTTTTTTAACTTTGTGAGAATAAAAATTGAAAAGATTTAAGAACTATGACATATTACATTAATCTTCTACAATTGATTGTAGATAACAACTTAATAGAATAGACTTGCAAATATCTACAACTGTTGCTATTCAACTAACCACTGCTAAAGCTGGAAGATTGCTTTTCAATTCTAAAATAAGTTAACATATTTTTAAGAAGTACTATGACCAAGGAAGACTAAGCTGTATTCAAATTATTCTAGTAAAAGCATGGAATAATTACTTTAAATAAATTATTTTATTATTAATGTCGTGATGATTTTAAAAGCATTCCAAGATATTTCAGTCAAATTAAGAACGTTTATCGATTGGGTAAAACCAGTCTCATAACTAAGGATAGTTATTTGTCACTCTAGTTTCAGTTTCCGAATGGTAGTAGTAAAATGTTTATAAAGCCATTAGCTCAGTTAACTGTCACTTCCTTCACAACACAATAAACGAAAGGGGAAAAAATCGACGCCAGGGAGTCGTCTTATGACTTGCCGTCCTTGCCCTAAGCTAAGGGGGATACGATGAAGAGGGAAAAAAATACAAACCACGATCTTGAACTTGTTATTACCCGATCATCAACCTTACGGACGATTGTCTACGGAATGTGTTGTTTGCTATTGACGAAGAAATGGACGGAGTGGGATCACCTACCTATTACTAAATGAGAGAATACTGAGAAAGTGATAGAAAATATAAATGCTGAAGTTTCTCTTTGATTCGAACTTTTTCGAGTCGTGGAGATTTTGTATAATTAAGATTTCTCCACGATTTACTATCCTAAGTAAGAGATGAAAATAAATAAAAACTTTTGTACTTGCAATATTGAACACAAATACGGTCATTATTTTGTTATTCCATTAGAAGCCAAATTATGTCCGAATAGGGATGTCGCTGCCACTTATTACTAGAATTGGCAGTTCGAATACCACTTCTGATACAGATATTTAAATCAGCTCTAATTATACAAATCCAGGAGCGGTCATTTTGACCGGAAACGAACTTCAAACCCTCAGATTCCCCTTATTTATTCCTAGATTTTCTTTTTTCTCATTCAATTCTCTTAATTATTCGTAAAGATCATGCAAGTGAGTCCTTTCCAGTGAGTTTCGAGCAGTCCAGTTCTTCAATTCTAATCTAATGATTCTATCTAATGATTTCACACGACTCAAGGCGATATATGCCTGACCTGCTAAAAAGAGTTTTCGTCCTAGATATATTACAGCTTAATCTACAGAGCTACTTTGCATCTTATGTACTGTTTATGCCCATGATAATTTTAATGGTAACATTCTCCGTTCAACAGTACCACAGCTGCATTTGATGGGGAATTGCACTGATATTGGTTCGATTCTGTGAACACCACTACTGCCAAAGTTCACAGTGACTCATGGAAATTAATTAATCAAACTTAATTAATGAATTAAAATTTGAATTACTTTTCATAATTATTCGTAAAGATCATGCAGACAAAATCGTTGATTTTTAGTGAGTCCTTTCCAGTGAGTTTCGAGCAGTCCAGTTCTTCAATTCTAATCTAAGTATTCTATCTAATGATTTCACACCACTCAAGGCGATATATGTTTGACCTGCTGAAAAGAACTTTCGTCCTAGATATATTACAGCTTCATCTACAATGTTACTTTGCATCTTATGTACTGTTTATACCCATGATAATTTTAATGGTAGCATTCTTCGTTCAGCAGTACCATAGCTGCATTTGATAGAGAATTTCACTGATATTGGCTCGATTCTGTGAACACCACTACTGCCAAAGTTCTCAGTGACTGATGGAAATTAATTCATCAAATTTAATTAATGAATTAAAATTTGAATCACTTTTCTTAATTATTCGTAAAGATCATTCAGACAAAATCGTTGATTGTTAGTGATTCCTTTCCAGTGAGTTTCGAGCAGTCCAGTTCTTCAATTCTAATCTAATGATTTTATCTAATGATTTCGCACGACTCAAGGCGACATATGCTTGACCAGCTGAAAGAGTTTTCGTCCTAGATATATTACAGCATAATCTACAGTGCTACTTTGCATCTTATGTACTGTTTATGCCCATGATAATTTTAATGGTAGCATTCTCCGTTCAGCAGTACTACAGATGCATTTGATGGGGAATTGCACTGATATTGGTTCGATTCTGTGAACACCACTACTGCCAAAGTTCACAGTGACTGATGGAAATTAATTAATCAAACTTAATTAATGAATTAAAATTTGAATCACTTTTCTTAATTATTCGTAAAGATCATTCAGACAAAATCGTTGATTGTTAGTGATTCCTTTCCAGTGAGTTTCGAGCAGTCCAGTTCTTCAATTCTAATCTAATGATTTTATCTAATGATTTCGCACGACTCAAGGCGACATATGCTTGACCAGCTGCCAAGAGTTTTCGTCCTAGATATATTACAGCATAATCTACAGTGCTACTTTGCATCTTATGTACTGTTTATGCCCATGATAATTTTAATGGTAGCATTCTCCGTTCAGCAGTACTACAGATGCATTTGATGGGGAATTGCACTGATATTGGTTCGATTCTGTGAACACCACTACTGCCAAAGTTCACAGTGACTGATGGAAATTAATTAATGAATTAATAGTTGGAAAAAACTGCATTAACATCAAGTATCATCCATTACAAGTTTTAAAAAATGTATTTGAACTTGAGTGGATGAATAAAAAGTATTTTATTAACGATGGAAAATTTGAACGAGATATATAAATATATATCGGGAGAGTGTGAACTAATAGTAGAAATTGAAGAAAACGGCTTTTAGTTCTCATTCTAAGTTAAATTTCACAACTCAATAAATTGAAATATCGAATTATAAGTCAATTTTTACCCAGCTTAAAATCTTGTGTTAGCTTTAATAAAAAACGATTATAATTTTAACGCATTATTTCAATGGTCATGCCACCCATATTGTGTACTGGATATGGTGTCATGCTCATATCCGATATACATGGGTTTGATTTGCGAGTAAGGATTGGATGTATTTGTGTTTTCTCCATTGAGGGAACAAAGTTGACCGTCTATATGGTGATCTCCGAAGGTAATAGCCAACAATCTCGTGGTATTAGGTTAATTTTAATGAAGACAAGTACTTTTAGGTGGGAAAAAATTCAGTGGACATTGGTTAAGATGCCTAATTATAATCCATAATGATTTAATTAAAATAAATTATGGTAATTATTTAATTTTAATAAATTAAGGAAATTATTTAATTAAGGTAAAATATTTTTCTAATATTTCACCGTTTGTTAAATTGAGTATTTTAAACTTATATACCCTAAAAAATATTTATTTTTTATAATGTATTGATTATAATTTTTATTCATTACTTTTATTGTTTAATATGCTTAATTTACAAATTTCTTTCTAAATAAATAACTTGCACTAAGTTTTAAATACGCTTTAAAACAACTGGTTTTCCAACAAACATAAAAATGAAATTCAAAAACTTGTACATTAGTTTATTTTTATCCACATATAACGAAATTGTAGTAAATTTTAAAGGGGTGGTGCTCGTTATAAAACGTTTTTGTAAATTTTAGCTTAGAGTTATAAAACTGTGTACACATTCTTCTAAGTATAGTTAAATTAATCATACTTAAGAAATTTTTAAAATCCAGCTATAATTCGATTTTGAGTTTTTATTAAGTTTAAAAATGTTTCAAACGTTTATAATTTCATTTTTTTCAATTAATTTTCACTTAATGCTACTTAAAAACATATTTTGAGCATATTTGGTACTATTTTTTCATCGATTAAATAGTTTATAGGAAACAGTTTTATGATGGGCTTAGAATTTTCACTAAAAATTCAGGCCTTTCTATATTTAAATTCAGTTTAAACAACTAAAGGGAAATAGAAATTGAAAATGGACTCAGATTTATTTAAATGTTTGTTAGTGTTTACTTCAAATGTTATAAATTATCATTTTACTTTTCTTAATAACATTTTATTGTAACATTTATTTCCGTATTTCATAGTAGAACATAACAAAATTGTTTACATTTTTATAATTTATAATTTATAATTTTTTAATATAAAACTAGTAAATATAACAAAGAAACAACTGTTGTTTTGTACCTTTTTCAAAAGCCCTTTATATCGGTATCAATACCGGTATTGAGGTACAACATTTGAAAAAATACCGAATATCGATATTGTACTGCAACCACTTAATAGTGCATTTGTAGTGATTTTTTTTTTCGTAAGAGAAGAGTAACTTTTCCAAAAATCTTTTTTAACATTTACTTTCTTATTACATATTTGAACATAACAAAATTGCTTACGTTTTTATAATTTATAATTTATAATTTTTTAATATAAAACTAATAAATATAACAAAGAAACAACTATGGTTTTTTACCTTTATCAAAAGCTCTTTATATCCTTTATATCAGTATCAGTACCGGTACTGCGGTACAACACTTGAAAAAATACCGAATATCGATAATGTAATACAACCACTAATGGTGCATTTGTAGTGACATTTTTCTTTATAGAAGAGTAACTTTTTTTAAAATCTTTTTTAATATTCATTTCCTTATTTCCTACTTGAACATAACAAATTTGTTTAAATTTTAATAATTTATAATTTTTTAATGTTAAACTAATAAATATATTAAAGAAACAACTATGGTTTTTTACCTTTATCAAAAGCTCTTTATATCAGTATCAATACTGGTATTGCGGTACAACATTGAAAAAATACCGAATATCGATAATATATTGCAACCACTAATGGTACATTTGTAGTGATTTTTTTTTCTTTAGAGAAGAGTAACATTTTTAAAAATCTTTTTTAATATTTATTTCCTTATTTCATATTTGAACATAACAAAGTTTTTTACGTTTTTATAATTTATAATTTATAAATTTTTAATATAAAACTAATAAATATAACAAAGAAACAACTATGGTTTTGCATCTTTATCAAAAGCTCTTTATATCAGTACCAATACCGGTATTGCGGTACTACATCTGAAAAAATACCAAACATCAATATTGTACTGCAACCACTAATGGTGCATTTGTAGTGATTTTTTTCTTTAGAGAAGAGTAACTTGTTTTAAAACCTTTTTTGACATATATTTCCTTATGTCATATTTGAACATAACAAAATTGTTTAAATTTTTATAATTTATAATTTATAATTTTTTAATATAAAACTAATAAATATAACAAAGAAACAACAATGGTTTTGCATCTTTATCAAAAGCTCTTTATATCAGTATCAATACCGGTATTGTGGTACATTTGAAAAAATACTGAGCCTCAATATTGTACTGCAAATATTATATGTAATACTAATATTATATAAATATTATTATATTGTACTGCAACCACTAATGGTGCATTTGTAGTGATTTTTTTTTCTTTAGAGAAGAGTAACTTTTTTAAAAATCTTTTTTAATATTTATTTCTTTATTTCATATTTGAACATAACAAAATTTACGTTTTTTAAATTTATAATTTATAATTTTTTAATATAAAACTAATAAATATAACAAAGAAACAAATATGGTTTTGTACATTTATCAAAAGCTCTTTATATCAGTATCAATACTGGTATTGTGGTACCACATTTGAAAAAATACCGAATATCGATAATGTACTGCAACCACTAATGATGCATTTGTAGTGATGTTTTCTTTAGAAAAGAGTAACTTTTTTTTAAATCTTTTTTAATATTTATTTCTTTATTTCATATTTGAACATAACAAAATTGTTTAAATTTTTATAATTTATAATTTTTTAATATAAAACTAATAAATATAACAAAGAAACAACTATGGTTTTGTATCTTTATCAAAAGCTCTTTTTATCAGTATCAATACCGGTATTGCGGTACAACATTTGAAAAAAATCCGAATATCAATGATGTACTGCAACCACTAATGTTGCATTTGTAGTGATTTTTTTTTTCTTTAGAGAAGAGTAACATTTTTTTAAATCTTTTTTAACATTTATTTCCTTATTTCATATTTGAACATAACAAAATTATTTACGTTTCTCTAATAATAATAATTAAAAACTAATAAATATAACAAAGAAACAACTATGGTTTTATACCTTTATCAAAAGCTCTTTATATCAGTATCAATACCGGTATTGCGGTACAACATTTGAAAAAATACCGAATATCGATAATGTACTGCAACCACTAATGTTGCATTTGTAGTGATTTTTTTTTTCTTTAGAGAAGAGTAACATTTTTTTAAATCTTTTTTAACATTTATTTCCTTATTTCATATTTGAACATAACAAAATTATTTACGTTTCTCTAATAATAATAATTAAAAACTAATAAATATAACAAAGAAACAACTATGGTTTTATACCTTTATCAAAAGCTCTTTATATCAGTATCAATACCGGTATTGCGGTACAACATTTGAAAAAATACCGAATATCGATAATGTACTGCAACCACTAATGGTGCATTTGTAGTGATGTTTTCTTTAGAGAAGAGTAACTTTTTTTAAAATCTTTTTTTGCGTGAATTACGCCTCACCGATCCCATTCGGTGAATTTGCTAGAAGGTACAACGCCCTGAAACAGACAGACGCCGACCGAAGGATCGTCCACCAAACTCTCTGGTCTTGAAGATTAATGGCATTCAAGGTCGAAAAAAAATTGATGGTTAGAGAAAGGTTAAGAGTCTCTTGAAGAGTGAAAATAAAACGTTTGCAAACAAGAATAAGAAAAAAAGATAAAAAGTGGATATAGGGAGGAAATAAAAAGTGTGAGCATGCCTAGATGAAAAGAGGAGAAAACAAGTGGGAAAACCATGAAAGGGATGTACAAAATATAATGGTTCAAAATCAGAATAGAGGAAAGGAACAATATAGAAAAGTATGGGGTAGGGTTAACAGCAAAAGAATTAAATTCAGTGTTTTGTATTCACTGAATTCTTTTGCTGTACGAATAATGCAAATGAATGGTGTAGATAAATTTCGGAGCTAACAACATCATTCTTCACCCGAAGGTCTAATTAAGTTTATGTTAATAATGCAAGCCAATGGAATTTATAGTGGGTTGGGTTGTTGAAAGCACTAAGGTCAAAGTTTTTTGCTACTCGATAATAGGATAATTAGGTAAGTCCCTACAGTTTAAATCCAATTTCAGGCAGTTATAGATACATATGACTACAGTAAACTTGAACTTACAGAATAACTTCGGGATAAATAAGAGAGTAGAGTGGTATCTTTGAGTACAAGGGGTTCGGGTTAAAATCACGTTGCCAGCATAGACTTTGGGGTCGATAGCAAATCCCGATTGCTCCTTGCTTTATAAAAAATTGACACTATCTCTTCTGACTAAATCAAATGAGGAAATTAAAAAAATTATTAATTCTTTTACTAAAAAGATGAGCTTAGAATTTTAATAGGAGGATATATTTTGGAATTTTGTATTATTTGAAAATAACATTCAAAACAAACATTGCGTTTTCCAAATAAATATTAATTTGAGCTATAATAACCGCAATATTTATTTTCACCTTAAGTTTCATTAAAAAGTTAAAAGTAAAAAATCCTAATATTTATTTTAAAAATCAGTGTCGTAATATAGATAGCTAGAAGACTAAGTTTTAAATTTATGAAACAATCTAATTTAGTAATCGGTTTAAAAAATCACAAAGTCAGAGAAATTTGTCTTGCCACGACAGTTATAAAACTTTTACTTTCAGCCTATGTGGTATAAATAATTTTAACAAGTCATTCTCAAATAATAATAACACTCCAAATGTTGAGATAGAATATCTCAGTTCAATTACTTTAAGAATATGATACATTTTAATGATTTTATTGAAAATCAACTAATTTAAAGTCCCGTACAGTTTTGAAAAATCAAAAAGGCTTGCTTCTAATCTTCTCTTGCCGAATGATGACCGATGGGTTAGGGTGCTGGCCTTCGGAACCGGGGTTCGTGGGTTCAAATCCCACTATGGCATGGACGTTCGTAGCCGTTCGGAATCGGCTTTAAGCAGAAGCCCCCGGTCTCATTAGCCCTCGTGTAGTAAAAAGTAAACCGTAGCGCTCCAAAACCAAACCAAATCTAATCTTCTTTTTCTCCTTTGTTTCTATTTTTCCCAAGGGATCAACTCACTGTTCCTCAATCGGAACTTTTAAAAGTCTAATATTTAAATTTAAAATCAACATTATAAGCTATATATATATATATATATATATATATATATATATATATATATATATATATATATATATATATATATATATATATATATATATATATATATATATCTTCTTCTTCTTCTTCAGCACTACAACCTGTTACAGGCCAAGGCCGTCTCCACGAACTTCCTACAACTGACTCTATCAAAGACAACAGTTCCCCAATGATGGACTCCCAGTTCTCTTAAATCCCTCTCAATAGAATCTATCAAACTGGTGTGTGTGGGGGGGTCCTTCCTCTTTTTAGCTTACCTTCAATTTTTGAAAAGGTCTCTAATTTAGTTGGGTTAGAATCTTCATATCTATAAAAAGGTATCCCAGCTATCTAATGCCGCTGGCCTTAATAACTTTGACAATATCTGGTTCTTTAAATCTATTGTATATTTCACAATTATATTGAATTCTATAGACACCATTTTGTTTAACTGCTCCAAATATTTTTTTAAGTATTTTTCTCTCAAAAATCAATAGCTTATCTTTTTCATATTTATTTAATGGCCAGCACTCGATGCCATATAGAACAATAGGTCTGATTAAGGTTTTATATAATTTAATTTTTTTTTAACATTAATACATTTGGATTTGAAGTGGTTTATCAACCCATAAAAACACTTGTCTGTCATAAGTAAAGCTATATATATAGCAAACTTAAATTTAAAAAATTATTAAATGTTCCTGTAAATTATCATTCAAATAATAGAATTACTAAAAAACCAAAGATTTTTTTAAGTATTATTCTTCCAAATATCAATAGCTTACCTTTTTCATATTTATTTAATGGCCAGCACTCGCTGCCATACAGAACAATAGGTCTCATTAAGGTTTTATATAAATTAATTTTTGTTTTAACATTAATACATTTGGATTTGAAGTGGTTTATCAACCCATAAAAGCACTTGTCTGTCATAAGTAAAGCTATATATATAGCAAACTTAAATTTAAAAAATTATTAAATGTTCCTGTAAATTATCATTCAAATAATAGAATCACTAAAACACCAGAAATTTATCTCGCGTCAACAGTGTTTAAACGTATTTCTTTTAGCTTACGTGACATAAATATTTTTAAAGTGAAATACAAGTCCTTCTCAAATAATAAAATTACTCTAAATGTGAGCAAAATAGACAGCTCCAGTTACTTTAAATACACGATGTGTTTAAAGCACTTTATCACAGCTCAACTTATTTAACAAGTCACGTACGATTTTCATACCTCAAAAAGGATGGGTTCAAATGTTCTTTCTTTTTACTTTGTTCTTGTTTTGCCAGGTAGACCAACCCACTGTTTCTCAATCTGGACTTCAGATACCTAATCTTTATTTTAGAAGCCATCATTATAATCTAGATTGGTAGCAGGCTTAGGTTTTAAAAATATGAAATTTTCTTTTAGTTTATTATTCAAAAAAAGAATACGAAAATAATAAAAAATTATTTCACAACCACTGTTTATGAAATTTTTATTTTACCCTATGTGGCATTTATTTCCATTAAATTGAAATACAAGTTATCCTCAGGTAATAAATTTAGGTATTAACAGAATAGCCAGCTTGAGTTACTTTAGGCATACGATGTTTTAAAATACCTTTTCAAAGCTCAACTTAATTAGCTTGTCACGTATAGTTTTTAAAAATCAAAAAGACTTCATTATAATGTTTTTTTAATTTGTTTTTGTTTCAGCCATGAGACCAATCGTCTGTCATTCAAATCTAATTTCCATAAATCTAATCTTTATTTTAAAAGTAATTTTTGTAATCTATATAGGTGGCTAACAAACTTAGGGTTTGAAAGTTCTTTTAGTTTATTACTCGTATAAAACAATTCCAAACTAACATAAATTTTCCTAGCAACTTCTTTTCATATTTTTTTCCTTTAGCTTATGCTACCTAATTATTTAAATTGAATTACTAGTTCTCAAATAATAAAATTACTCTATATATTAGCAGGACTGCCTGCCTCAGTTATGTTAAATATACGATTTGTTTAAAGCACTTTATTAATGCTCAATATTTTTTACAAGACATAGAAAAGTTTTTAGAAATCCAACTGACTTTCTGCTGTTGTTTTGATTATTTTTTCCTTTTGTACCCATTTCACTCATGTAATCAACCGACAGTTACTCAATTTGGAATATTAGATATCAATTTTTTTAAATATATTGCATTCTATATAACCAGCAAACTAAGTTTTAAAAATTACAGAATATTTCTTTAATTTATTATTCGGGTAAAATAATCTTAAACAAATGAAGAATTTTCTTGAAATCCCACTTAATAAAATTATTCCTTTTGCTTATGCGACATTTTTTTAAACTTAATTGCAAGTTCTCATAGTAAAACTACTCGTGATATTAAAAGGACAGCTCGTTTCAGTTATGTTTAATATACGATGCGTTTAAAGTACTTTATTACTTCTCAAATTTTTGACAAGACACACAAAAGTTTTAGAAATCCAACTGACTTTCTGCTGTTGTTTTTGTTATTTTTTTCTTTTGAACCCAATTCACCTATGAGACCTACAGACAGTTCCTCAATTCGGAATGTTAGGTATCAAAATTTTTAAGACATCCTTACACTCTATATAACTAGCAAACTAAGTTTTAAAAATTAAAGAATTTTTCTTTATTTTATTATTCGGATAAAATAATCTTAAACAAACTTTCTACTGGTGTTCTGGTTTTTCTTCGTAACTATTTCACCTATGAGACCAACCGACAGTTCTTCGATTCGAATTATTAGATATCTAATTTTTTAAAGACATTATTCCATTTTATATAGCCAACAAACTAAGTTTTAAAACTTACAGATTTTTTTTTCATTTTATTATTCGGATAAAATAATCTTAAATAAATAGAAAATTTTCTCGAAATCCCACATTATAAAATATTTTTTAACATGCGACATAATTTTTTTAAATTGAATTACTAGTTTTCAAATAAAAAAAATTACTCTAGATATAAACAGAACAGCTTGCCTCAGTTATATTAAATATACAATTTGTTTAAGTACTTTATCAAAGCTAAACTTATTTTAGAAATCACTCAAAAGTTTTTAAAAATCTAAATTACTTTCTTCTGTTGTTTTGTTTATTCCTTTGTAACTATTTCCCACACGAGACCTACCGACAGTTCCTCTATTCGGATATCTAATTTTTTAAAGACATTATTACATTCCATATAGCCAGCAAACTGAGTTTTAAAACTTACAGAATTTTTTTCTTTTTATTATTCGTATAAAATAATCTTAAACAAATGGAAAATTTTCTTGAAATCCCACTTTATAAAATTTTACCTTCTACTTATGCGACATAATTTTTTAAAATTGAATTATAAGTTCTCAAATAATAAAACTACTCGAGGTCAAAAGAATAGCTTTCTTCAATTTCGTTAAATATACGATGTGTTTAAAGTACTTTATTAGAGGCAATTTTTTTACAAGACACGCAAAAGTTTTTAGAAATCCGTACTGACTTTCTGCTGTTTTTTTCTGGGTTTTTTTTTTTTTTTTGTTTCTTTTGTATCCTATTCACCCATGAGACCTACCGACAGTTTGTCAATTCGGAATAATAGATATCAGATTACATGCATACAATCTATATAAGCAAACTAAGTTTTAAAAATTAAATAATTTTTCTTTATTTTATTATTCGGATAAAATAATCTTAAACAAATGAAAAATTTTCTCGAAATCCTACTTTATAAAATTTTTTCTTTAATTTATGGGAAATATTTTTTTAGAATTTAATTACAAGTTTTAAATAATAAAATTACTCAAAAAATTAACAGGACAGCCTGTCTCAGTTATGTTAAATATACGATTTGTTTAAAGTACTTTATCAAAGCTCTACTTATTTTAGAAATTTCGCAAAAGGTTTTAAAAATCCGAATGAGTTTCTACTGTTGTTCTGTTTTTTCCTTTGTGTAACTATTTCACCCATGAGACCAACCGACAGCTCCTCAATTCGTCTTATTAAATATCTAGTTTTTTAAAGACATTATTAAATTGTATATAGCCAACAAACTACGTTTTAAAACTTACAGATTTCTTTCATTTTATTATTCGGATAAAATAATCTTAAACAATTGGAAAATTTTCTCGAAATCCCACTTTATAAAATTTTTCCTTTAGCTTACGAGACATAATTTTTTAAATTAAAAAATCTCAAATAATAAAATTACTTGATATCAAAAGAATAGCTGCTTTAGTTATGCTAAATATACGATGTATTTAAAATACTTTATTAAAGCTCAATTTGTTTTACAAGACACACAAAAGTTCTTAAATATCCAAAAGACTTTCTGATACTTGTTCTGTTTTTTGTTTCTTTGTACCCATTTCATCCATGAGATTAATCAACTTTCCCTTGATTCGGATTATCAGATATCTAATTTTTAGAGTTATTATTATAATCTATGCTACTAGTAAAGTAAGTTTTAAAAATTACAAAAAATTTCTCTTCGTATAAAATAATCTTAAATGAAAAACTTTTCTTCGTATTCACAGTTTATAAAATTTTTTTCTTTAACTTATGTAACATAATTTTTTTAAAATTGAATTACAAATTTTCGAATAATAAAATTACTCTAGAAAATAACAGGACAGTCTGCCTCAGTTATGTTAAATATACGATTTGTTTAAAGTACTTTATCCAAGCTCAATTTTATTTTAGAAATCACGCAAAAGTTTTTAAAAATCCAAATGACTTTCTACTGTTGTTCTGTTTTTTCCTTTGTAACTATTTCACCCATGAGACCAACCGATAGCCCCCTCAATTCGTCTTATTAAATATCTAGTTTTTTAAAGACATTATTAAATTGTATATAGCCAACAAACTACGTTTTAAAACTTACAGATTTCTTTCATTTTATTATTCGGATAAAATAATCTTAAACAATTGGAAAATTTTCTCGAAATCCCACTTTATAAAATTTTTCCTTTAGCTTACGAGACATAATTTTTTAAATTAAAAAATCTCAAATAATAAAATTACTTGATATCAAAAGAATAGCTGCTTTAGTTATGCTAAATATACGATGTATTTAAAGTACTTTATTAAATCTCATTTTGTTTTACAAGACACACAAAAGTTCTTAAACATTCAAATGACTTTCTGAGACTTCTGTTTTTTGTTTCTTTGTACCCATTTCATCCATGAAATTAATCGACTTTCCCTTGATTCGGATTATCAGATATCTAATTTTTAGAGTTATTATTATAATCTATGCTACTAGTAAAGTAAGTTTTAAAAATTACAAAAAATTTCTCTTCAGATAAAATAATCTTAAATGAAAAACTTTTCTTCGTATTCACATTTTATAAAATTTTTTCTTTAATTTATGTAACATAATTTTTTAACATTGAATTACAAGTTTTCGAATAATAAAATTATTCTAGAAATTAACAGGACAGCCTGCCTCAGTTATGTTAAATATACGATTTGTTTAAAGTACTTTATCAAAACTCAACTTATTTTAGAAATCAACTTATTTTAGAAAAGTTTTTAAAAACACAAATGACTTTCTACTGTTGTTCTGTTTTTTCCTTTGTAACTATTTCACCTACGAGAAAAACCAACAGTTCCTCTATTCGGACTATTAGATATCTCATTTTTTAAAGACATTATTACATTCTATATATAGCCAACTAACTAAGTTTTAAAACTTGCAGAATTTTTTTCATTTTATTATTCGGATAAAATAATCTTAAACAAATGGAAAATTTTCTCGAAATCTCACTTTGTAAAATTTTTCCCTAATCGACATAATTTTTTTAAACTGAATTACAAGTTCTCTAATAATAAAATTACTCGAGATCAAAAGAATAACCTGCTTCAGTTATGTTAAATATACGATGTGTTTAAAGTACTTGATTAAAGCTCATTTTGTTTTACAAGACACGCAAAAGTTTTTAAAAATCCCAATGACTTTCTGCTACTTGTTCTGTTTTTTGTTTCTTTGTACCCATTTCACCCATGAGATTAACCAACATTCCCTTGATTCGGATTGTCGGATATCTAATTTTTAGAGCCATTATTATAATCTATATTGCCAGCATATTAAGTTTTAAAAAAGTATTTCAAAGAAGTATTTCAAAATTTCTCTTCATTTTATTGTTTGGATAAAATAATCTTAAATGAAAAATATTTCTCGTATTCACAGTTTAAAAAATTTTTCCTTTAATTTATACGACTTAAAAATTTTTTAAACTGAGATACAAGCCGTTTTCAAATGATAAAATTGCTTTTGATATTAACAGAATTACCGATTTCAGTTACTTTAAATTTACGCTATCTACAAAATTCTTCATCAAAACTTATTTAATTTAACAAATCACGTGCAAGTCACGTTTTCAAAAATGATAGAGGGTCATTTCTATTTTTTTTTATTGTTTTCTTCTTTTATTTTTCTTTTTTACTTTACTTCTCTTTCACCCGAGTAACCAACCCACAATCCGGATTTTCAGAAGTGTAGGTTTTCAACTTTATTTTGTAAAAGTTCATTATTTTTTCCTATGCTATATGCAATCAAACAAACACTTTAATATAATAAAAGCGGAAATTTTATTTTTAATTAAAACGAACCCCTCAACGGGTGAATGATTTTAATGAATACATAACGATGAATCTGTTACACTTCTTATGAAGTTTTCAGTGTAAAGATGCAAAAATTGTAGATTTCTGCTAGTTTTACGGTTTGAACTAATCTTTATTGTGCTGTTTGTACATGAAATGTAATTTTATACATGACTGGAGTTTATTTTAAAATAGTAAAAATTTGGAGATAACATATTTATTCATTATGATTGTTCAGGTATCCGTCTACGTTCGGAGAACTTTTTTCTTTAAACGTTAAAACTAGTTCATGTTTTTACATTTTTAGATTTATTTTTTATACTATCATAGAGAATTGCATTTAAAAAGTTTATTCTTGGAGAAGTTTTTATAAAATTTCTAATAAATGAAGAAAATTTAGTAAAAAAAAAATCGGGTTTTTTCAAAAGGTCTAATTTTTTAATAAATTAAATTATTTCAATATTTTTTGATGCAACACATTTCTTATATGCTGGACTAGTGAATCACCAAAAATCTTTGCTTAATTTACATTTGGTAAAAAATTTTGGTCCTTCAAAATCATACACATTGAATTTTTAACGAATTTTCATTACCTTTATATCTAATTATGAGTGTAACATCATTAAAAATTATCCAAATTTAAAGCTTTTAGGTCATTCACTAGTAAATACTATCAAAAGCATTCATAATAATTTTCAACAAAATATTTTAAGAACTTTTTGAGAAATTACATTTCAAGTTTCAACATTTTATTAAAAATACCGTTCTGAGAAAAACGCATTTGAAGTTTATGAAAGCAACTTTAACTATTAAAAAATTAAAACACATGTTTAAAATTCCCCACACTTTCTTGCTTCAAAACTTTCTAATTGCCAAGTTGCTAATTATTAAAAATACTAGAAAAATGTTTAAACTAATCTTCATGAAAATTTAAAAAGTTTTGTCAAAAAAAATGCTCTTTAAAGGGCTTTAAATTCACAACTTCTGGTTCCGAAGAGGCGCTACTTCCTTTTTGTTTTGACAGCTGTCACTGATGTTTAAAAAGATGTTGTAACTTTTTTTTTAAATGTCATAGGGACAAAGCAAAAACAGATTTAGAAGCCTAAAAGTTGAAATTTTACAATAGAGAAATAAAAAGAAATTATGATTTTTGGCAACAAATGACGTTTTCAACGTAGACGGATACCTTAACACAATACTCCCCCTCGTGGTTCCTCACTCAAAGTGAAGCTTCATATTACCCTTAGCCATAGACCTGTCGCATATTGTAACGTGGTTTGTTGAACCTGGTGAAGGCTTTCCTACATCAGGGATGAGTAACAACAACAACAGCAAAAACTCTAAAGTGAAATATTATAATATATCACTTATTTATTTTGGACGATTGTTCGATTTTTAATGATATTTAATTAAAACAAACCAGAAATATTATTTTTAATCAAAATTACCCCATTGACACTTGAATGGTTTTGTTTGGTTTAGAGAACTACGGTCTTGATTTTTGCAACACGAAGGCTAATGAATCCGGAACCTACTGCTTAACCCTTTAACGGACAGTGGTTTCGTAGCAAAACCACCTATTAAACATCTTTTTTTTTAACTTTACTTTTTGGAGTACTTTATCTTTTTATAATTATTTACGGCTCCAGTCTCATACATCTGTGATATATGGAAGCCAATCATGTAGAATCAAGAGCTTTTGCAGTTAAAAAAACTTTTTAGAATTATGGATGAGTTTTCGATTATATATATATATATATATATATATATATATATATATATATATATATATATATATATATATACATATTATACATTTTATATATTAAAAATACATCATATATTTTATATATTTTACATATTTTATACATTTTATATATACATATTATACATTTTATACATATTATATTTTTGATATTTTAAATATATAACAGATGATAGTTCTACGTTTAACTTATTTCTTTTTCTATTGAAATATATGTATTTAAACTTTCTGTACTTAAGAAGTCAGATTCAATTTATCTTACTTATGACCTCAAATAAAAGTATCTATACAAACAACACTTTTAAGTTGTTAAGATGTTTATTTATTATACCTGTTTAAGAATTATCATTTATTGTTCTTCCAGTATAGTTAAACTTTTAAAAAGGCATAATGTACAAGGGTAGGGGTTATTCAACTAAACCACTTCTCAAACCCTAATTTGGTATCCTCTAAGGCAAACCCTTCTAAGGAATGTAAAGAAAATTTATATATTTTACATATACAAGGCTTATAGATAACATTTATAAACAAATTACATTAAATTCTCATGAATTTACTTTGGTGACCTTCAAAGGGTTAAAGCACTACTTGAATATTCAGCACTTTTCACCACGAAGTAACCGTGCCACTTTCGAAGTAATTCACTTTTTGAAGTAAGGCTTTTTCTGTATGTTGAAAAGCTTTACGTTTAATATTTGTGTTACCTACAATTTCCCCTAAGAACAAGAATTTACTACAGTCCAGTTCTACATTACTTGCATCACAGCTTTCCAAATAATCACAATAATAGCAATTAGTTGTAGTACTTATACGGAATGGAGAAAGGCATCGATTCACTTCGTTCAAATTCAGCTAATGCCATAATGTACGTTGCGCCTGATTGTCACGATATATCGTTTAATGTCAGAAAATCATATTTATTTTTTACAAACATCCATGATATCGCTGAATGTCATTAAAATTACATCACTTTTAAAACACTGTATGACATGAGTGTTTACCTGCATTACCTGCACCCATTTGTATTACCTGCCATTTCCCTTCAGAACAAGTATCTACGACAGTCCAGTTCTACGCTGCTTGCTTCCCAGCTTTCCGAATAATCACAATAATTGCAATTTGTTGTAGTACTAATACGGAGTGGAGAAAGGTATCGATTCACTTCCGTTCAAATTCAGCTAATACCAAAGTATGCGTTGCGTCTAAATGTCCTGCGATATTGTTTAATGTCAGAAAATGATATTTACTTTTTACGAACATCGATGACATCGATGTTCGAATGAATATTATTAAAATTATATCATTTATAAAACACTGTATGACATGAGTGTTTACCTGCATTACCTGCACTCGTTTGTATTACCTGCCATTTCCCCTCAAAACAGGCATCTACGACAGTCCAGTTCTACATTGCTTACTTTACAGCTTTCCGAATAATCACAATAATTGCAATTAGTTGTAGTACTAATACGGATTGGAGAAAGGGCTCGACTCACTTCCGTTCAAATTCATCTAATGCCATAATGTACGTTGCGCTAATGAAACCGGGACCTACTGCTTAAAGCACTGCTAGAATATTTAGCACTGCTTATCATGGGGTAACCGTGCCGAACTAATTTATTCAGTTTTTGAAGTAAGGCTTTTTCTGTATGTTGAAAAGTTTACATTAAAATTTGTATTTCCTGCCATTTCTCCTCAGAACAAGAATCTACGACAATCCAATTCTACATTGCTTGCTTTACAGCTTTCCGAATAATCACAATAATTGCAATTAGTTGTAGTACTAATACGGATTGGAGAAAGGGCTCGACTCACTTCCGTTCAAATTCATCTAATGCCATAATGTACGTTGCGCCTGATTGTCACGATATATCGTTTAATGTCAGAAAATCATATTTATTTTTTACGAACATCGATGACATCGCTGAATATCATTAAAATTATATTATTTTTAAAACACTGCTTGGCATTGTTTACCTGCATTACCTGCACCCATTTGTATTACCTGACATTTCCCCTCAGAAAAAGTATCTATGACAGTCCAGTTCTACAATGCTTGCTTCACAGCTTTCCGAATAATCGCAATAATTGCAATTTGTTGTAGTACTAATACGGAGTGGAGAAAGGTGTCTATTCACTTTCGTTCAAATTCAGCTAATGCTATAACGTGCGTTGCGCCTGAATGTATTGAGATATCGTTTAATGTTTGGTTTGTTTGTTTTGATTTTGGAGCTCTACGGTCTACTTTTTGCAACAGGGCTGGTGAGACCGGAACCTACTGCTTAAAGCCGATTCCGAACGGCTACGAACATCTATACCACGGTGGGATTCCAACCGGTTTCGAAGGCCAGCACCCTAACCATTCGGCCATCGTTCGGCTATCGTTTAATGTCAGAAAATGATATCTATTTTTTACGAACATCGATGACATTGCTGAATATCATTAAAAGTATATCATTTTTTAAACACAGTACGACATTATTAACAATATTAAGAAAACACATTAAGAAATGTGAGTTTCGAAAACACTGAAAAATTTATTAAATTTCATTTTATATAATAATATTTCTCTTATAAGTAATACAAATAATTTTTTGAATATTTTCTTTTAAACAATTTCAAATTTTAATTTTAGATTATGTCGGTCAATATCGGTAGTTATCCATAATTGTATATCCGACATTCAATAACATTCAAAATATTTCTACATTACGCCAACATTTCTACACATTCACGGGTATATTACGCTACCTAGGTAACTCCCCTGAAGCCTAATTTATTGCATAAAAAGTACTATAGTCTTGATGGACAAATTTTAGCTTGAATGTGTTTGAAAGTTAAATACTGAAATAGTTTACTAAATAATGTTTGGAAATATTTGTTTTGTTTTTGTTGTATTGTGCCGCTTGGTCAAACCAAGCACGATTGAGCAATAAGCTACTAGCATTAAGGCAAAGGGGTGTGCCTTTCCTTTCATTTTAAAGAGCTCCTCAAGGGTGAAAATACGACTTCTTGCTCAAGTAGGTCCTCGTAGTTTTGAAACAGGGACCAAGCAGAAGACCCATAGGCTTGGCCTGACACCCCCAGAGGTATTGATTGAGAACTGGCAGGACTTTGTGACCACGAGCATATTTTACGTGACCCAGTCACCTTTATGAACACCGCGGATCTTAGACTAGCTTGGGCTCAGAACCCGCAACCCTTCAGTTGCGAGAGTCTTTGCCGACTGAGTTACCGAGGAAATATTTATTTTAAGTATATTTATGAAATTGCTTTCAACTATTACTTAACATTTTAATGATTAATTTATTATAGAAAATACGAATATAAATGCGCACTGTAAATAATTCTTTATTTTCATAATGAAGTTCTGTTCGGTTTAAACTTCTATTTATTTTTAAATCCTTGATAAAAGCCAAAAAATAATAATGTGTTATTTGAATGCTTCTTTAAACTATGATTTAAAATTTAAATTTAAAAAAGCTTAGAATATTGTTGAGCTGTTATTAAGCATTTTATGAACACACCCTAAGAAAATCATCATTTTCAGTAGTTAAAATAATATACCTTCATAGTTGTTGTTTTAATAAAACTTTCTGAGCCGGCAGTCAAAGATAAGTACGAAAGTTTTTGTCAAAGTACAATTTCCCGTCTAACCAGTGCTCTAAGTTTGTTTTTGAGGAGGCATTTTCAACTTCTAGCTAATAATACAGCTAGTTCAGATGCAGGTAAAATTTTCGTAGTAGCCTTTGTGGTAGAAATTTTTCATCGTCAGGTAGAAACAGCAAGATAGTCATATCTTGATGGAAGTATTTTGCAACCATTTCCTGTTATGGAATAATTCTTTTTGTTTCGTTCTTTCTACGCCTGTAGTCTTATCTGTTACCTTTACAATTCTTAACACTTTATGAAACAGAGAATTTCATGGAATTAAGCAACGTTGGAGCGTCTTTATTCTTTTCTCCCTTGAGAAAACATTTACTCTCGGATTTTCTGAAATTCCCTCTTCACTAAATAAAAATACTGATGTAATACAGTAAAGCACCGTTTTTACGTAATAGTGAGTGACATATAACGACGTATAAATGAATAGAGGTATAGTTGAAATTTATAAACAACTCTGATTATTAAAAATTTACGTAAAAGTAATAATTTTAAAGTTTTTAAGATAGTAATGCCCTTATATTACTACATAGTATATTGAAAACAGAGTAATAATTAAGTTTTAAAATTAACCTTTTGTCATAAAATTGAGAAAAATCCTACTTTCATTGCATACCTTGAATTCTAATTATATTTTATGTGTATGCAAGTATACAAATAGTTAAGAAAAATTAATCATCGTATAGTGTACAGCTGGTCTCTGAATATTAACCCCTTGGCACATAAATGATATTTAAGAGCAATCCGAAATTTTGTAGATTCAACAATCTCGAAAGCCCTTACGGTTAATTCTGATCTTCTATTATCAGTAATGTCAGCAACTGAGTTAAAACTCATGCAATAAATGGGAAGGGCGCTGCCTTCCGATACTTCGAAACCCACTGCTGTCATGTATATACGTAGCCGTTAGGAATCGGTTTTAAACAGTTGGTCTCGGTTAAATTAGGGTTCTCATACCTCATAAAGGATGTCGGTACATGCTGAAAGTATCTCTGATTTGACCTACTATAAGTTTTTAAATATTTAATAAAATTGCAGAAAATATATGTGAGATATTCAAGACTTGGTTCAGCCGTAAAATTATGAAATTATAACTCTTAATTGATTTCAATAAAAATGTAGAACAATTAATACAGAATTGAAACTGTTACATCAACATTTGTAAGATTTAAAAAATTCTTCTCGATATATCAGTCTAAATGTTTTTCTGTCTGTATATATTTGTATTATCTATTGAATTAATTAATATCACTCAGATAATTAAGCTTATTTTTAATGATTAGTAAGATATAATTTCATCCTATTTCTACTTCTTTCCTATTTTTCGTGAGGTTTTAAATCTTCAAATAACAAAAAATATTTTTGCATTATTAAATCGTTTAGATAATCAATAACCAGTTTTCAGACCATTGTATTTATGAGTTAATTATTTATGGGTTAATAATTATTCATGGGTTAATTCTTTATTTATGGGTTAATTAATTTATAGGTTTACAGAAATATAGGTAACAGGGATAAGACTCTTAAATGTGAAAAAATGAAAGGTATACAAGATTTTAGCAATCTCATGTTTCCTGATATACGTATCTAAATTGTTATCCTTCATATTGTCCTTTATCTCCAATTAGTTTTTTTTTTCTTTAAGATAAGACGATACTTTTATAGAGAACCATAAAATGAGGCTTAAAGTGAAACTTTTAATACTTATAACTTTCAGGTCCTGCTACTTATTAAATATTTAATCTAAATGTAAATTTTGATATTTGTTGCTACTTTGCTACCTTTGTCTTGAAATGTATCTAAATTAGTTTTCATATGAAATATATTACTACTTTTAAAATATAACGACATCTACAAAAGGTAAAATAAAGGTAAGGTTATCAAGTCTGCTGTGAAATTTGCACCTTTTATTTCATACCATCAATACAACCTAACTGATAGTACATACATGAAGTCATTTTTCGATATGGTCTCCATATTAGTTTAGGCACATGTAGCTTCGTGGGATGGTTTTGAGTATTCCCTCCTGGTAAAAATCTTGTCCTTGTTTGTCAGTCATGGTGTCGGAACTATTTTGTCTCCTCGTCTAAAGCAAACCGACGGCGTCCTATCCCATCCTTCTGCTTCAAGTAAGGAAAGAGCTGAAAGTCGGTAGTAGGCCCGGGTTGTAGAGAGATTGGTCGGTTATGTCTCAACAGTTGTCGGAGATGATTTTCCTACCGTCCGCAAGCTTTCAACACCATTATGCGACATGCTGGCGTGACATAACAGTCTCTCCATAAAGCTCCACCAGCTGCCGGTGAATTTCAGCAGTAAGGAAAGTAAGAAAAGAGGTGAAAGTCGGTAGTAAGTCCGGATTGTAGAGAGATTGGTCGATTATGTCCCAGCAGTCGTCGGAGACAATTTCCTACCGTCCGCAAGCTTTCAACACCATTATGCGACATGCTGGCGTGACATAACAGTCTCTCCATAAAGCTCCACCAGCTGCCGGTAAACTTCAGCCGTAATTACACGCTTCAGTCACAGAGATAGAATAAATAGGCGGAATTCTATGCAAGATTAGTATACTAAACGATTCGCCTTTTGTGTTAACCTTACAACCAGAGCAGCAGATGGTAGGGGACTGAAACTCCGCACAGGTGTGTCCAGTTTTAGAATTTCAGTACATTACTAATTTCTTAATGAGAAATAAAACTCCAAGAGCAATGGCCATGCAACCTTATTTTTTTATCTCCCCAATTTCATAAACTTTTTCAAAATCTGCATACTCTACTCTTTAAAAGTTAGCATTTCTTAAATATAGTGTAAACGTTATCTTGGCTTAAATTCTAACACAACAGAAATATCACAACCTAAGAAAAA
>CM063503.1:37089507-37164507 GCA_032207245.1 Pardosa pseudoannulata
ATATCTCCTGAAAAATCTCCTCTCTCCTAGTCTAATTCCTTAAAGTCTTTTTCCCAGCCTCTAAATGTCTTAATCGAAAGAGTGTCCTCGACTTAATATTCTTTTGATGCATTTCCCAAAGCTGTCCTATAGATGTAAATTTTCTGTCTACTCAACACGTTTTATAGCTGTCGCCGGCAAATGGCTCCACGTTGTTCCTGATTGTAACACTTAAATTCGTTGAGTAAGTTTAGCTTAATAGTATAATAGTTAAGTAAGATCTTAACAGTTTAATTTTCTTGTTCCTTGTGAAAATTCTTTCCGTCTTAGCTCTTGGGCTCACCTCTGTTCGAGCAGAGTGATTTTTGTGTCTTGCTTTTGTCTGTCGTTGACTAGTAAAGATGTCCTTTTTAGCAGCTCTAAAATAAAGTTTTGATTAGACTTGTGCCGTTCACTTCAATGTGGCCAGACTGCATCGTTCGTTAATACTGCTAGCTGATTAGGCTTCTAGTTGCCCAGTAGCCCTAGCAAATAAAAATAATAGGGGCTATCATGCCCAGCAATTTTATAATTCCTGGAATACACACACACACACACACACACACACACACACATATATATATATATATATATATATATATATATATATATATATATATATATACAAATAGATATGCATATATATATATATATATATATATATACATATATCCATATACATGTATCCATATCTATATGTATATATATATATATATATATATATATATATATATATATATATATATATATATATATATATATACAAATAGATATGCATATATATATATAAATACATTCAGAGAGCAAGAGAAGGAGGGTGAGAACATCGGTCACATTGATTTAATAACTTCCTGCTTTTGATGTTTTTTCGATTTTTCTAAATTACTTCAAGTATGCGAAGTGTGTTAAAAAAAGCTGAACTTTTGCTATAAAATCTGTATTGCTAAATTTAGAATGTTTTCAGTACAGGCTTTCTGAAAGTACTCTTCTTTACTTGTAAAAACACCATTCAAAGAGCTAAATTCTGTATTAGTCAACATTAGTTATATATAATTTATTATATAGATATATAATGTTGCAAATAGATTTTATATAACTAATGCAGCTCCATCGAGTGACTATTAAACAAACACTAAGTAGCTAACATTTCTTGCCGCCAGTCGTATTTTCACTATGTAAGCTGTTTCTCGGCGTAGAGCAGTTAGATCGTAGTTTAAAAAAAATGTGTCAAAATTTGACTTTAAAAATTCCTTAATGTTTCTTTGAAGTAACAAATAATCATAACTGTAAGTGAGCTGGCCAAACAGGACACTTCATATATATATATATATATATATATATATATATATATATATATATATATATATATATATATATATATATATATATATATATACATATATATAAACATATATATATATATATATATATATATATATGTGTGTGTGTATGTGTGTACAGCAGCAAAAGTATGGTATAATGCTTTCCTTTGAAAATTCCTCAATAACGACTTCTAATTGACTTTTGATATCTAGTTAATATTTTTTACTAATTTTGACTACCTAACGCATTTCAATATTATTCCGGCTCCATGTTTGCTTAACGTTTCACCCCAGCGTGAAGTTTATACTACAAACAATACCGATACAGAAAAGAGAGAAAATTTTCCCTGAGGAGTCTTGCATGAGGAAATTCAGTTTAAATAAACTGAAATCCCCATTAGCAAATTCAGTTTAAATAAACTGAATTTGTTGATGTGGAAGAGACGAAGCTAAGTAAAAGCTACTAAATTTTTAACATGGAGGAGATCCATATGTCTGGACAAATTTAAGAATCTGAAAAGTTTTCCCAACGTTATCCTTATGTACGTAAATAAATTTTGCTCACAAATGAAAAAAAAAACGAATTTCGATTTTCTTAAAATAGTCTGCTTTACTTTCAGACATTATATATATATATATATATATATATATATATATATGTGTGTGTGTGTGTGTGTGTGTGTGTGTGTGTGTATAATGATATTCTTATAATGATATGCTTGTGTAATGATATTCCTATCACTTTCGGTTTAAGATTCTGTTTTCTCGGTAATTCTTCTCAAGGAGCGCCTAGCAAATATTCTCGAATGTTCGCTAGTAAAAATCCTACCAGTTACTTATCTAAAAATAGAGTTCTAATTTGTGGGTTACATCACCCACGTGACTTCAAGTAATAGCTTATTGGTCGGCACAAATGACTATTTAAGCAGATGTCTGGAATTTCAAAGCAGATTCGTATAGATTTTCGTAAAATGTTTCGATATTTCGATGAATAAACGAAGTTAATTTTTCCAGTGTCTTGATTGCCTCCTCATCGCGAGGTTCCACAATTGCAGGGCTGAAATAACCGCCCGGAAACCCACTTCGTAATAAGGCAAAAATCCTTATTACACACACACACACACACACACACACACACACATACATATATATATATATATATATATATATATATATATATATATACATATATATACATATATATATATATATATATATACATACATATATATATATATATATGTGTGTGTGTGTGTCAGGTCTAAAAAGGGGGTAGTTGGAAATTGCGTGAGTTATAAACTATTTTAAAAAGAGAACTCTTTTATAATAATAAAATAAATGAAAAAGACCCAAGCTTGCGTAACCTTTTGGAGTAATGCGGTCAGGCGCAGAGATATTTCACAGGAAGTTGATGACTAATCAAGTGAGAAGAATGAGTTAGCGCGTGGACATGGAGATGTCAACACATTCCACGTTTAGTTTCGCATAAATGAAAATGGCGCAACCGATGCCTGAAACGGAAATCCTAAACTAAATAAAGAAGTGTTTTTACCAAGAAGGACTAATTGTTCCATTCGCCTTAACACCGGATCATGTCATATGTACTTATATACTTATATATACTTATATATATATATATATATATATATATATATATATATATATATATATATATTCTCGGCGTTATACGATGTGGGGGATAAGCCCCCTGCACTCTCTAGATCTCCTATTTTTTTTTGGGGGGGGGTACTCTGTACAGAAAATGTTTTCATTGCGTATATCATTCTATACAAAGTGAACGAAACAAATTTATCGATATCCGTACACAAATATACTCCACATTTTTTAAAATTCCTTTTTCCCTTTGTACCACTGCCCAACGATGGCTGAATGGGGGGGGTTGCTCTTTGGTATCGGAGTTTGTGTTTTCAAACACACTGCTGACATTGATGTTCGTAGTCGTTTAGAATTGGCTTTAGACAGTAGATTCAGGTCTCATTAGCTTTCGTTTAGCAAAAAAAGTAGACTGCAGCACTCTAAAACAAACAAATCAAGCAAGCCTGTGCCTAACATTAGTTTCATCGACAGGAAGCCAAACTTGGCGACTAAATTTTGTCTCATATGGTCACATGGCGTTATTCTCAGTGGCATTATTTGCATCTATTCCAGGTCACGTGATGCTCACTTCCATTACGTATTTCATTGCAGAATTTTCCTAATGCAAGTAGCTTAAAAATAACACGGTCATTAATTTGCATGTATGAGAATTCAGCTTTTTTCGTTATAGTACAAAAATAGAAACTTTGATATCTCTAAAATACTTTCTAAAACAACCACTGCAATACCTTTAAAACCAAAGAAGATAAAGAATTTACGTCAACACATGAAGGCACAGGCAATGATGTGCGTATTTGACCACGGCAATATAAATTCAGATAATGGTAAGCCATAGAAGTAGATAAATAAACCCAGAAAAATATCCTGGAGTCATTTATTTATGGAAGGGAATTCCTATTTACTTTCTGTGTGGTCCAAAATCTTGTCTTCAAAAAGATAAAAAAGAGACTTTTTTATCTTCTTAGAAATCGGCAATCTAGGTAAGGAAAATAGTCACTTCTCAAAAGACGGTGTTTTAAACACATCATTAAACCAAGTTTTCTTCGTAACCTAAACAACTTTAAAACGAATAAACGTGTAATTATCCATATTTGATATACAATTTTTTTATTATGAAGGATATCAGAATTTTTCGAAACTTCTTCCAACTCATAAATATGCATTCAAAATCTTCACATAACTCAAAATCATGTAAGTTTTCTGTTTTAACTCTTTATTACTGTAACCATATTATAAGCTTATTTGGTTTTTTAATATTTATAAGTACAATTTTACTTTTACAACCCAATACATTACTGACTATATGGTGACAAAACAACCTTTTCTCTGTTTTTATATACCTATATCATTTAGGAAAATTTGTTTCCATTTCATAAATAATTATTATTAATGTATGATAGAATTATAATATAATAAGTAATAATATAATATAAGTAATAAATATAATAGCAATAATATATTTTATATATTTATTTACTTGGTACAAAACAAAATTCTCATTATGAATCTGGATCAAATATTTATTACGAGAATAAATTTATAAATCCAATTCTAGGGATCTTCATTCAATGAGATATATTAAAAAAGGATAACATTCTATAGAAGTTTAGTAAGATTCTATAGAAGATATAATATAAGCATTCTATAGAAGTATAGTAGTATAAGTTTTAAAGGAACAAAGTATATTTTTTAGATTTAAAATCTTTCTTATAACAACCTTTTTTGATTCATCATAAGACAAAAAATTTTGTTCCTTTTAGAATGATTTTTTATATTCTTTTTAGGCTAACTCTAAATAACTCTAGTTTTTAAAAAATTCTTTCAAGTAGCATATGTTTTAAAATAACGAAGGAAATTAAGGCAAATGAAAAAAAATGAAATTACCTCACCCACAACATACATATATATATATATATATATATATATATATATATATATATATATATATATATATATGTGTGTGTGTGTGTGTGTGTGTGTGTGTGTATGCATACGACATACATATATATATACATACATACATATATGTATATATATATATGTATATATTTATATCTATATCTATATATATATCTATATACATATATATATACATATATACAAATATATATACATATATGTATATATATATATATTTATATGTATTATGTATATATGTACATATATATGTACATATATATATATATATATATATATATATATATATATATATATACATATATATATATATATATATATATATATATATATATATATATATATATATATATATATATATATATAATATATATATATATATATATATATATATATATATATTATATATATATATATATATATACATATATATATATATATATATATATATATGTATATATATATATATATATATATATATATACTATATTAGAAACTAAATTTTTATGTCAAATTGAAGTAAAGTATATGTTTTAATCTGTAAACCTAAAATTTTAAAGCTATCTAATATTTTAAAATTAAAAATCTAAAAAATATTAAGAAATTGAAAAAAAAATATTTTTTATCAAGTTATAAAAAATATATTTTTGCTTTAATACTATTGAGATTTTAGAATTGGAAAGAAAAATATATTTTATTAAATAAAAGAATTAGTTTGTAATTTACAGCTTTCAAAAATCATTTCACTGAGAAATAGATTTCTACTTTAATCGCTTCCTGTACATTTTTTGTGTTTTTTCAAAGATGTATTTCTTCATATAACAAAAATAAAGAAAATTTTATAAAATTGGAGTTTTTAATGATGTAGGAAAAACGTGTTTTAAACAGAGCAGAACTTTTTAATTTATAGGAGTAAGAAATAAGCTGTTATAATGAAGAGTTTTCGTCTCGAAATGTACTATGTTCTTTCAAATAAAAAAAAAATCATTATCAAAAAATTTTCCATAACTATATAATTTGTAGAAATTAAACTTTCTATTTTTTCTACAAACCTAAATTTTATCTGAAATCATAATTATATGAAATACATATATAAATATGTTAAGGGCCACAGAGATCACTTTAATGATGTACTATTTGCATTAACCGCTCTGTAAATCTTAAAAGAGAAAGAAATAGACTACACATGTATAACCAATGTGTGGTCTTCATAGGGAAGTATTCGTGTATGCCTGTCTTGCATTAAACCTCTGAGGTACATATAGTACTTCATAATCATAATAGAATCTTTTATCAAATCTTAATCTCCCGTTCTTGTATAAATGAATGTAATTTGGATTGGCATAATAATGAGGGACAATGGAATAAAAATTACAGTCCTCGGGAGTTTTTCATGCACAATCTTTATTTAAAAAAAATGCTGAAAAACGTGCACCGAAAAAATTTTTATGCTTAATTTTTAAAATGTCAAGTAGATTAGATTGCACGGGAAACTTTTGTGTTATCCCTGAGATGCCCTGAAAGAAAACGTCACGAAATGAAAAAGGCGGTCGCCTATTTGTTCGCACATAATAAGTGTAATTGAAATAGTAATATCGCGTTTCATACGACACTCATTCCTTCTTTCTAAAAGAAAATGATGAAAAGAAAACCACTTCTCAACTTTCAACAGTGTCTTTTAACCAAACTTAGCAAGGAAGAAAAAGCATTCATCGCTTAGTAATTCTCGTAACTTTTAGTTCGGATTGCTTCATTAGACATAGGTAAACATAGTTTAAAGTTCTAACTAGTCCTTTGAAAAGAGAGCCAATTCCGGATCATTACATCTGGTATAATTACTATTCTCTGCCGCTCTAATAAGGATTTATTTATATAAGACAGTGTTTGCTTTGCTGCAGTCAGATTTTAAATATGCAATGACATCACCATATAATTACATGCCAGAAAGGACTAAAATCGATAAAGCGGGACCATAGATAAACAGGGAAACACAGGTTTGAAGACAAATTTACTTAATTATTCTTTTTTACTTTCTCTAGCGGTATGTTATGATAGTGTAATTGTTTTCGAATCTATTAACATTCTCATTCTTGAAGTAATTCCATTATTTATACTCCGTGTTGGGATGGGTTTCAACCATATTAAGCCCTTAACGCATTTGTTCGTGTCTGACAATGGCGAAATTCAAAATAAATATGTAAAGATATTGTTTGCACCTTATTTGTATAACAATTTTTACTTTTTAGTCATGGTTGTAATTTTGACCTGTCAAAACTGATTTTAACCAGCACACTTGGTCAAAATTTTTAAAAGCCCAAAACTAGTCGAAGATGGTCAAAAATAGTCAGAAGTTGTTAGAATTGTTAAACATAGTTTTAAATGGTCTTAATTTTAATATATAATATCTTTTGTGATTAGAAGTGACTTTTAATGAGCAATAAAAATAGTAGTGCAGTTAAACAAAATATTACACTAACAAGTTCAGGACATTTAACATGCTTATACAGTATAATAAGAATGTTTGAATTTTAAAAATGATCCACGCACATGCAATTGTAAAAATGCAATCCAGTTGCAGTAAAAAATATAAAATATGAGTTACAGTTAAAAAACAGAAGGTTAAATGCATTAACATAAAATTTGTTGATTTTATAATACATCTAATGAACTATAATGCCAGGTCTTCATCTATATAAAGATTATTTTTAAAGTTTGGAGTAATCCAAAATAAATTACGAAATCATTTAAATTTAGAGACAACTACAAAACTTGTTACTTGTAACCGTTTTTTGAATTCAACATAAATTACATATAAAACAGCTTGTATAAAAAAATAAGTAAAACATTTTTTTTTTGTATCTTGGTGTTATGTTATATTTGTTTTTTGCTGGTGTTATTTATATTATGACATTTTTAACAAATGTAACTTGCCTTTAAGTTTCGAGCTTTAAGGGGTTAAACAGTTTAAAAAAACAAAATAGGATTTAGAAAGATAATGATGAAGTTAGAAATAAAGCATCTGTTGTAAATTACCATTCCCTTTCACTCTAATTAGAATTTATGATGTCAGGTTTGGTTTCGTTTGATTTGTTGTCACTGCGGTCAGATCTTAGATATGCAATGACATCTTTGTATGAACATGTGAGAAAACATCGGGTGGGTGGAAAGAACCCATTTACATATTCTTTATTCTTTTCTTTCTCTCTAGCGGTATGTTATTAATAAAATGAAATTTATTTAAGCTATTAACAATCTCATTCCTGAAATAGTTTCATGATTTATACTCCATTTCGATAAATTTTACCCATATTAAACACTTCAGTAAAAAATAGTACTTCGAAAAATAACTATGAAGTTTGAAAAATCGATCTGTTGTAATTACAATTTATGATTCATATTATGATAGTGTAATTGTTTTAGCATCTATTAACATTCTCATTCTCGAAATAATTCCATTATGTATACTCCGCGTTAGGATGATTTTCAACCATATTAACCCCTTAACACATTTGTTTCGGTCTGACAATGGAGAAATTCAAAATAAATATGTAATCGAATCGTTTACACTTTATTTGTATAACAATTTTTACTTTTTATTCGTATAACAACTTTTGTCCTGATCCCTAGTCACCTCTCTCAACTGAAATTGCAAAAAGGTGACTTACACTATATCTATATATTCCTTTTCTGTCAAAAAAACTATCACTTTTTACCAGTTTTTCCTAAAAAAAACTCGAGTTTAAGGGGTTAAACAATTTTACAAAAACAAAATAGGATTTAGAAGGATAACGATGAAGTTAAAAATAAAGCATCTGTTGTAATTACCATTCCCTTTCACTCTAATTAGAATTTATGAGACCAGGTTTGGTTTCTTTTGATTTGTTGTCACTGCGGTCAGATCTCAGATACGCAATGACATCTTTGTATGAACATGTGAGAAAACATCAGGTGGGTGGAAAGAACATTTACAATTTTTTTTTCTCTCTAGCGGTATGTTATTAATAAAATGAAATTTATTTAATCTATTAACAATCTCATTCCTGAAATAGTTTCATGATTTATACTCCATTTCGATAAATTTTACCCATATTAAACACTTCAGTAAAAAATAGTATTTCGAAAAATAACTATGAAGTTTGAAAAATGAATCTGTTGTAATTACCATTTACTTTCGGTCTAATAAGGATGTATTAGACTAGGTTTAGTTTTGTTGGATTTGGAGTGGTTTTGTCAGATTTTAACTACGTAATGACATTCTTCGTGTGAGAGAATACGAGAAAACCAAGGTGAAAGGATTAACTTATTTGTTTTCTTTAGCGATATGCTATAGAAAAATGAAATTGTTATTGACGCTAATAGCAATTTCATTCTTGAAAATAATATGTGATTTATACACCGCGTAGCCATGAATTTCATCCACAATAAACTCTTCATTAACTCTTTCAATAAATTTTCAAAATCTTCATCATTAAGCCTCCCACTTTTGCTGCCTTAAACTATTAAAATTATGCAATTAAAAGCTTAAACTGACATACTACTATTTGAAAAAATCTTCATTATAAAATCCCTTATTGAAGTCATCATAAAATAAGAAGCTCAGCTCGGAATAATGTTTAAAGATCCATAAAAAAAATAGTTAGCTTTATCATTTTAACACTAAACGTTCCATAACCAGTTAAAACGACCGGTAATGTACAAGTAAAAAATGTGATGGGTAATGAATTAAAATAGAAATAAAAGAAATAAGTATGAATTAACTGAATAAAATAAATAAAGAAAAGAAAAGAAACAAAAAATAGATATGTATTAAGAGAATAAAATAAAGAAAAAGAAAGAAAGAAAAGAAACAGGTATGTTTGGTGTTAAGTATTATTTTAAAAATGTTGTATAAACACTAAATAATCAAATTAATTTTTAGATAATTTCATGATCTATTATCTGCGTTGCCATGAATTTCACTCGTATTAAACATTTTATGAAAAGAAAGTTCAATTGACCAAACGGAACTAAATTAAACGTAAAGGGGAATAATTCACTTGTGTGGCCTATGAAGCTTATAGCTTAGCTCATAAGGCTCGATATTTGTAATGTAAACAGTGTTTAAAAGTTTCATTTCCTTATATAGATTATTTTGCTGAATAGTTATGAAAGGGAATGGTATAAAGTGAAGTAATTGTCAGGAAAAAATTCTATCCTCTTTTTTAGCAATTCGATTCCGATTTACAGCCATTATGATATGATAGCAGTTACATGGGTGAATTATATAGAAGAACATCCGTCTTTATACATGTACAATAATGACATGTTAAGATATCTTGATCTGTTGAATGCCTTTCAAATAAAAGTTGAGGCATTTGAAGTCTAAAAATATTAAATGACTGTCTTTATACATATATGGCTTTTACGTTATGCGAATGCATAACAAAGTAAGTACTAAATAATGTTGTAGTAAGAGAATTATATCTATCAATGAAATTAATTCACGAAGGACATATATGCGTAGTTGAATTAATCTGAATTAATTTGACATAACAGGAATTCCTTACCTGATTATTCCTTTTTTTATCTCCCTGAGTGCCATTTTGTGATAAACTCCTGGCGTAAATATACTATTAATAAGTGAATTCATTCTATTTTATTTTATTCGTATTCACCGTACTTACTCACTGATAAGCTCTTCACTTCCTTATTAGTTATTCATTCACATTTCTAATATCAATCACGTATTCATACGTCTACTGATTACTTATGGGAATTAGATATCTCTCACTCTTAATTTTGAACAGTTTAAGTTGTAAAAACGCAAGTGATGGATCGGTTCATCTTTTTTAATGGATATATCCATCTACGCAAACGCTACGGGCAATAAAACTTTAAAAGGCAAGGAAGTGAAAAATGACATCTCGAGTTCACATGTCTGTCACCGCATGTTTTGACTATCAGCGGAAGTTCAAGGTGAACGTCTTTTGACTTTTTACCTTTAGGACCTTGATTTCGAAGAAATACCGGTGATATCATCATAAGTGATATTGAGTAAAAGCTAATAAGCACCCAAAAATTGGATGCGTCAATGTGCACTTTTATGAATGACACTTTGGTTTTGAGAAACATTTTTGAGTGATTTCTGGGGGTCAAGCATTTAAAGTAGGTTTCGTTCTCTCAAAATAATAATTACTAACCTGTCTTGAAATTTCTGCTTTTATCGAATTCACAACAAAAGATCTATTAAGGAACAATTAGAAACTTGTATTCATGTAACATTGAAACTTCACCTCAGTAATAAGGATCAACCTGCTTATTCTATGTATAATACCGTACATCATTACTATAAATATATTTTGTATTCCGTAGCGTATTTAAACCATTGAAATAAGAAATCACGTTAAAAGCTGTTCAGAATAGAAACAAAACTTTTACCTCTTAACCCTTTAACGGACAGTGGTTTCGTAGCAAAACCACCTATAAAACATTTTTTTTAACTTTACTTTTTGGATTACTTTACTTTATCTTTTTATAATTATTTACGGCTCAAATGTCATACATCTGTGATATATGGAAGCCAATGATGTAGAATCAAGTGCTTTTGCAATTAAAAAAAAACTTTTTGGAGACATGGAGGAGTTTTCGATTATATATATATATATATATATATATATATATATATATATATATATATATATATATATATATGCATATATATGTATATATATTTATATATACATATTATACATATTAAATTATATATTTTATATATTTTGCATATTTTATACATTTTATATATACATATTATATTTTTGATATTTTAAATATATAACAGATGATAGTTCTACGTTTAACTTATTTATTTCTTTTTCTATTGAAATATATGTATTTAAACTTTCTGTACTTGAGAAGTCAGATTCAATTTATCTTACTTATGACCTCAAATAAAAGTATGTGTACAAACAACACTTTTAAGTTGTTAAGCTATTTATTTATTATACCAATTTAAGGATTATCATTTATTGTTCTTCCAGTATAGTTAAACTTTTAAAAAGGCATAATGTTCAAGCTGTACAAGGATAGGGGTTAGTCAGTTAAACCATTTCTCAAACCCTAATTTGTTATCCTCTAAGGCAAACCCTTCGAAGGAATGTAAAAAAAATTATACATTTTACATATACAAGGCTTATAAATAACATTTATAAACAAATTACATTAAATTCCCATGAATTTATTTTGGTGACCTTTAAAGGGTTAAGGAAATATCACACGTGACATATACATGTGAGTTTATGATTCCTTTTGCTGGTGAAAAATGTGTAGATTTTTTTGTGTTGCTACGTACTGACCAAGGAAGTTATACTTAAAAAGAAAACCCAGTAGTTGCACTTTGATAGAAACCATCTCCTACAAGAATTCAGTCTTACATGATCTATCTAAAAACCATAAATTTTACCACGTACTACACAAAATGATCAGCAATTTGTTTATACAATTTACTATTTTGTTATCAAATTACAAAATGTAAGGAGATTAAGTAAAACTTATTAAGTAAGACGAGAACGATTAAGTAAAAACGAGATTAAGTAATTATAATATGTTTTAACAAATGGTAAAATTCATTTGAATTTTCTTATTCATTAAAACGCATTACATAAATATAATCCAAATTATGGAGATCATAATAACTTAGTTTGACATGTAGATATGCTTTATACTATTTTACATATTTATATAGCTATGTATACATACCTAATAACTTAGTTTGATGTGTAGATATACTTTATACTATTTTACATACTTATATAAGCATGTATACATACCTAAATATTATATACGTAGAAGCGCTATAGATATGTAATATATTTATGTAAAATATTCCGAGTAGTAAATAATATTTGGACAGTATCAGTTTATAAAAATTGAACTTTTTTAACTATAAAATGAATATTTAATTGTATATACATTATATTTTTTTTATTCGAAAAATTATTATCTCGTAACTTTTATTTCTTTTGTTAAGAGTGTTATAAAAAATGTTAGTTGAAAAAAAATGCTTAAAAGCTGTGCTATATTTCCCATATATATAAGTCCCAAACCACAACACACAAGCACTCTTTTTTTTTTTTTCGAAGTCCAAAATCGGAACACAGCCACAACTCATACTTCGATTTGCTATATTTGGACTGTAGACCCTCTTTTCTTAATCAGTTTATAAAAATTGAACTTTTTTAACTATAAAATGAATATTTAATTGTATATACATTATATTTTTTTATTCGAAAAATTAATATCTCGAAACTTTTATTTCTTTTGTTAAGAGTGTTATAAAAAATGTTGGAAAAAAAATGCTTAAAAGCTGTGCTATATTTCCCATATATATAAGTCCCAAACCACAACACACAAGCACTCATTTTTTTTTCGAAGTCCAAAATCGGAACACAGCCACAACTCATACTTCGATTTGCTATATTTGGACTGTATACCCGCTTTTCTTAATCAGTTTATAAAAATTGAACTTTTTTAACTATAAAATGAATATTTAATTGTATATACATTATATTTTTTTATTCGAAAAATTATTATCTCGTAACTTTTATTTCTTTTGTTAAGAGTGTTATAAAAAATGTTAGTTGAAAAAAAATGCTTAAAAGCTGTGCTATATTTCCCATATATATAAGTCCCAAACCACAACACACAAGCACTCATTTTTTTTTCGAAGTCCAAAATCGGAACACAGCCACAACTCATACTTCGATTTGCTATATTTGGACTGTAGACCCTCTTTTCTTAATCAGTTTATAAAAATTGAACTTTTTTAACTATAAAATGAATATTTAATTGTATATACATTATATTTTTTTATTCGAAATATTATTATCTCGTAACTTTTATTTCTTTTGTTAAGAGTGTTATAAAAAATGTTAGTTGAAAAAAAAATGCTTAAAAGCTGTGCTATATTTCCCATATATATAAGTCCCAAACCACAACACACAAGCACTCATTTTTTTTTTTCGAAGTCCAAAATCGGAACACAGCCACAACTCATACTTCAATTTGCTATATTTGACTGTAGACCCTCTTTTCTTAATCAGTTTATAAAAATTGAACTTTTTTAACTATAAAATGAATATTTAATTGTATATACATTATATTTTTTTTATTCGAAAAATTATTATCTCGTAACTTTTATTTCTTTTGTTAAGAGTGTTATAAAAAATGTTAGTTGAAAAAAAATGCTTAAAAGCTGTGCTATATTTCCCATATATATAAGTCCCAAACCACAACACACAAGCACTCTTTTTTTTTTTTTCGAAGTCCAAAATCGGAACACAGCCACAACTCATACTTCGATTTGCTATATTTGGACTGTAGACCCTCTTTTCTTAATCAGTTTATAAAAATTGAACTTTTTTAACTATAAAATGAATATTTAATTGTATATACATTATATTTTTTTATTCGAAATATTATTATCTCGTAACTTTTATTTCTTTTGTTAAGAGTGTTATAAAAAATGTTAGTTGAAAAAAAAATAAAATGTAAGCTGTGTAAGCTGTGCTATATTTCCCATATATATAAGTCCCAAACCACAACACACAAGCACTCATTTTTTTTTCGAAGTCCAAAATCGGAACACAGCCACAACTCATACTTCGATTTGCTATATTTGGACTGTATACCCGCTTTTCTTAATCAGTTTATAAAAATTGAACTTTTTTAACTATAAAATGAATATTTAATTGTATATACATTATATTTTTTTATTCGAAATATTATTATCTCGTAACTTTTATTTCTTTTGTTAAGAGTGTTATAAAAAATGTTAGTTGAAAAAAAAATGCTTAAAAGATATTTTTAATTTAAATGCACAATCTATATTTGATAGAAATCTACTAGGAATTATTCAAAATGTTATTAATTTTTATATGAAAAAACAATCAATGCACAGAGGGATGTAGGCTGAATGTATATTAGTTATTATTTCATATTCAAAACGATTATATTTAATTTTATTATAAATTTTTGTTATCTATTTGACGTATATTTCTAAGAAATTTCGTGTATGTTCCCTAAAAACAAAGTTTAATGATATATAAAATTTCGAAAAAAAAACTACCTACATTACAAGCAAATTGTGATAAAACGGGCTTTTTATAGCGACCATTGATTAATAAATGACAGACTATAGTCTTTTTATATCCGGTAATAGTACACATTATGACTGATCGGTTCTTTTATGATAAATAAGCTGTTAATGACCAGAACTCATACAAACGATCCATTCTGTGTTATAAAAAGGAACACTTATTCCTGAAAGATAATATTAATGTACGTATACATTTTTAGCTTGATGTGCTTGATAATGGGAACAATTTCTAAGGAGAAAAGGTCTCTATAGTTAATACAGGAAATGCATTGTTTTAAGCATTATAGTTAACTGTTGAAGAATTAAAACTTGAATTAAACAAGATTACAGTATTTAAGTGTTTTTAGTAGCAGTAGTAGATTCTTTGGGGCACCTGGGTTCAAAACCGAATCCCTAGTCGTAAGAGTTTAAAGACTCACTCAAGGTGTGCAATCAGGAAATGAGTTTACTTAACTCTAGATTTACGGATAAATATAAAAGGTAAATACTTATAAAAAAGAAAGATTGAATTAATTACTTTATCTTTTGAATTTTGAAAAATGAATGGTTTTATTAAACATCTGTAGACTATGCATGGTCATACTAGGTTAGAGCATCTGGGAGAAAACAGTGATTCACTATGCCACAAGAAACCTATGAGTCCTATAAAAACCTATGATATGTTTGGAAAAATCAACGTTTGGAAAATAAGTATATGATTAGGAAGCTTATTTATTTATTTGTAAATGGGAATAATTACTTATAGATCTATGGTTTAGAAAAATTAGGATTTTTTTTTAGAAAAGGAAGCTTTTTTCAGTGAGAGTAATTACTTTTAAAGATTTCCCGAGTTACTTAACACTAGATTTACGGATGTTGATTATATACCTATTTTTACTGAAGTAAGCCAATTTGACTCATACAAAAAAATTGAAGTTTTTTACAAAGAAAATAGTTCCAAATTAATTTAAATGAAATGTTTATTATCAAAAAACTCATGGAAAACATTTTTTTCCATATAAAATCTGTTTTTGAAACACATTTTCCTCAAGCATTTCTATTACATTTAACATAATGGTTTCTACATCTGTTTCTTTTGCATGATTGTTGAACTTGACAATTCTTCCGTGTGTCAGTAGCATGAATTTCTGTCATTGGAATGGAAGTGTTCTCGACTTCTCTATATTTACTTTATACTATACTTTATATACTTTATACTTTATATTTACTTTATACTATATTTATTACTGTATATATTTATGTCCATACACATTCTATAAGTCAAATTGTTTCACAATCTTGAAAATAGGTATACCGCATTCGATAACGGGAAATGAAGGGGTCTACGGGGAAGAGGAATGAAAGTTCACTTATATTTTATTACTTAACTAAAAACCAACGTATGTTTTTGAAAAGTGATATTAAAATTATATATATATATATATATATATATATATATATATATATATATATATAGTGATCTAATTTTTAATGAGTCAAATTGGCTCGGTCCGTAAATCTAGTGTTAAATATTTGCAGTACAATATTAACACATTGTATGCGGGACAAGTACTTGTACGTTTTATGACGATTGATAATTGAAAGCAGGTCACGTGCTAGTACGGGTAGTGTAACAACATGGTTTGTTTATGGGCACAAAAATAACGGTATATACAGGAAAACGAAGCCGAATGTTCTTGTCTATTACATAGATTCTGGAAAAATTTAGATAAATAAAAACTAGTTTTTACATCAGTCGATGCGGAACCACAGAAAGGGAAAAAATTAAAACTCTGTACTACTATTTCTATTTGATTTTTTATATTTACGATACTGTTATAAATGTATCCCTTAAAAAATATATTTTTTGTTTACAAAAATCTTATGGTCGTTTATATATTTCAATATAAAATACTAAAAGTTGTTTAGAAAATTAAATAATTTTCGATCTATTGAGATTTAACTGAATAACTAAATTTACGCGCAAAACGCCCGCTCCCGGTACAATTCCGCTGAGAAATGTAACCGCGCACAATGGGTTAAATTATAAGGTTCATTTACATTAAAGAAAATAATTAGGGCCCTTTATATCAATTACAGTACATTAAGATACAAAAAGAAAATTTAAAAGTTTAATAAAAGAGAGAAATTACTTTTAAGATAAAAAGAGGGAGAAAGTATAGAGAAGTATTTTTGCAGATAAAAAACCATCCATTTATAAAATTTTAATAATTTTTCTTAATTTTAAATTAACAGAGAAAAACACCATGCGATTTAAAAATAAAGTTAGAAGAGAAATGCAAATTTACAAGAAATAAAGCTAACTTGAAATGAGCGGCATATTGCCGGCGTGAAGAGCTAGGCAAGTCGAGGAATTTGGAAAGAGGTTTCATCCATTTTTAAAGGATTGGTTTGGTTTGGAGCACTACGGTCTACTGTTTTGCAACACGAGGGCTAATGAACCGGAACCTACTGCTTAAATGCAATTCCGAATGGCTACAAACAACCATGCCACAGTGGGATTAAAACACACGAACTCCGGTACCGAACATCAGCGCCCTAGCCTTTAGGCGACCGTTGGGCCCATTTTTAAAGGAGTCGTCGTGGTATTTGCTTAAAGTCTATCTGTTTCGGAATACTATAATTCTGTAAATACGAAATAAAATTATACAAAAACTTTTACCGGACTTTTACCGTACATCATTTAAAACCTATTGCATCTTTTGTAATTTCATGAAATATCTTGTTCTAATTGATAGTAATAAAAATGTAGAACAATTAATGCAGGAGAGTTTTGAAAAGTTGCATCTCATATTACCCCAAGATAACTAAATTTGGAATAAAAACGTAAGGATAGTTAAATTATTAAAGAAAGACATAAGGATAATTTAAATTTAATTTATTTAAAAACTACATTCTATAGAATGGATCAATAACATTAAACGTTTTTGATAAAAGATATCAAAAACTCGTACTAATTTGTAAAATAGTAGAAAGAAATTATATCTATTAGGCAATTAAGTAACCTAAACGTTTAATTATATGAGTGATATTAACTCATCCTATAGTTGATACAATCCCCAAATAATAATATCCTAAATTATCTGTCCTCGTCTGTCCTCGTGTCTGGTCTGTCCTCGACTTTAAGAAACGGTTGGAACTGGAATGGATAGAGGCATCCATATTGATTCTTGATGAGTTAGGGTTAGCAAAATTCAAAGCGAGTACAAAAACTTTCGAAATCCAGCCTTCCCCCCCCCTTTTCGATCGTTTAATGCCATTATTTCAAGCCCTATTCGTCCCGGTTAAGAGCAGGCAATGATTAAATTCTTCAATTTATCACATTATAAGTAGATGAAAATAACATTTCTTTCTAGCATTATGACGTCATTAATTTAACCATATCCTTTAATCATTTCTTGATTTGAATTATTTAAATATCGTCTGCAATATTTTCATACGTTTTATAACTGAACTTAGATATTACGTTAATAATTTTCTTTTATATTTAGCTTAAATAACAGATTAGGTACATATGTGATAATTTTAAATTTAATCATCGATTATTTTTTGTTGCAATGGAAATTTTATCACCGGTATTAACAACAAATTTTTTTCATAAAAGTCTAGGATTCTATTTCATGGATTAATAAATATCTAGCGTTTAAGTTATATATCTTTGAAAATGAAGAAGTTTGTGTATCTGTGTGTTTGTTTTTTGTACATAACCACACGGTTTGCAATCGATTCCCTAAATTTTGAACATCATTCATATATACCGTCAAATAATCACTGTCAATATTAAAACCTCTGCTATTCATCCTATCACGTAATATGACAAAATAAATTAAGGGTGGTAATTAACATGCGGTCAGTAAAGATAAACAAATTATTGAGCGTGTACCAGATAATTCTAGCCAAAAAACAAACCATTTTTTTACCTGCCTCATAAAATGCTTAACAATTCTGGAAAATTAAAAATTTTAATGATCCCGTCATATGACGGGCTATATGCTAGTTATATATGAAAGAAAATGAAATGAAGCTTTTCGATTGTTAAAAAAATTAATCTTGAAGATCCCAAATAACGTATAATTTTGGATTCTTCTGATTTAATTGTTGTCAGTTTTCACTGTAATCCATTAGGAGGAATAATTTCATTTCATAATAGTTAAAACACGACATAAATGTCTTAAATTTTTTGCATAGCTTTACTAATTATTCAATAATTTATAGGTCAAAACTATTTTAAAAGGTATGAGACCCCATAATATGTAAACTCCTATAACTCATGCATTGGAAAATTGAACCTATTTTATTGTACAGTGTCATATAATGATAATAATAGAAAGTAATCGATTTAATTTATGTAGAAAAATGCTAAAATCATTTATTTATTTATATATTTAATTAGTATTTTTTTACATCAAGGATAATTTTACATTTTTTTCCACTGGGCTAAAATAAGGAATGAACAAATTTTACATTTAATATCAGTTAATAAAAAGAGTTATTTATTATCGATGCAACTGATGAATCTTTGTATTACACTCGTATGGGATGAACTAGTTTTTCCTCTTTTCATCATGCGTTTAACAATTAAATAAAATACAAGTCACTTATATAGTTGTGAAATATTGAAGTCTTATAAATTAAAAATAAATAATTATACTAATTACTTTCGAAAGTTTTAAAAATACCTAGTTCACCTCATAGAACTAAGTATTAACACCTTTTAAAAATTCCTAGGCAAATACCTTTTAAAAATTCATAGTTCTCCTCAGAGAGCTGGGAATTCAGTGATCTTTACATTAATGTTAAAAATTAACTCAAATTGTTTATTTCAGTGATAGTTTTAACAGAAATCTAACATAATTTTAATAACTTTTCTTTGTTTTTTCAGATTTCGTCTGCATTTCTACCCGGTAAAACATGGATTTGTTTCGTCTTACTGCTTATCTGCCAGTGCCATATCAATACATGCAGAGGTTACTCATACTATCTTTCTTTTGGTTTACTGCATGTTATGTGTTATTCTACTACAGCCATCCTCAACAACGTGTACCATACGGTCCACAAAATCTGGGAAGAGAATTGCTGCAGCAAGATCTTATGGATTACGTTCACGATCCTACTCAGCCACAGAAGATAAAGAATATCCTCGAAGCAAAATTGAATGTTGATAATGCATCCCCTATGAGTGAAAAAGAAATTTTGAAAACCTTGTCAAAAAGTTCAAATGTTCCGTTTGTTTACTGGGCAGAGACCAAATTTCAAAACACCTCCCCGTCTAAATGCGTGAAATTTCCAAGTTTATATGACTTAGATTTTAATAATATATATTGGCAAAGAATGACAGGTCTCGATTCCACATTTTATCTATTTGGAGCCTATTATGATGAAAGAATAAGAGTTGGAACATTACCATTGGTGAGAATTATAGGAATGGTAGATAAGGTTAGTCCTCCACCAACTTTCTGTCAGTTTTGGTATGACAATATTGCTACTTCTGTGCCTGAAATGCCAGAAACCCACCTGTTTTCGAAAGCCTCTTATACCTATATGTGGTATAAATATTGGGGTAATTATAAAGATGGCCTCCTTCAACCCTTCGTCATATCATGTCCTGTACCAAAGTTTAAAAATGTTTCTTATGTTCCGACTTCAGTTTCCTTAGTTACAAAACAATGTGAATATCCAACTAACAATCTTAAAGTAAACTACAAAAAACCTGTAAAGAAAGAAAATTTCGCTGTGTGCGTAAAAGGGCTGGACTTTTTGTATGAAGATATAAGTGTCAGACTCGTGGAGTGGATTGAACTCCTTCATTTACTTGGGGCAAAAAAAATCTTCATGTATGAGCTGGAAGTTCATCCAAATGTGTCAAAAGTATTATCCTACTATGCTAAACAAGGTATGATTGAACTGACTCCGCTCACCTTGCCTGGAGAACAACCCAACTTGCCAGGTTTCCGCCACTTTTATCTTAAATCGAAACTGATCGCTAAACGACAGAACGAACTTATCCCTTACAACGATTGTTTGTATAAAAATTTGTATTCTTATGATTATATCGCTCTTCTTGATACTGATGAAGTAATTATGCCATTAGTTCATGATAACTGGAAAGACATGATGACCGAAGTCGTGAAAATGGCACTAGTAGAGAAAAACTACACAAGAGCTAGTTACAATTTCCGAAATGTTTACTTCTTAGACAATTCGCAGAATGGCAAGGAAATGACCCATATATCTCATGAACAAGGCATACCTAGATATCTTCACATGCTGCAACATGTTTACCGATCTAAAAACTACACCAAGCCTGGATCTTTTGTGAAATGTTTTCATAACACCGAGAGAGTTGTTTCTTTGCACAATCATTTTCCTATGAACTGTTTCGGCCAATGCACTACTTATTCTGTCCAAACATCACTGGCTCATATGCAGCATTATAGGAAAGATTGTGTTGATCCTCTCAAGAACGCTTGCAATGATTTCCGTAACTTTACCATGCGCGATACCTCTATCTGGCGCTTTAAAAACGAAATAATACGTCGCAGCACCGAAACGCTCTATCAACTAGGATTCTTTAAATCCTTGAAAAATATAGATAGGCGATAAAGACTATTTTCATTTTGATTATTGAATCCTGATAATGTGTGCTGGGGGTACTTAAATGGGCTTTAAACGTTACCACGCGCGGTATCTTTGTCTGGTGCTCTAGAAACGAAATAGTATGCCGCATTATCAAAATGCTGTATCAACTAGGATTGTTTAAATCCTTGAAAAATATAGATAGAAGATAAAGACTGTATTTTATTGGGGTTATTGAACCCTGATAATGTGTGTTGGGTATATTGAAATGGGCTTTAAGCTTTACCACGCGCGATACCTCTGTCTGGAGCTCTAAAAACGAAATAGTACTCCGCAGTATCGAAACGCTCTATCAAGTAGGATTCTTTAAATCTTTTAAAAATGTAGATAGAGGATAAAGACTGTATTTTTATTGGGGTTATATAACCCTGATAATTGTGTGCTGTACGTATTTTTAAACTGTTGATCTCATGATATTGTGTTATTCTTCAAGAAACTCTAGCATGAAGAACAAAATGTTGGCATGGATAAAATGTAATAATTAGTGTATAAATTACACTAATTACTGGAGCTTCGTAAAATATTTTCACATTTATAAATGTTGCAGTAATTAAACTGTATTTTTATAAAGCTGTTATATTTTCAGAAAAATTAAATACAGTGATTCTAAGCTATTTCATCCATGAAATATGAGGGATGTACTGAAAATGATTTATCTGAACATTTCCTTTTTTGAACTGTGATAAGCTAAACTGTATAATTTTGTAATTTTTTACCAAAGCGACACAGTTTTGAGATTGTAAACATGCAACTGCCAGGAGTGCCTTAAAATGCACCGTACAGTCGTTTCTCTAATATTGATCTTTACTAAAGTGACTGTAGAGGCCATATTGATGCATATGGATGTTTTTAAGTGATATGTTCATTTATTGACAGATTGTATTATGAAGTTTGTGTTCAGTTTTTCTGAATTTTTTTTCCAAAGATTATCACTGTATGAAAAATAATGTTGTAAGAATTTTTTAATGGTATTCAAAGTTCCCATTTACTTTTGTACTCCCATTCTCTTTAGTGGTTTAGAGCAGCTATAATATTTTTGAAAATTTCAAATTTTTTATGTAACATTACTTTTCTAAAAATTGAATCATTCCAAGAAGGAATATAGCTGAGTATTCACTTTTATTGCTGAATTGGGCCGGGATAGAAAATGAATGTTCATGCAATTGGAATTTGTTCTATAAAATTAATTAGTTACAGATACATTATAAAATTTACTTTTCACTTAAATGGTTAATTTTCCTGCGAAATTCATGTTCAAATCAAAAACTAGATGTACATAAGAATTTGAGAGAGGTCAGTTTATGCAAATGCATCAAAGTCTGCAATATAAATGATGTGATAAAAAAAATTACTCCAGACTGAAAATGTAGTAAAAATGTATGCATATATGTACTTTTATTTATGGCATTAATGTATGAATGTTGCGAACGAATGTATTTATGTTTGTATGTTAAATATGACCGAATGTATTTATGTTTGTATGTTAAATATGAAAGAATGTATTTATGTTTGTATGTTAAATATGAACGAATGTATTTATGTTTGTATGTTAAATATGAACGAATGTATTTATGTTTGTATGTTAAATATGAACGAACGCATTTATGTCTGTATGTTAAATATGAACGAATGTATTTATGTTTGTATGTTAAATATGACCGAATGTATTTATGTTTGTATGTTAAATATGACCGAATGTATTTATGTTTGTATGTTAAATATGACCGAATGTATTTATGTTTGTATGTTAAATATGAAAGAATGTATTTATGTTTGTATGCATGCGTAATTTTTTCTGTATTAGACTGATTGCTATTTATGTTTAAATTATTTATTTTACAGCTGTACTCTGTAGTTTCATAAACTTTAATTACGTTCCATATACTTTGACTTAAATTTTAAAAAAATATATTTCTTAACTATTTTATACAAGTCTAAATCTTAATATAACTTTATTAGTAAATATCTTAATGTTAAATATTTTTACTTGTTACTTTTAAATTAAAAATTTCTCAAAGTTTTAAAAATTTAATTTTTTTCATTTAATAGAATTAATTCCTTTAGAATATCTTATTTCATTCATACTGAATATGTGTCTTACTTATGGCATTAATGTATGAGTGTTTAGAACGAATGTATTTATGTCTGCATGTTTAAATGTATGCATGCGTAATTTTTCCTGTATTAGAGTGATTGCTATGTATATTTAAATTATTTATTTTACAGCTGTACTCTGTAGTTTCATAAACTTTAATTACGTTCCATATACTTTGACTTAAATTTTAAAAAAATAGATTTCTTAACTATTTTATACAAGTCTAAATCTTAATATAACTTTATTAGTAAATATCTTAATGTTAAATATTTTTGCTTTTTACTTTTAAATTAAAAATTTTTCAAAGTTTTAAAAATTTAATTTTTTTCATTTAATAGAATTAATTCCTTTAGAATATCTTATTTCATTCATACTGAATATGTGTCTTACTTATGGCATTAATGTATGAGTGTTTAGAACGAATGTATTTATGTCTGCATGTTTAAATGTATGCATGCGTAATTTTTCCTGTATTAGAGTGATTGCTATGTATATTTAAATTATTTATTTTACAGCTGTACTCTGTAGTTCCCCAAACTTATATTTTGATTTGAATTTAAAAAAAAAAGATTTCTTAACTATTTTATACAAGTCTAAATCTTAATATAACTTTATTAGTAAATATCTTAATGTTAAATATTTTTGCTTTTTACTTTTAAATTAAAAATTTTTCAAAGTTTTAAAAATTTAATTTTTCTTTTAATGGAATTAATTCCTTTAGAATATCTTATTTCATTCATATTGAGCATGTGTCTTACTTATGGCATTAATGTATGAGTGTTGCGAACGAATGTATTTATGTTTGTATGTTAAAACGTATGCATGCGCAATTTTTCCTGTATTAGACTGAGTGACTGCTATGTATATTTAAATTATTTTACAGTTGTACTCTCCAGTTTCATAAATTTATAAGACTTAAATTTTAAAAAATATATTTTTTTAACTATTTTATACAATGCTAGATCTTAATATAACTTTATTAATAAATATCTTGATATTAAATATTTTTGCTTGTTACTTTTAAATTAAAAATTTCTCAAAGTTCTTAAAATTTTATTTATCTATTTATTTCTGCATTTAAATGGAATTAATTCGTTTAGAATATTTTATTTAATTCATATTGAATAGGTGTCTTACTTATAAAGTAATTCAGACTTAATAGTTTTTACTAACCATTCATTTGAAGAGCTTCATAATGTGCCAGGATACTTCTGTTTGTTCCTGATTAATTTAGTAAAAATTCGTTATTAAGTTATTTTTCTACAGTGTTTTGTGTGAACAGTGAAGTATTTGTGCCAGTACTACATAATTTGTGTTCATTTATCTCACATGAGAAAAATTAGCAGCCTTTGGCTTGTTTTTAGATATTTATTGTTCTTTCAAAGAAAGAATGCTTTTTGTCCATTTTATTTGTAACTTGTATTTTTTGAGAAAATAAAATCTGCAAAGTGTTCCTCTTCGTCTCATTATTTTTTGCATCAGTTATACAAAAAACAAAATACTTTACTCCTGGGTTGGAAACTCAGTCACATCACCTGATTTGAAAACTAAAGTTCAATGTGAATCACGCCATCCTTTACTAAAACAAAAGTTTAACATTAGGATACTATACAACACTAGAAAATTACCCATCATAGTATGACGAATGGAATTTGCCTTTTCATTCAAGAGATTCCGTGATTCAAATCAATTATTAAAATTATATTATTAAAATAATATTTATAAAATTATATTACTAAAATAATATTTATAAAATTATATTATTAAAATGATATTTGTAAAATTATATTATTAAAATGATATATTTAAATTATATTATTAAAATGGTATTTATAAAACTATATTATTAAAATGATATTTATAAAATTATATTATTAAAATGATATATTTATAATATATATATATATATAAAATGATATATAAATATATATATATATAATATATATATATATAATAATTATATTATTAAAATGATATTTATAAAATTATATTATTACAATGAAATTTATATATTATATTATTAAAATGATATATATATATATATATATATATATATATATATATATATATATATATTATATTATTAAAATGATATTTATAAAATTATATTATTAAAATAATATTTGTAATATTATATTATTAAAATGATATTTATAAAATTATATTATTAAAATGATATTTATAAAAATATATTATTAAAATGATATATATATAAAATTATATTACTAAAATGATATTTATAAAATTATATTATTAAAATGATATTTATAAAATTATATTATTAAAATGGTATTTATAAAACTATATTATTAAAATGATATTTATAAAATTATATTATTAAAATAATATTTGTAATATTATATTATTAAAATGATATTTATAAAATTATATTACTAAAATTATATTTATAAAATTATATTATTAAAATGATATTTATAAAATTATATTATTAAAATGATATTTGTAAAATTATATTATTAAAATGATATATTTAAAGTTATATTATTAAAATGATATATTTAAATTATATTATTAAAATGGTATTTATAAAATTATATTATTAAAATGATATTTATAAAATTATATTGTTAAAATGATATATATATATATAATTATATTATTAAATTGATATTAATAAAATTATATTATTACAATGAAATTTATAATATTATATTATTAAAATGATATTTATAAAAATATATTATTAAAATACTATATATAAAATTATATTATTAAAATAAATGATATTTATAAAATTATATTATTAAAATGATGTATATATATATATATATATATATATATATATATATATATATATATATATATGTAATTATATTATTAAAATGATATTTATAAAATTATATTATTAAAATAATATTTGTAATATTATATTATTAAAATGATATTTATAAAATTATATTATTAAAATGATATTTATAAAAATATATTATTAAAATGATATATATAAAATTATATTACTAAAATGATATTTATAAAATTATATTATTAAAATGATATTTATAAAATTATATTATTAAAATGATATTTATAAAACTATATTATTAAAATGATATTTATAAAATTATATTATTAAAATGATATTTATAAAAATATATTATTAAAATGATATATATAAAATTATATTACTAAAATTATATTTATAAAATTATATTATTAAAATGATATTTATAAAATTATATTATTAAAATGATATTTATAAAATTATATTATTAAAATGATATATTTAAATTATATTATTAAAATGATATATTTAAATTATATTATTAAAATGGTATTTATAAAATTATATTATTAAAATGATATTTATAAAATTATATTGTTAAAATGATATATATATATATAATTATATTATTAAATTGATATTATAAAATTATATTATTACAATGAAATTTATAATATTATATTATTAAAATGATATTTATAAAAATATATTATTAAATACTATATATAAAATTATATTATTAAAATAAATGATATTTATAAAATTATATTATTAAAATGATGTATATAATATATATATATATAAATATATATATATATATTAATATATTATTAAAATGATATTTTATAAAATTATATTATTAAATAATATTTGTAATATTAATTATTAAAATGATATTATAAAATTATATTATTAAAATGATATTTATAAAAATATATTATTAAAATGATATATATAAAATTATATTACTAAAATGATATTTATAAAATTATATTATTAAAAATGATATTTAAAATTATATTATTAAAATGATATTTATAAAAACTATATTATTAAAATGATATTTATAAAATTATATTATTAAAATGATATTTATAAAAATATATTATTAAAATGATATATATAAAATTATATTACTAAAATTATATTTATAAAATTATATTATTAAAATAATATTATTAAATTTATATTTATAAAATTATATTATTTAAATGATATTTATAAAATTACATTATTAAAATGATGTAGGTAAATTTATATTATTAAAATAATATTTATAAATTATTATTAAAATTACAGTATTAAAATTATATTTATAAATTGTATTGTTAAAATTTTATTTATAAAACTATATTATTAAAATTATATTCCTTACTGAAGCAAGAAGTTTAAAATATTTCTTGTATTTACTGATTCGTTACCAACCCCATGTTAAACCCCGTTTAACCCCCAGCACTAACAAAAGTCGAAAATGTCATGCTCCAAATCATAGATTCCCAATGAAGAAAATACCATTAACATTCAGTGGAGCATTTCATCTCACAGACAAAACTGCGTTAAGACAGTCAAAGAAAGCCAGTAGATACATTATTATAATGTATGATATCTATAAAAATAATTAATAGCTCATACGAATAATATTGTACTTACCATAATAAATGGGATATTTTGATCAATTATTAATTTCATGAAAGCCACCATAGACCGCCTTTTGGCCACATATAGGGTAGAGTACGGAAATTATTTTAATTTCATTTCCTTCATTGTATTTGGCTGAACATCGGCTTAGTAGAGTAGATAATTGACTGTCTGGAAAAGGAACATGAATCAACATGGAGGTTTACAAATGATGTTAACGAAATCAGACCCCAACATCAACACATTATAAAAACTCCACTACCCTCAACCACTTCATTCATTTTTATTTCTTATTTATTTTATGCTTATTTTTAAGTTTTTTACTACATTTGATAACCGTTTAAAATCAATTTCTACTTTGTGAATCTTAATAAATGGACAGACAGACAAAATAGAGTGAAAATCAACAGTATTATATTTGGTAGAATCAACGATTACGGAAAAGTATGGGGATTTCGAATAATTTTTTACGTAAAAAGGGAGCGGTGGTCCAATAAAGGTTGATAACCTCTGCTTTAAATTATTCGACAAGCAGTTAATGATGTAAATGAAAACATAAAATTAATTTTTATTACTGTATTTATGATCGGGGTTATTGGATTTTAATACATTTTTGGAGGCGGCAAAATCATCTAATGAGGAACTGCTAAAATACTCAACATTCACAGAGTATTTAAGAGCAAATCTAACTTTTAAATCTTTCTTTACAAAATCATTTTAAAGAATCGGTAGAACATTTATATGTTTATGTATTGGAGTAACATTAAATTTCTCATCTAACAAAAAGTGTAAAAAATAAATAGTTTTGGGCACTGACTAATTTTAGTTCACCATATTTCATGCATATATATTCTATTCTGCATAAGATCGCACCATTCGTCTGCAAAAGCCACATGCAGTTCAGAATGTGCGCTATGGCCACACTTGTTTTATTTATTACTTAGATTCCCAAAGTGGTCTACAGTTTGGCTCTCCAACTTCGCATGCGGGTCACTTTATCTTCTACAAACATTTCGAGGGAAAAATAAAAGATAGTTGTTAAAAATTTAATTTATTTAGTAATTAGTTTATTTACAGGAAGAATACACATGAAAATAATTTTTTAATGTGATCTGTGTTATAGCCACACATGCTTTATCTATTACGTAGATACACAAAGTAATTTGCATTTTCATTGTCCAACTTCCCTTTGTCTACAAGTTACTATATCTTCTACAAACATTTCGGATACCAATGAAAGATAGTTTTTAAACACTTAAATTATTTACAGGAAGAATGCACATGAAAATAATTGTTTTATGCGATGTGTGCTATAGCCACACATACTTTATATATTACATAGATATCCAAAGTTATCTGCATTTTCGCTGTCCAACTTCTCTTCGTCTGCAGGTTACATTATCTTCTACAAACATTTTGGATACCAATGAAAGATAATTGTTAAAAACTCAGTTTACTTATTAATTAGTTTATTTACAGGAAGAATACACATGAAAATAATTTTTAAATGCGATGTATGCTATAGCCACACATGCTTTATATATTATGTAGATACCCCAAGTGATCTACATTTTCGTTGTCCAACTTCTCTTCGTCTGCAGGTTACTATATGTTCTACAAATATTTTGGAGACCAATGAAAGATGTTAAAAGCTCAATTTACTTATTAATTATTTTATTTACAGGAAGAACATGCATGAAAATATTTTTAATGTAGTAAAAATCCATGTATACCATTATTAAACCATTATTTTTTTTTACAATAGCCGAAGTCCATAAACTTATCCTTGATATTTCAAAAATTTTCCGACCCATAATACTTGATTTTGCTGAGTAGGAAAAAAACGGTCGGCCTCAGGTGTTGCAAAAGTCAACTTCGTTTTTTATGTCCTATAATTCAAAAACCTATTTTTTGAGAAAAATGAGATTTATATTGAAAGATTATATAGCATGAAAATTATCTCTAGATGTGTCAAAAAATTTAAAACGTAAGAATTTTAATGTTCTTTTCCTTATTGGACATTAATTCTTCTGATTATGCACAATATGTTTAGTTAAAATCAAAGCAATTTAACGTGATTTAAGTGATATTCTATATAATGAATATTAAATAGTATACAGAGATAAAAATGATTAATGTAAAAAACTTTCAAAAAACTTGCTGATAAATTTAGCTACAGATAAATTTTTTACAACAAAATTAGTAAGGTAGTTCATAATTTTTAGGACATCATATTGCTTTAATATCATAAAAAATTTATTATAATTATAAAAACTGTTCAGTGTTATGCGCAATTAAATATGAGTAAAAAAATTTTAAAAAAAACGATTGTTGATGGGTTTTTTTTTTTTTTTTTTTTTTTTTTTTCAAATTTTTTTAACCTCGAACAATCTTGATGTCCCATATTCCATGAAGAAAGCTTCCTTAACAATCATTAAAATATTATTTTACGAAACAAATAGTTTATTTTTAAATAACAGAAGTATGAAAAAACAGTTAACAGTGTACTACAGATTTTAATATAGAAATGGATTAGGATAGCCCGTATAATGCTCAGATTTCAGTGAAAAACATACTTCGTTCACTGGCGTCATCTATTGACTAACAAATAAACTAAAAGTAATCGAATATAATCTTGGGCAGTTTTTGCATTATTTCTAATATTTTATTTACGTTTTTAATAAAGTTTTAAATTAATTTTCTACTTTTTCTTGTTATTATAATTGTCAATTTTTATTAGAAATTTAGTTAATTTTTGTTATTTTGAGTTTTTAAATTTAATTTTTACCTTTATAAACTTTCTTCATACCTCATGCTGTCAATGACAGGCTGTAAACAGCATGATTCAAAAGGTAAAAAAAAATTGTTCCAGAAAAATGTAATTGAATATAATATTTTAGGAACATACATTTTTCTATCAAAATTACTCTTTTTTTTAAAAAATTAAAATTTTAATTTTCTCACAGATGTTATCTTAAATACTAGTTAGAATTAGGATCGGGGATAAAGTTGTCTGGCTAAGGAGCCCCTTAGCTATCCGTTTATATGGAGGCAACCTGGGGAAAATCTGTCAAATAAAGTAAAATGACAGGTCTTTTCAGTAAAATTCAGGAATGGGATTCAAACATCCAATAATCAGTATGTTTACTTTATAATCGTAGGAGTATACATATCTTAAAAAATCTATTCAAGTTGCATAAATCAAAACTAATAACATGCTTTATAACATTACATTTTGATCATCCCTTGTATATACTAAGTAAAATTCAAGAAGTACTTTCCATAACTTTGGAAAATCTTTATGAGTTTCGCTAGAAAGACACATACTAAGAAAGAAACGCTTAAGTCACCGAAAGGAGTTTAAATAATATTGTAAACACTAATTACAACGGGTTTTTTTTCTTTCTTTCTTTTGGATATGGACACGACGAAAGTAACATTACTAATAAGATTTTAAAATGTTAAAAAGGAGCTGTGTAGGTAGTTATCCCTCTTTAAAAAAAGCTTAGAATGTGTTCAAAATAATATTATAACTAATTTCATAATTACTGCATATTTCATCATTTTACGTATTCATTTTACATTCATTTACATCATTTTACAATTTCGCATTTATCTGCAAAAGAAGGAAAAAATTAGTTATTAGTTCTTTCTGTAATATTCGGTTCTATCATTGAACTGAATGTTCCAGAAATTTTTTTTTTAATTTTTACATTTGACTAAAATTAATGAAACGTTATCCATAAATGAAATCGATAGCTATAATAAACATCTGAAACCCTTTTCGGTTTTGGTGTCAGCTAGATATGTCAATTTTTTCATTGCTTTTAAGTATTTCATTGGATACCCATATTTTTTAGTTTAGTGCTCCCATCTATTAGCTATGTGATGAACCAAAACACATATTAAAAGATTTACAGAAAGTTTCGCGATTATTCCCCCACGATTATAAAATCTTTTCAAAAATTACAAAAAGCCATATTCAGACAGACACTGATCCAAAAATTATAATTATAATACCTATAGTCCCATGGACATTTAAAATAATTTATCAACAATTTAAATATATTGTTGACGTCAGTTGACTATTTTAATGTTCTAAATGGCGAAATAACAACTACTTTTAAGAGAACGGCTATGATTACGGTGACCGTAAGGAAATGGGAAGACATTCCGCTGTTTCCCTGCTCTGTCCTCTATCTGTATTTATTTTTTAAAACAGGCGTTTTGTACTTTATTTTGTAAAGTCGATGAAAACTTTAACAAGAAAAAAAAAATGCTAATAATATATTGAACATGTTAGTTTCATGTACGCCATTACGACCAGTGTTGTCGAGTTGTGCATTGCAATTTTTATCTCACTGCCATAACTTTAGGATCTAGAATCCCCAATTTTGTCTTAGAAGTTGACAACACTGAATTTCAACACTGGTCCTGGCTTCAATTACGCTTTTAACGAGTGAATGTTCAGCTCAGGTTCCAAGAAAAAATGACTTTATTTAGTGGCGTCATCTATTGAATAATAAGCAAACTAAAACAATTCAAGTAATTTTGTATGATCTTGAGAGTTTTTGTAAAATTTTATTTACGTTTTTGATAATATTTTAAGCTAATTTTCTATTTCTTTCCTTGTTATTTTTTGTTGCTTTAATTGTAAATTTTTATTATCATTTTTGTTTTAGTTGTTTTAAGTTTTTACCATGAAATGAGCTTGGGCAGTTTTTGCCTCATTTCTAATACTTTATTTATATTTTTGACAATTTTTAAAATTAATTTTTCGATAAAAAAATTCGATAAAAAATATCGCTTTTCTGGTTAATATTTATAGTAGAAACAAATGTCCCTTATTTTAATATTTTTACTGCAATTTTCTTTTTTGTATAAAAAAAAGTATGGCATTAAGATTTTAAAGGATTTTATTTTCTTCTTGAACTGTAAAATCGCATTCATTGATGAGTGCAGATATGTTATCTAATTTGTTTTTTGCAGATGTTTGGCCTCCTGTAAATTTAGAGCTACTGGGCTAAACTTGAAAAGCTTCTTTTCAAATATTTTGATTGTAATCATTTTCATCATTTTCTAGTTTTTGATTTGTATCTGTTGGTTTATTTAAAGAAAATTAGGCAACAGCATGGATATACTTACAAATATTCATCGCCTGACTAGATTATCAAATCATGCCCATGTAAATGAGTATATTCAAATTCTGCAGGCAATACATTTTATATGGCATAATGTTTTAATTCTTCGTCGTTCCTACATACAATGTAGTATTATTAGATTTATTTCACCTGCACATTTTTGTATAGTGGATTCATATAATCTAAATTCTTTGAAAAAATCTGTGGATTCTTCACCTTCTATTCGTTTTAAAATCTTAGTTATAGCTTGTAAGAAATTACCTTCTTCTTCGCTTTGTTTTTGTCCTTATTCATTTTCAGGATTATGTCTAAAAATAAAATAAAAATCCTAAAAATGTCTAAATAAAAAAATAAATAAATTTACCATCAATTTAAGCTTAGAAATGAATCTTATCTTAAAGGTCCAGGGATGTGAAAGCACTTTGAAGGACTTAGGCGGCCCACATCCACACCTAACTCAAGGATTTATGGTTGTCAAAGCTTAATCGGGTGTGGAAAATCTTTCAACATTATTAATTTCAAAATTATACACTGATTGACTTAAAATTTAAATACTTTTTTATTATTGATTACTTTAAAATTTAAATTGCATAAAAGAGTAGCTTGTATTTACTATATTATAGATTAAATACAAACTTTTTAATATGATTGCGATTATTATCTATTTTTTTTAAAGTATTCGTTTCCTGTTTCATTTTCGTATTTTTTAATAAACACAGGAAAAAGTTTACATTTTACTTGCATATAATGCTGTGTGTTGTCTACTATTCCACATTTACAATTTGGTGAATTTAGTTTTTCATACAAGCAAGAAGGCTGAGAAACTCCATGTTCAATAATGAAATAGTTTATATTATTTTTTTTTGAATTATAACTTTTTTTTCAACTTTTGATGTTATAGTATTTCTAGTATAGGTAGCTCTTTTTATTTCACTTTTTATCCCAATATTCTTGCCAATATTTATACTTTCTTTCATATAGTTTTTAAGTATTGAATCTGGGAGCTTAAACATGTTTATAATTTGATTTTGTAGTTTGTTTTTTGCTGAAATATCTTTATTCTACTTAATTCGTTTACAGTATTTCTTATATGTGCCTTGTTCCAAATTCTATTAATTTCTCAGTTACTCATATTTTTGCATTCTTTTTCTATCTGGTTTATTAAATTTGATTTTGGTGCTAAATATTCCAAGCTATAAATTATAGACAGACTATCAGTATATAAATGTACATTATCTTCACTCAAATGTTTTATCTTTTTAAGAGAATCCAGTATTGCTGAACTCTCAGCCTGAAATACAGTATTATAATACTACAGTTTTGTGCACTTTGAAGGACGTCAATTAATATTAGATTAAAAACTAAAACACACGAATATTCTTTTATATTAAATCACTTTATTTAGTGGATTTGTCAGTTTCACAGATCAGAGACGAATTTAAAAAAGCAACTCTTTGCTCCCTTCAAGTAAACTTCTACCCACTGGTTAAAACAAATAAAACAAAGCACGAGACTAATCGCCAACTATCCGATTAGTAAAAAACAATTCAGTGACCTAATGAGACACACAATCCGTTTCAGGAAAACCCGAGCTAACACAATGCAGATGCCCATCAATGCTTATTTGCGATCAAGGCATTTTTGTACTACGCAAGAAATCCATCCAAATTCTATTCCACATTTCATTTATTTACATCGAATTTCCTGTGCTATCAAAAATGAAATAATGCGATTATAGAACTCAGTACATGCGTAATGTGATGAAATACATATCAAAAATGAAAAAACTAAATGGCCGATCAAACCTACTAATTTTTTTATTGATAACTTCGTCAATTATGTTACAATTTGATTGAAATTTTCATACGTCGTACAAATAAAGGTTTTAATATATTTTATACACAATTCTTTAAAGCTTTAATTGCTTCATTTTCTGAAAATTTCCTTCCCCCCCCTCATATTCTCATTTAAAAGCGAATAAATATTTTTAAAATACAAAAGATGGTTTCGATTGGTTTTTTTTTTTTTTTTTTTACTTTTACTGGTATAGTTTTGGTATTTTACCTCATTTTAAAATATTTTTATGTTAATAATTTCCCAATTAAAAAAAAATTCCCCAATTTTCTTGATAATTATCCGATATTTCCAGAATTGCCACATTCTCGATTGCTGGACACCCTGATAATTTTAGATACATGCTGGTACATATTTTCCATTTTGAATCACCTAATGTTTAAACATTCAATTTAGAGCAGTCTAAGTCATATCTCTTTTTGATGTAGGTCTATTACAGTTGCAATTTCACACCCAAATACTCTAAATCGCAGTATCGATATAAGAAAGATGCAACTGAAAAAGAGGTGAAATTTTCTTAAACAACTTGCATTGAGGTTTTTTAAAAAAAATTTAATGAATATTTTTAAAAAATTATATTACTTTAAAATGAATACAGAAAATGACCTTCCCTTAAAAGAAAAATAACATTCTTAAAAACCATTTAATGAAATGTAAAACTACTTTATTTAAATTCGAAATAAATTTTAAAAATGGATTTCTTGTAAGTTTTAGCTGCATTGAAACTAGTATTGTAAATAATTTTATCTAATAAAAGCATACTTGTTACTGTTATATTGAAATTTTAGGAAAATTCCCAAATTTTTGCGGAAATTTGAAAAAGTACCCTGATGTTTCCCTGATTTCTCCGTCTCCCTTCATGTGTGTTCACCTTGTTTAAGCAATCTTAAAAAAAGGCAAAAGAAACAACAAAAAACGGAGCGTTTATTCACAAATATTGACTGTACAAAAAACCAAACTTACAGACTATAATGGATGAGGAGGCATTTCCACCAAGGAAACATTAAATAACAAATGTATAAGATCCTTCCATCAATAAAATCTACAATAAATGCATAAGTGACAACAGCCACGGAAATATATTACAGTTCATTTTGGCTCTCATAATTCAGCTTTGAGGACTGAATCTTCACCATCGAAACATCGAAATGCTTCACACTGTACAAGTAACCCGCTGGAATTAATTATACGAGGAAATCGTATTATCTGTAGTAAAATATCAATATAGTTAAATAAAACTCTTTGGATAAATTATTTGAGCAGAAATTAATAAAACTTTGTGAAAACAGAGGATTAAAAGGAAAAATATTTTAAAAAGACATTACTAAGCAAAAATTATCCTTCCCAGAATATATTACCTGAGGTACAAACAATTAGTTTTATTTAAAATTGTTAGAAAAATAACAATTTATCCCACTCCCCTGTATCGGAAAAAAATGAAGAAAGCCATGATACAAGGCATATGAAGATATTAGAGAGTTACAGTACAGATATTGGTAACTCAAAGAATGAATAGGGAGAGTTAATGATTCCTTTCTATACAAGTACAAAGTTGTATAACTGTACATGGATGGAATTACGTAGACTTTGATGTTCCATTTGTGTTTGGATTATACATCTCCTCGATTGAATTCTGGTAGAACTGCTCAATGTATTTTCTCCTAATTTTGAAGGCAGCTGTTACAAGGCCAGATTCTGGCTGCCATTCTTCAGAGCACAGCTTCACCTTTGTCGGAATTTCAGTTCTCATCAATTTACCTGAAATTATAAAAATATTTTTAATTACTAGAATAAACTTGCATTCATTATACTTTTTTCCTTTCATTCATAGCTAGCACTAAGAGTACTGATGACATTAATATAAGAACAGTGAATACTTTATGCTGCAAATATCAAGTCTAGTTTGTAAATAAAACATTTGTAAAGAGGGAAGCAAATTCTTTACTTGACAAAAATAATAAAACCTTAATTATTAGACCAATAACAGCTTAAAGCATTTACTGTAAATGTATTCAAGAGTAATTTCAAAAATTTGATATAAGTTTAAAAAAATCAAGTGATAAAAATCACAGGAATTGATTACAAATATAACATCAGTTTGAAATGTTTACATATATTTCGTCTCAAACTTATTCTGTTGAAGAACTACTTAATGTAAACTTAATGTAAGGTAAAACATCTTTCATATCTTCCAAGTCGTGTATATATATGATCATATTTATAGTACATGTGTGTGTATTATACACACATATAATATAAATATGATCATACATGTTTGAAACTGTTTCTTCTTCTGTAGAGCTGTCCGTTATATGCAATCCACTAAATGAATTAAACATTATGTTTAAAGTAGTGATTCATAGCATGTGCTTCAGTTGTTACCAATTAAAGATCTGAATATACATTTAGAATGCAGTTCTCAAAAATCATTCTACAGTTATTAAACTGAACATGAATGACTCAAGAAGGTGAAATGACAACAAAATTACCAGCTTTGTATTAACCCTTTCCATTTGAGTTTTACCCTTAGACTGTTTCACACGAACTTTGGAACTCTCATCTATACAAACCAAAGACTGGACGTTAATCAACTAATTGAATAATAAAGATGATGCAGTTAAAATACTAGATACCATTGTTACAGAATATATAAACCATACAATGTTTATGTTAAACTGGCCTATTAATAAAATGTTATTTTAATTTTTTAATACATAAAACATTGTTTACCAATTAACATTTTGCCCTCTTTTTTAACAAATCGATTAAAATAAATTGCTTCCTCAGTAAATTTCGTTATATTTTGGTGAGCATGGAAAATGGGCGACAAGTTTTAATTCCATACGGGATACCACCACCAGACCTTGCCACGTCACTAACTGAAGTCTCTTAACCCTATTTACTTACAACCCCATATATCTGAAAATCGTAATAGCAAAGGTCGAGCTTAGTTTAACAAGAAACTATTGGGTGTAAGTTATTAAAACAAAGGAACTTACTCTTTTGACCGTGCTCTACTACTGCTTTTGTGACAGATGAAACAATAGCATTGTCGTGGCATAGCTCTGAGATAGGGAGGTCTTGTTTGCCCATACTTGAAGCAAGATTCTTAAGTTGTTGCACATTAGGTACAACCAGTGCTACTAAGTAATCGTGCATTCCATTTCCAACAACGCAGATGTTATCCACATATGGACATGTCTTCAGTTCTGCTTCCACTTTACCAAGAGAGATGTATTCGCCATACTGAAGTTTCACCAAGTCCTTCTTTCGGTCTGCAATTTAAAAAAAATCAAAGTAATCCCTTTTAATTCAAAATCTGTTTCATCTGTTTTTAACTATGTTAAAATGCATGAAGAAATAAAAATTCCATAAAGGTATAAAAGCTTTAATAAAAATTATATATTTTTTATGAACTTTGTTAACTAGCATACGTCCGCTGTAACTCAAATCTATCACTTACCAATAATTTTAAAGGTTCCATTTGGATGTAGTTCCCCAATGTCACCAGTGTAAAACCATCTTACACCATCCTCTTCAGTGAAACTTTCTTTCGTTAGAGTTTCGTTTTTGAAATAACCTAGAGTGACACAGTCGCCTCCTATGACGATTTCTCCTCGGGGATATGGTTTGTCTGTGGCATGATAGTTACCTAGAATGAAAATTGACCATAACTATATGAACTATTTTAAATACTTTTTCATAAATTGCTCTGGTTGCTCTTAGTAATACTACAGTATATTGATTTTATATTACCCAATTACTCTGACAGAGATACTGTTAAGCTGAAACAATTTTTAAATACCGTTATTGTATTTAAGTTCTTTAGGACTTACCTAGCTCAAAATATTTTCTGCTACTTTACAGTAAACGCTATTAATTATTGCTACATTTATATTCCTTAGAATGTTATTTACACTGATTTTCCAGATGTATAACTAACACAAAAGGCATGTTTGCTATAACTGTTAAGAATATAATAAAATATGTATTATTAATACTAAACATTTTGTTTCAAAAAGAGTTTCCATTTTCTTATCACACCATCTCAATCTATATTTCTGAAGATTCAACCTCTTAACAATTGCATAATAAAAAAAATGTATAAAACGTGAAATCAAGTTTAAAATAAAGTATGTTACTGACAGGTAGGAAGTAAAATGAGAAATAAATTTTTCAGTTGTAAAAAAAAGGACTGTTTTTAATGTTTTTGGCTGATTACTTTTGAACACTTCACCCCAGAGTATTCATACATTAAACATTCTGTTATTGGCTGGTGGTATGTAAAGTAAAAAATACATTTTTAAGTTGTAAAAAAAGGACTGCTTTTATTTTATTTTAATTTGAATTATTTTTGAACTCTTCAACCCATAGTGTTGAAAAGTAAATACAATGCAAAACCCCAGCCTGCAATTTTAAAACTGGTTAAACTGTTTAATTTCATAAGAAATTTAAATTGTTAAAATTCAAAGTAATTCAGAAATTATTGATTTCGTTTATCACAGTTAAAACAAAAGCAACAGAAATAAATGTAGTGTAAACAATATCAGATAGTTCCTCAAGCACAGTATTTTAGTTGCAAACTTACTATTAAGCAAAACAATTGAGAGCTATATTTTTCATTATGTTCTGCTTTTCTCGATCGCCACTTTCTCAGCATATTCAAACAATTCTTTCAAATCTCTTTGCAAGTACACTGTTCCTTTGCTAACTCGAGTAGTTGATTAGCGATTAGGACAGCAGCAAATATTATAATTTATACGTTTGTGTCAATACTTTAGTTTACTAATTTTGAGCAGGTAATCAGTTTAAGGAACTGTTTTCTAGATCTAATTCTTGTTCTTATATGCTGCCTCGAATATTTATGCAATGAAAGATGTAACGGATGTCATTTCATTGCATAAATATTCGTGGTCATTTTGTATCTTGGTCATTTTGTACAAAACTGGAAATCGGTTATTTGAGAACATTTGATTCAAACTTTTTTAAGGTGTGTTCTAATCATTTTATCCTATGACGACCAGTACTGCTACAAGAAATTATATCCAGTTGTGAAAAAGAAACTAGTAAAAGTTTTTCAGAGCTTCTTAATATTTTAATGGGGTTTGTAAACTATTTACTTGTCGCAATAACAAGTTAAGACTTCACAAAATAATGTAAAAAATATAAACTACATGCCTGAGAGAAACCATAAAGAGTTGTGCACAAATTGTTCTAATAATGAATAATATGGTAATGAAGTTGAAATATTTACCTTCTGGCCAGTCAACTAGTCGAATGTAACAGTTGCTTAGAGGAGCACCAACTCTTCCAGTAGAGAAATCATTCACTGAAAAAGGAATGAATTAGCATTAGAAAACTACTTGAGTAAATTGTTTAGTCATTTTTTATTTCTAAATTTTATACTCAATTTCTATATTTAATTCTCAAAATATTTCTTCCCCCAACTTTCAAATAAAGGAAATTAATGAAAATTTTAAACGTTAAGGAGAGAAAGCAAAGTTAATTTTTCATTGAATTTTAAACATTACATACTTCATTGATTTTTGGTCTCTTTTCCATATAATTCTCACTAAATTTAACAGAAAAATAGATCTGTATGTTACAGTTCATTCAGATATGTGAATCCACCTTCTATGAAGTTACAATATTTCATACTCGATATTTATATATTAATACCACGTTTTAATATCCACGTGTACTATATAAATTTATTTTCCGTCATTGAGACTTAAAAATCACACAGGGTAGAATACTGAACCTTGCTTAGAGTCTGTATCTACAGAAATTCAATAATATCAATATACTTTTTATCATATTAAATAACTAATACATTTTTTTTACATAAGCCTGGAGAACTTGCTTATTCACTCGTTAGTTTTGAATTAAATGTCATTTTTGTGTTCTAAATTGTCAGAGATTTATCATTTGGATTTAAGAACAAAATATTACCCTTTATTAGGAAGAAAAACTAAAATATCCCACAAGTTAATACGTCAGGATATCTAAATCTCTGAAAGAATACCTTAATGCAAACTAGTTCAAATCGAATTTATCTCTCATATTCTGTCCTTCCCTTTTCTTTTGTCCCCCCTGAACATTGTATTGCGATTAAAAGTGATTACAGTGTGAACAAGTTTAATATAAAAAAAATAAGTATAAATACTAACAGGCCATAATTGTAGCACTAGCAGCAGTTTCTGTCATTCCGTAAGCTTGAAGCATTTTTACATCAAGACAAACCCGGACGAAATCATGGGTGTCTGGGGACAAAGGTGCTCCACCACAAGCCATAACTCTCACATTACCTCCAACTAAGTCTTTGATTCTCTTGAAAAGCAACCTACAACAGATTAAAAATAAATATAGAATTTTTACTTTAAAACCAATTTAAGCACTACAGCAAAATTATTTGTAGTTTTAACATCTGATTTGTAAGGATTCAAACAATAGTGACTATGGTAAGATGGTAATAAAATGTATTTAAGATTTATGTATTTAACGTAGCCTTCAATGTACAGGATCTACACGTAACAAACTTTGTTACTAGTGACGAGGTGGCTTTTATAACAGGTAGCTGTTGTTTCAACGCTCTTTATCAAACTAATTTTTGTATCAGAGCAATTTGCTACAATCTTAGAAAAGGAAGTTAAATTACAATACACGATTGTGAAGTGAACAATACTAGTAAAAAATATGCTTCAATGTTGGAAAATGTTATAAATATTGTTTTAAATCGTGAAAAGCTATAAGACTAATAATCTCGTTTAGAAAAAAATAATGTCTGCAACTATGCTAGAACAATTTTGACTTCATAAGCTATGACTAACTGAAGAATCAATATGCAACAGAATCGTATGATCTAGAAAAGAAGTACATTTGCTAGTTTTGAAAATTTTAAAGATTTAAAATGGTGACAAAATAATTTTTTTTTCTACATATCAACACGGGTGATAAATTAGCTACTCTTTCTTAGCACGAGTGATTGCATTGCAGCTGGGGTGTCAAATAAATGCCATAAAAGAAAATGCTTATAAATTCGCAAATTTAACGATAGACTCAATTCAATTTTATACTATTAGTATTCAAAATATTGGGCACAGTCTAGGAGGTGACTTTCAGCGGTGTCATGAAAGGTCGAAAATACGGCAATAATATTCTACGAGAAATGTTTTACTTTCAAGCATACAAATAAGGAATTAAAAGACACAAACAGAAATATTTTGAAAGCACTTGATATACGAGGGTTGGAACTTTAATAGTGGCAACTATTTATTTACATGGAATACAAAAGTGATTCATGTCACAATGTTTTACAGTTATTCAATATAGTCGCCAGCATTGTGTATAATCCGTTGCCAACGATGTGGAAGTCGCAGAACACCTGTACCAGCGCCTGTTCTGTTGATAGTTCGAATGGACCGGTCTATTGACGCAAGAATCTTTGAAACAGTTCTGAAGCGAATGCCACGCACTGGTTCCTTCATCTTTGGAATTAAGTCAAAGTTCAAGGGCTTAGGTCTGGTCCAAGTCTCATCCAGCGTAATTATACGGCGTAAAAAAAAAACACCTCTCCTAAAGTTCCAGGTGGGTTCGAGCAGCATCGTATCGTAGCCATTTCTGCATTTCCGTCAAATAATGTGGAACCCATTGTGAAGCAATTTTTCTCAGAATCAGGTGTTCTTTCAAAATGTATAGCACAGTCCTATGCGCAAATCCTGTCTGTTGGGTCAGCTCACGACTCGTTTGACGTCAATCATTATCCATTAGTGCGGCGACAGTATGCACTTCAGCTTCTCTGACACTAGGATGACCTGGCCGATGCATGTCTGTTCCATTTTGGCGTCCTTCATTGAAGTCTTTTACCCATCTTGTTACAGTTCTGTAAGCCTCTTGCAGCCCTAGATGACATTGTCGTGCTATACGATCTCTGGCACATTCAGTTTTAATCAGACTTCGTTGTTCTTGTTTTGAAAACATCCTGACAACATTTTAGACCACAAGCTAATACAAGGATCAGTTCTTTCCGTCCCTCAGCATACGCATGATGTAAGAAGGACGTGTCTTTTTGCTCAGAGGTATGATAGGTATGTATCTCAAGTGTGGTATACGCGACATTTTTTGGTTTTGTTGCGTAGCGATTTTACAGTACTATTACAGTTCCAGCCCTCGTACAACCAAAGACAGACAAGTTCATAGGTTTCATTTTATGTTCCTTATATTCAACCATCCATTTTTATTCTAGTAAACCACATTCCGTATTCATAAAAATTTATAAAAATGATACAATTGGTAATTATCTGCTCAAATGAGTATAGCATTATAAAAGAACGTTTTAAAACATTAAAGAAAATATATGAACCTTACCTGTTCAATATTGGTGTGTTGAAGCCTCTTCTGAACCAAGTGAGTTTATACTGCACAGCAAATTTGAAAAATTCTCTTCCTAATTCTCCTTTCGAGTTTACTAATTCATTGACACTCTTTCGGATTCGATCCAGCATTAACTGAAATTTAGATTAAACACACATCAGTAATATTCAATGAAACAAAACAATTAAAGGCAAAAGGCTCAATTTTACATCGTACTTCAATTATGTGTCAGTATAAGTACAAGCATCAATTTCAGTGATTTTAAATATACATTAGAAGCTTCTTCATCCCTCTTTAGATCTTTAATTGAAGAATAAGAAAATGTAGCAGGGTATGCGAAAGGCCCAATGCAAACTCAGATTAAATAAAAATGTTACAGCCTTTGTGCCAGAATATAGTAATAAATGAAAACCAACTAAAAATAAGGCATAAATGGAGAAAAACTTATCTTAGATGTTTCGCAGATACAAATGAGCTGCTTTATAAATGACAGCAAGAAACTCAGTGATCATAGCAGACTGAGCTTACTTTCCACTATTTATAACTTATGTTTTCTTTGCATTTTTCTTCTACAGATTAAATAGACGGAGAGAGTTCATAGTATAATAACATCTCCGATGTCAATGAATAGTTCCAGTTTACTTCATTTTAATATAAAAAGCATGTTCTGTAATAGTATTCATTTATATAAAGGGTGTCTATAAAAGAACTCCGGGGTTTTAAAAATTCATATCTCACTAACTATAAAAGATAGCAAAATTTAGTCGATTTCTCTGAAAAGAGTAGCTCAAAAAGTTTTACTCATACCAATTGGGAATGTTTGTATCAACTGTTGGCGGCGCTGCAGGGCGTTGACCTTGAAATGACGTCGCGAAATTTGAAATGATGGCGACTCCGCAACAAAAGGCTCAATGTGTTATTTGGCTCATAGAAACGAAGTCTGTAGTTACCGTACAAAGAAACTTTCGACGTAACTATGGTGTTAACCCGCCTTCTGACAAAACCATTCATCAATGGTGTGGCAACCGTCCCCCCAGACATGCTCGCCAGGACATGGGAAGAGGTAGAATACCGTTTAGACGTCTGCCGTGCCACTAACGGGGCTCATATAAAACTTTACTAAGTGTTAAAAAAAACTTGAAAATGTAAGCTTGCCAGTCATGTATAAAACATGTATGTATGTTTTTTATTTCATTAAAATATTTTGCCTCAAAACTCCGGAGTTCTTTTATAGACACCCTATATAACAGATCATTGAATTTTGCTTTTCATATAATTTTATGTTAAAATAATTTTGAAATAGTTAATAAAGTAAAATATATAGAATAAATTTTGGTAAGGTTTAAAAAAAAAAAAAAATCAGAAAATCCTTTTCACCGAGATTTTTAACATCAAAATTGTTATTCTAAAAGTAATTGCATGCTCAACACTATATAGTTATATTTAAGTGATTTCTTCAAAGAAGGTGTGTCTTTATCAAGATCCATTCATAAAGTAATGAAGACAATATTTACTTCAGATACGGGATATATATAATTTTATTTGGGTATTCGATTATTTTTACTTACCTCATACTTTTTTCAGTATATACAGTTTATAAAACAAAGTAAATATATTTTATTAAAAGGAGTATTAAAGGGATTTCAAGATTTTTTTTAAATCTCTATTAAAAATAAGGTTCATTAAGTATCTACTTACGGGCACAGCACACATAATTGTAGGCCTCAACAAACTTGCATCACCTTTACATCCAGGCATAATAGCTGTGGATTTATCTGTCATAGTATGTGGAGACGAATATCCTACAGGAGTTCCCATCACAAAGAAAAAGCACTCTACAAATAAAAATACGAAAGTTAATCCAGAGCAAGTGAAAATTTATTTGAAAATAGATAAACTTGAAATGATTATTACCTGAGGCAATTTCAAATGCATGAGCTAAGGGTAAGTAACTAATGTACACATCATCTGGCCTGAAATTTGAAAAAAAAAATATATAAAAATATAGTATTTTCATATTCAGGTATTTAAGGTAATAACAATGCAGTATATAATATAAAATGAAAGAACTGCAGTTACTTGCATGGTATAACATAACAGTACAAGGTGAAGCCAATTCAATTTCCATTTTAAATAACAAAGATGTTTCAAATTTTAATCTTGTCAGGGTTGCCAACCTCCAACCAATGGAATCAGGAATCAGCATTGATGAACCTACCCACCCCCCTCTCCCCAGTACTTTTCACCATCTTATAAAAAAAATATTAAAAAAAAAACACGAAAAATATAAATAAAAATTTTAAGCAATTTACAGTGCACCAGATGAAAAATATATAATTTTCAAAATTAAGAATTTAAAACTTAGCAAATAATTTTACAATTTTAACCTTCACGAAACTTAGTAATACATATACAGGGGTCTGTTCAAAGAAAAAACTGAGTCCACTTTTGGACTCTTCCGAAAAAATCAATATGAAAAAAAAATGGACCCTTAACAAAAATCTATGTTCAAAAGTGTTTTAGTAAACAAATTTTTACAAAAATATCAAAATTTGATAGCATTTTCATAAAAATAGAAATTAAAAAAAAAAAAAACTGGACACACTTCCTGATAGAAGAAATGCAGACTTACCATAAAAATGCAAATTTGTAGACAAACATAGTTCATATACACAAAATAACCGTACAGCAGAAATTATTTAAACGAAGCAAAGTGAATTTTCCCAAAATAATTTTATTAAGAAATCTCAGTATTTTGGTTTAGGGCCAACATTGTACATTTTTTTCTAGAAGCTAACTGTTCCTTATTAAAATTCTTTTGATAACAAAATTTTCTACTTTTTCCGTAATTTTTGCAAGAACGTCCGTAATTCCGTAATCATTAGCTAGAATGCGGAATAATTCCGCAGAATCCGGAATCGTTGGTAACTCTGTATTGTGTAACTAACCCTCACATGACTGAATAACAAAAGGTTGGTAAAAAATTATTGCTCTCGAAAATCATGTTTTATTTTTTATTCATAGAAGTAAATTTACATCTTATCATTCTTAAATAATACATAGCTAACAATCCGTTAGTATTTTTGAGCATGTTAGATTACATAATCTAATCTCTTCATTCAATCATACAAATCATTTACTTTTTCCCTATTAACATTCCTGTAACATAAATACAATGAAATTTATATTACAGCTTGGAATCATCTTATGTAAATATCTGTAATAATAGAAATTGTATGTAAAATTCTCTGTAATATAAGATTTTATTTAAAATATTTGAAAGACCTTACTGATTAAGTGTGGCTATGCATAAGATCAATGAGTTCCGAATCGATTTTTCTTAACGTAAAGAACAGCTTTCAAAATTTTTAATCATACAAAGAGCCATCTATATTTGCTCGCAATACTATTTTCTAGAATATTAGTCGTATGAACCTACAGTTGATGTGAAAACGAAAGTTTCAAGCTATCCTTTTCAAAATAAAAATTTGCGTTTAGGATGAGATACACTATTTTCTCAGATTCGGCTCTGTCATTTCTTAACTACGGTGAACAGCATCACAAGCAAATCCAACTTTTGTAGATTTCTTTTACAAAATTATTAAAGTCAGTACAGTATTTATACTTTTTACTGCTTTGAAAAATATTGATTTTTTAAACTAAGAAGAAATAAAATTATTTTGAGGCATTGATTAAATTTAGCTCGCCATATTTCATGAATATATTATATTTTCATCTAATTTTATATTAAAACAATTTTGAAATTTTTATAGAGTAAACTTTATTAGAGATTTGTTTCTGTATCAGAAAATACTGTTAACAAAGATTTTAATTTAAAAATTGTTATTCTCTAAATAATTAATTGTTCAATAATATGTATGCTTATATTTAACCGATTTTTTTAAAGACGATATAACTTTATCAAGATTTAATATCAAGTAAATAAAAATGTCTACTTCAAATACGTTATATATACATATATATATACATATACATATATATATACATATACATATATACATACATATATATATATAATAGGGGCTAGATTCATCAAAAAGTAAGACACTTTATTTTTGTGGTGACGATACATCAAATCAATACAACAGGCAAGTTTTAAAACTTCGTGCACACACTTTAAGTAGGGATTTCTCAGGTAAAAAGACTACGAATAATCCCTAAGCACATTTGATCACGTGATAAAAATACCCATGTCTAAAGAGAACTCGTTTACTATTGGTCAAAGAAGTACAGACAGAGGCTGGATTAAGTCTATAGCTTGTCTGGAGGGGAAAATCAGAATTATCACGCAAATCCCAATAACGTAATTTATGAACAGAAGTTATTAAATATTAAAATATGTAAATAAGATATTTTAATATTACGTATTTGTATTTGGATATTCAATTACTTTTACTCCGCTCCTACGTTTTTTATATATGTACCGCACCACGTACTTATGAGTGCATGTGGCTCGCGAGCCGCACTGTGACTATACCCCTTGTTATAGACCTTTAAAATTTTTGTTTTAAATGTATAATTTTTGATTCACGGCTTGTAACAAATCAATCTGCATAAGTTCAATTTAGAAAAAAAAGTATATAAATTCTTTGTAATGTACACTTACTCAAGAACAGGAATACAGTCGAGCAAGCCTGTAGCAGTAGTCACCATATTTTTGTGCGTAATCATAACTCCCTTTGGTATTCCAGTAGATCCACTTGTGTACATAATAACAGCCAAATCACCAGGAGTAGGGGGATCGGGTTTTGTCACTATAAATAAGTAAATAAAATTACTCATATACAGGAATTTTTTCGACGGGTGTTAAAATTCTCCATATTACATCAGTTTTGAGCTCGCATATCACTTAAATTCAAATTAATATATTAAATGCCATCTGTACCTGTTGTGTCCGTTGTTTTGGGGTTAAAGTTTACGACAAACTAATCTTATAAAACTTGTTTATATGTTTGCAAAAAATGAAAACAATATAAAGGTTGAGAATCTTATTTGATGATAATGTAACCAGTAATTTTTTCGGAGTCGGTCCAAAGTCTTAATGTAAAGTACAGTGAAGTACATTATATATATATATATATATATATATATATATATATATATATATATATATATATATATAATATATACATAAGTCTATACATTCATAGTTCAGCATGCACATACATACATAAATAAATACGTAACCAAATGGATCAGCAACGCTAAACTTAATTTCATTGTATCTTAAAAAATATAATTTTTTGCAACCACATTGTGTTTTATTTTAAGTTTTTACGAGATTAAAAATTTACCTAGAAAATAGTGAAGCATATTAACTTATGCCACAATATTTATTTTACAAATTTAAACTAATCTTATGAATAACTAGGTAAATAAAATAATAAAAAAGGAATTGGGTGGGTTGATTGGTTTTGAGCGCTACGGTCTACTGTTTTGCTACACGAGGGATAATGAGACCGGAACCTATTCTTTAAAGCAGATTACGAACGGCTACGAGCATCCATGCCATCAGCGGGATTCAAACTCACAAACTCTGTTGCCGATGAACAAAGCCCTGCCCATTGTTTCATCGACGAAAGGAGTTGAACATATCCTTTTATTTTTCTTTTACAAAATTACATACCTGGTATGATATCAAAGCTAGAGAACAGTATATTATAATCAGTAATTTATAAACTACCGTTTTATAGTAGTAAATTAATTCTAGATTTTAATATCAGCTTCTTCAAACCTCCATTCGTATTATAATCACGTCAAAATGCACCGACAGTAATGCTAAAATTGCTAACACCCTTTGACATATTCTAAACAGAAGAAATGATTTCACTCTTTTCATGATTGAAAACTATATTTCACCATTTGCAGTGAGAACTAATGATGAAAGTAAATTTTTATGCTTAAAAAATCTTGTAATGCCTACACCGTCTCCAGACAACGCCCCCCCCCCCAAGTTACATCCTTGTTATTGAAGATAGATTTGCTAATTGTCTAATAAAATAATCTATAAATTAAAGATGCTATTGTACGATGTAGATTGACTACATTTACATTTTTATAGTTCATTACTGAAAAATAAATCGAAATAGGAGACTTGTACATAATTAGATTTACCATAAAAGATCTACCTGAGTGCAAAATTTGGCAATGGTAAGCCACTTTTTTTTAAGCTTGGTTTGGTCTGGAATCCTACGGTTTACTTTTTTGCAACACGAGGAATAATGAGACCGGGACCTACTGCTTGCTTAAAGCCTATTCCGAAAGGCTACGAACATCAAAGCCACAGTGGGATTCGGACCCACGAACTCCGGAACTGGTGGTCAATGCCCTAACCTCTCGGCCCTCGTTTGGCCTTTTTTCTAATAAAAAATCTAAAAACAAACATGCATTTTATGGGTGGATATGTGTCTTTTTTTTTCCAGTTTATATTTAAAAAAAGTATTTTGTTCATTATTGTAGCATTTTAAAGGAAAATTGCGACAACAATCATATTGCTTCAGTGATGAATCAGTCTTTAAAGACCTAAGCATTCAAAAAATTTTAAATTTGTATGGCATCAGATATAATAAACACTAAATTAAGAAACATGTACACGAAAACGTAAGTGTTAATCCTGGTTAAAGTTCAAAAAGACAAATGAAAATTTCATCTATCTGAAGGAATAGTAGAAGCTAAACACAGTTCAGATAAGTTAGTTTCTGTATTAACATTAATAAATTAGACTTAAGTATCATTAACAGATTTTTATTGTTTAGTATGAACTGAAAAAATGAGAGTTAAAATTTTTAGTCTATTAATCATCCGTTAACTATAGAAATTCATCTGAAATGTTGAATAATTATTTCAAATATTAAAAATCATTATAAGAAAGTTTTTGCGAAAACAGTAAATGCAAAACTTAGTATATAAGGCCTATAGATAAAAGAAAAGATTGTCACACTTTTCTAATTTGACCCTTATTTACGTAGGCTTTGCTATTATTGCTATTCTAACTAACTCTCCTTCTATTAAATTTCCAGATACAGACTTACCTACAACCGTGACAGAAAACGGCATAAGATAGAATAGTAAAAGCGTCCTTTGTGAGCATTTGAACTGAGCTCATCTTTACCTTGTGACAGGACATTGTTTCGTGCAGAATAGAGGATTGTTAACATCGAGAACCATCTCAATCATTCTGTCTGAGAAATTCATTAGGATGCAGGTGAAGTGTTTCCAGTGTCGGTTTCAATGGCATCCCGAAGAAAGAGCCTCACATGACAGAAATTCTCTAGATTCTAAGGGAAGCAGCACTATTTCCCCTCCCCCTTGTTCTCTAAAGGTTTGTCCAGAGACATCGATTAATGATGTCTTATAGATAGTCGAGATTGCTGAGAACTCCCATGAATTCTTTGGAACTTGGCTTACACCTGTCCGGCTAGCAGTTCAACAAACAGGTTCCTCCCAAAGTCATCAACTAGGTGCCCGATCAGCTGAGATGGAAATTTGCGGCGAGACGACGGTATAAAAAGACCGAGTTGATGGCCCAGGGTGATTTTTTGACCGATCGAGTCTCCTGTGAACGCTGATAGTGTTTCAAAAGCGACTGAGAATGTCCTCCCCCTTTCCCCCCACATTTTTTTTCTCTCCATACCTGAGACTCAGACAATTGACGATCATCATTTTATTGTACATACCATTCGGATTTCATCTGTGTCTGCAGCATAACTTAAACCTTTTGAGTTTCTAATAAAGATCTTTAGTCTGTACGTAGACCTTCGCTATCCTTTTTCCAGCTCATTTGGAGTTGAGTGCGCTACACTATAAAGAAAGCTTTGTTACTTCATTAAAATTTGATTACCTGGATCGCAAGTGGTTCCCATCTTTTCAAGTTGTGAAAATGACAAAACAGATGTCCTGTCGGGAAAACCTGTAGTATCGACAGGGCGAATATTTTCCATGTACACAATATGAGTCACAGCTGGAGTTTTTTCAACAATTTTCTAAAATAGAAATACGTGTAAATGTCTAGTTTGTTGTCCCATAACAAGCTTATTAATCAAAATACAAATGTATTTATTTACCTTTAATTTTGGCAGAAGTTCTTGCGATGTAAAGATGTGTGATACTTCCGTTTCATTGATTCCATGAATTATCCCATCTTCTCCAAGAGTAGAATACATTGTAGCAACTGGAATTAGAATTAAAAGTTAATAGTTAATACGTAGTAAATTTTATCCAAAACACAAACTACTGTGTGGGAAAGATATTTACCAGGAACATTTATCCTAAAACAAGCTTGGCAAATTAACATCCATTCAATTCTAGTTTCAGCAAATATAACAACTTGTTTCTTTGGTTGCAGACCAAGTTCGATTAAGCCTTTGGTTAAGTTTTCCACTCTTTCTTCAATGTCAACATAACTATACCAAGTGTATTCTCCGAGACGTACCTATGAAATTGAATAAATTTAAAATACAGTTATAAAGATGAAAATGACAAATATTTTAAAATTAAAAAACTATCGTTCACGATACAGCATTTTTATTATGAGCTCTATTCAAATAAATTTTAGCTTGAAAATATCAATTTATCTGCTGATAGCCGATTAATGGACTTATTTTAACAATATTTATATACCCACAAGCCCATTAAATCCTCTCTTTCCTAGCATATCACATTCGACACGACTCCTGAGTCTAAAGGCTAATGAGCTACGGTGTTGGAAATTCACATCAAACCTAGAATTATAGCTCGTTTATATCTAAATTTATTAGTATTGTTATCCCAGCAAGACAACTTTAAAGGTTTATTGCCCATTAAAGTTCTTTTCAGATTTTAACAATTTATTATTTTAATCACAAAACTTATCAGCGACGTAACGATAGCATTGTAGGGGTTAAGAGCCACCATCTAGATTGAGACAACGTATTATCTTCTTGATTCGAAACGCACGAAATACATTGCAGAGGGGAACAACTGCAATTGTGCTACTGGTAATACGCAGCGAGAAAAAGGTTAAAAGGTTAATAGACTTAATGATATCAAAAGTATCTACCTGTACTCTTTAGTAAGGGATTTTATAGCAAAGCCTAGACGTCCTATTTTTATTTTCGCTTGATTATTTTAGTGATTACTGGAGCTTACTACATACATTTAGAAAGCTTTTGGGTTGTTGATCGGCTAAAATTAAATCTTGATAATCAAAGCGAAGATATGTTCTAAATTCTTTGTCATTGTTCTAAAAGTTCTTTAAGAATAGGTAACGGTAGTCCTGACTAATGCTAAGGAAATATTAGCACTCGATGAGCAACACCGAGTCAACTTTAGCCGACCATTAAAACCACCACCGGTATATGAAGTTTGCACAATTTTCCTTCATTTAACCCTTCCGTGGGCCGTGGGAAGATTACTTCCCACCTACAGTATCTTACAAAATACTCTGTGGGAAGCGCAAAACCCATTCTAATATATTGGTCTTGCTATTGGAAAGACGGGAATGCTGATTTCCGCTTCGGTTTTGCTCTGTCATCTATTGTTCGATCGATTGAACAAAATTAGCAGTTCTGCTTTGAAAGTTTGCAAACAGAGTGAGAAATAAATGGCCCCCGAAAGGGTTAAAAGTATTTGTTACCCATTATCAGGGAAACTCAATGAAGAGGGCAATTGTTATGTCTATAAGAAGAGCGATACCTGTAAGATTATAATTGATTTATTACCCATAATTGTTTAATAGGGATTTCTTTTGCATTCGGTTTCTTACACAAGATGCGGTATGGTTTGAGGTACCTCGGTTTTTTATTATCTCAAAACTCCAAGCTACAAACTTTACAAAATGCATGTTTGGAGAAGTATTCTATTATACGTGTTTAACACTAGATTTACGGACTGAGCCAATTTGACTCATTAAAAATTTTATCACTATATATGCCTAAAACTTTAATATCACTTTTCAAAAACATACTTTGGTTTTTAGTTAAGTAATAAAATATATGCAAACTTTCATTCCTCTTCCCCGCAGACCCCTTCATTTCGCATTATCAAATGTAGTATACCGATTTTCACGCTTGTGAGCCAATTTGACTCATAGAATGTATATGAAAATAAATAAATATAGTAATAAATATGGTATAAAATATAGTATAAAGTAAATATAGAGAAGAAGTCGAAAACACTTCCATTCCAATGACAGAAATTCATGCTACTTGACGGAAAAATTGTCAAGTTCAACAATCATGCAAAAAAGATGTAGAAACCATTGTGCTAAATGTAATAGAAATGTTTGCGAAAAATGCGTTTCAAAAACAGATTTTATATGTAAAAAATGTTTTCTATGAATTTTTTTTATAGTAAACATTTTATTTAAATTAATTTGGAACCATTTTCTTTGCAAATAACTTCCATTTTCTTGTATGAGTCAAATTGGCTCATTAAAATAGGTATATGATCAACATCCGTAAATCTAGTGTTAAAATTTCATTTTCAAATGCGTCAGTATCATATTTGCTTGATACTAAAACACTTACCTTCTTAAAAACCTTTCCAGTCTTATTATATTCGTCAGCTTCAGCAAGAACTTCCCGAACGCCAACGCATTTTTTAGTTCCATGCCTTACAACTGACATCTTGAACAACTCATCCATAGTGCTTAAAATTTCATTTCGAACAAGCCTCAGCATATTTCTCTCGCTGATCTGCTTTGCCTTAAAACATTTCTCAAATTCTAGATTTATTCAAAATTAGACTTAGGTCTAGCTAAAAAACTTTATCTCAACAACTCTTAGATATATATCTTAACCTTGTATCACACGTACTGGCAGTTTTCGACGACTGATACTTGAGCGCTCATACTGTGTGGGTTAGTGTCAACATGGTTTGTGTACAAAAAAACGGTTTCAGGAAAACGAAGAAAGATTTCTTGTATATTACATAGATTCAAAATTTAGACTTACATCAGTTCAAAAAGTTTTGATTAAAAATGAATTTATTTAAATAAACTAATTCTTCAAAATGATATATGTATGTAATATTTAAAATCAATTATTTACGTATTTTAATATTAGTTTAATACTTTTTTTCATAGTACGTTGTTTGCGCGTACTGATTTTTTCCCTACAGACTCAGTATAGACTTAATGTAGTACAGCTGTCTGTACACTTTACCAATAGTTAGCGGTTCTCTTTAAACATGGGTACAATCACGTGATATTGTGCTTAGGGACTATTCGTAGTCTTTTTCCTGAGGAATCCTACTTGAAATGTGTATAAAATTGTCTGTGTGCAATGTTGTAAAAATCCTGTTTTTGGATTTTATGACACAGAAATAAAATGTGTTGGGAAGGTCGAAAAATATATTTATATATTATTTATATTAACATTTATATATATATATATATATATATATATATATATATATATATATATATATATATATATATATATATATATATTTGTTTATTTGTCTATATATATATGTTTATATATTTCAATATAAAATACGAAAAGTTGGTTAAAAAATTAAATAATTTTTTATCTCTTGAAATTTAACTAAATAACTAAATTTACACGCAAAACGTCCGCTCCATTTACAATTCCGCTGCGAAATGTATCTGCACACAATGTGTTAAAATGTTAAAATATATTCATACTTTTAGTTATATGCGTAAAAGGGTTTTATTTTCTTCAAGTTTTTTCGGACAAACAAATGCTTTCTTAGAAAATATAAAAACCCGGAGCAGTTGCGTAGCGTAGGTTTTCGCCTAATTTTCCCTCTGGGGCAGACGCTAAGTCTGCCACCCCTGTCCTCCTACAAAATAAATTATTATAAAATTTTCGGGAGAGAGGAAATTCCTAGGCTGCAAAGATTTTTTTTTTCAAAATTTAAAAATTCTTACGAACCAGAAAACAAAATTTAACACTACGAAAATATATTTTGAATTCAAATATTAATAAATTATCTAAAAACAGTATTTTGGGAAAACTCATTATTATTCGAAAATAAAAATTTTGTTGCTTTAGCAATGGGCTTGTCAGGAGCGGGTGTCCCCTTTGCTCCCTACGCTACGCTGCTGACCTGGAGTATATAACACAGTGTTCAGCATATAAATAACTCTTAGTCAATAATCGAAAAGCAGTAAAAACTGGATAAAATTACAATAGGGTTCATTTATGTTGTTATACAATTTTGAAAGTGGGAAACAAATCTATTGTAATTAAAAGTGTAAATATGATAAATTAAGAATTATTAATATCACTATCGGTTAAAAAACAATAAGCTACAGGTTAAAAGCAACAAAAAGATGACTAATAAATCAAAAATACAGTGTATTATATTTCTCACACTAATGAATGAATTATTTCTAATGTAAAGCATCAAAAACAGGAAAAGATTCAACTATCAAAATCAATCCAATTATACAACAAGTAAAAAACAGTAACTCAAAAGAGCTCAAATCACCAACAACAAAAGCATGAAAATTATAAATAACCCAGTTAGGAGTAAAATTGTATCAAGTAATTCAACTTCTTAATCACAATTTTGTTTTTATTACGCTGAATGAATAAATTCAAATTTATTTTTAAAACGGTGTTTTTAATTCATTTTTATCCTTTTAGAGTTTTCCTGTTTAATCTTAACTGTCATTGTTATGGTAAATTGATGTCTCGTGTGCAGGAACTTCCTGTTTGTCACCACTACATTTAGTGAAAGTTAAAAACTAGTTTTCCTAAATTCTGGTCTCTTTGCTATTAGCTATAAAGATATTCAATTCATAATTTGACAACAATAATTTTTTTCTAAAAACAACACTTTGTTGTAAATTTAAAAATTTTTGAAAGATTTCTAATTATTTACTCTGATTAAACGTAATGAACAGATTGATTACATTTACCAGTTTCTTTGTTGAAAGAACTGAATAGTCTAATCTAAGAACTCCATCCTGCTTTTGTCAAAATTTGTTACTTTTGTAAGACTACTCTGTACAGCAACTCTTATAAAAATGGATTTTTTGATGCAAGTAATAAATCAGTTTTAAATTGAAAGCGTATTTATGTATTCGGGGTTCTCACTCTTTTTAAAGAGGATTTTCTTTACTATCAATACTGCACTTTTGGTTAGAAAATGTAAAAGAATGTTATGAGCTTTAACAAACATTTACTTATTATTTACAAACACATTTCCAATAGTGCAAATTCACATAAATAATTTCATTTTTTGAATCAAAAATTTTTTTCGCTTAAGTTCTGTAACTCAGCTACTTTTTCTTTTGTATCTTGCCATGGAAGAAATGGATAGTGTTCCAAATTCAAAATTAAGGAGTTTTTAAGGACCTTTGATGAAAATTTAGTAGTTTTAAGGGCCCTTAAATATGAAAGATAAAATTAAGGAGTTCTTAAGGACTTTAAAAGGACCGTGAGAACCCTGGCATTCCCCTTAGTTTTTTTTCCCCCAAAACTGACAACTATTTGAATTACAACACATCTCAGAAGCAAGGACAGCATTCTAGGGTTAAAGAAAACTTATTAAAGTTTCTGAACCACCAAAATTATCGTGACCTTTTTTTCCCATTTGTTAAAGTACACGATGTATTGAGACTGTGCTAAATTCAAATTAATGAATTTATATCACTAATGACCATTAACCCGACTGTTAACTTGAGATTACTCGCATAGAATATAATTTTTCTTGAACAAAATATGCCAATAAACTTTGAAAAAAGTATGATGAAATCATATTAAAAGTTTGTAGTGCTTTTCTCACCCTAAGGTTAATGACATATCAAACAGATACGAGTAATCTCGGCTTAATCGTGGACATATTTCAAAAGAAAAGGGAAACTTTTAAGGTAAAAATTAATTTATAAGAGAAAATTCTTACCCATGTCATTCTATCGGACTTCCATTTTACCCATGGTTGTTGAACAAAGAAGTAGATTGGGAATGTGATGACATCATAAGTGTAAATAATAAACTTAATACAAAACAACTTAATTTTTGTCTTTAAATCCATCTTGGAACATGAATCCTGTAAATAAAAAGGGAATTAAGCACAGAGAAATCTAATCCTACAAGAAAAATAGAGAATTATCTGTTTAATATTAATTTAAATATCCGATTTTGAGTTTAAGTAAAAAGAACCAGTTAAAGATGTAGTATACTGTGTTACATATCACAAATTAATCTGCCATTACTGACGCCTACTAAAAGTGATTCCGAGCGACTATAGGCCCATGCCAGCAGTGGAATTCGAACTCTCTGGCTTCGTTACTGTAATAAGCAACCATCCAATTCCGACCACAGCCTAGTTACGGTTAAACAAGAACTTTCTAGTTTATTAAAGTGGATAATTATTTAAGTTTTATGAAGTCACTCATCTATACACTGTCGCTAATCAAAAACTTGTATAACAGAACATAAGTACTAACTGATTGTGAGCATGTTTGACCCATTTTCTAAGCGTTATGACTGTATTCTAGTGTATACATAAATTAATATCGACAATTTATAAAGTTATTTAAAATACTATTCACTTATTTTTCGAACAAGTGTAGAATGTTACAAAGAAAAGTGTTTGCTTCGTAACATTGTACTGCTTAGAACAGAATTTTAAAAAATTAAAAGAAAATTTGTATTTGAACAATAAAGTTAAAAATTTAATCTTGCTTTCGTAAGATGCATCAGTTTCTAACGAATTTGAAACAAACTTCTCTATAGCTTGGGTATATAAAATATTTCCTAACCTTTGGATATTTTTTCCCTTTCATTTAAATAAATGTAATTTGTGTGCTTAATTTCACGAAACACGCCATATTTCGTTTTTGTGTATCAGTGTCTTTTTTAAATCACAATATGTCTAGACTAAAACTCGGCCGCATCAGCAGAGAACAAAGTCCAACCCCGAAACCTATCCAAGAGTGTTTGAAAACCCTGAAAGAATAAATATACTATTTCTCTTTATTCTGCGACATAGAACATATACAAAAAGCATAATAGTATTAACCACCAATTTATTACGATTTTAACTATAATAAACAGTTTTTAAACGATTTATATTAGGTATTTAATTGCAGATCTATATACATGGTCGTAATACGGGAGTAGCAAAGGAGGTCTAATCCCCCCCCCCAACATAATTTTAAAAGAGATGCAATTTTATTGTTTTGCCCCTCTATATCTTTTTTAGCTTTTATTCATATTCTAAATTTTTCGACTTTTGCTCTCTCAGATGAAACGGCCAAATTACACCCCTGTGTGTGCGTGTTTGTGTACATATATTTATATATAAAGGAAAAGTAAACTGGATAGGGAAACTAATGTAGGCATTTTGTATAAAACCCCTTATGACAGCCCGAGAAAATTCTCAGCGTTTTTCAAAACTTAAGTCAAGGGCTAAAAATTCCCGCGTCCTTTTGTATTCCTCTTTTTAACCCCTAACCTAAATTGACCACTGGGGCTACAATTTACGCTCTCAGAGAAGGGGTCTAACCAATTATAACTCTATATTTCCCTGGCGAACAATTTAGGAAATTTCCAAACAAAAAGGAGAAGTACACTGTCGGAAACAGATTTTCCTAGAGATTTTCCCACAGATTTTGACTAAGATGTTGACCCAGGTGTTAAGGACCTTTTAAATATAACTTCATGGTAGCTGACCCCTCAGTTTGTCCTGTCCCTATGATGAAGTGGGAACCTGTCCTCTAACGTTATCTTAATAAAGGTCTTTAGCTAAAACAGTGTCATTTTTATGGGCCATGATTGCAACCACCCATCGTGAAGTGCGTCTTATTACATATATATAGTCTGCAAAATGATTAAGAATGTATTCATTTACAACCAAACACATTGTAAATTCTTTTAACGTTCTGAAATGATTTATAGCAATTCCAACAGAGTAAATTAGATAAGATGAAAGTGTGTATATGTAAAAAGCAATTTCGTGAAAAATCAAACTAAACTATATATATATATATATATATATATATATATATATATATATTTATTTATTTACACACACACACACACACACATACATACACAAATTCGTTTTACCCATGCTGACATTCCGTATGGCTTCGGCCGGATCGGGTATAAGAAGTGTTACCCATGCTAAAATACTTAAAATCTCGTTTAAAACAGTCACAAATTGTTTGTATTTAAAGTGCGGTGGTAACATTTTTGCAACTCTAATTAGACCGAGGGCCGAACGATGGCCGATTGGTTAGGGTGCTAGCCTTCGGTACCGGAGTTCGTGGGTTCGAATCCCACAGTGGCATGGATGTGCGTAGCCGTTCGGAATTGGCTTTAAGCTGTAGCTCATTAGACCTCGTGTTGCAAAAAGTAGACCGTAGCACTCCAAACCAAACCAAACCTAATTAGATCGAGGCGTACAGATTAAAGCCTATTCCCAACGGTTACAAACATCCATGCCAGCAAAGGTATTCGAAACTGCGTATTCCGGTATCGATAAGGCAGCTTTCTACCAGTACGTCATTTCTTGATAGCTACAAATGAAACGAGTGCACTGGAAAATTTTATAAGTTCACTGTCGCTGATATTTTTATAAATATTCTATAAGTAATTACATTGGATCATATGAATTTGTCATTTTAGATACACTTTTAAGTTATTTTGGCCTAATTTCTTGAAATCACTCTAAATTTACATTTTTAAATTTGAATTCATTGTCAATACATCTTTTTCTGCGAAATAAAAAACGTTATCAGTTTTCTTAATTGAGAAAGTTACTTAAAAAAAAAAAAAAAGCTCCACATGTTTAATTGAGGAGCGCGTGTTTGCCCTCAGACGTTGTGTAAGAAGTCGGTTTGTCCTAATTCAATGTCCAGCAAGGTGATGCATGCTATTTTGCAAATAAAAAAGGTAATGACTGTAGGCATTTACCTTATTCCTGGTTATCGTTTTAATTTGAGCAACCTTGAATCGGTGAGAAAACGGGTTACTCAATTCTCTGAAGTAGTTCATTGCTACAAGGACTTAATTGAAGTAACTATATTTGCAACATGATCAAATTGAAAAAATTATTCCCATCTGAAAATGTTTTATGACACGTATTTATAAAATAACGAATTCAAAAACTGATTGTAATTTATTACATTAAAAACATTTTTTTGTGACTAAAATTGTTTACTTATGTTTAAAAAAGGAAGAAAATACAGTAATTGGTTTTTATTCATAATTAACTTCAAGATATATTTAGAATATTAACTGATTAATCTTCTTAAGAATCCTTTAAACCTTATATGTTTTAATGCTATTTGATCTATCTCTCCCTTTTTTAATTATGGTTGTATTTTTGGCTTGAAAGTAAATTTTAAAAATAGTGGTATACGTAATATTACGTCAAAAACAGGCTACAGAAAACACCATATCGGTTAATATTACATTGAAATCAATGATTGTATTGGGTAAAAGCATTTGATTTATAGAGCAGGGGCATATCTTTTAAATTTATATTTAATTAATGAGAATTAAACTTCTCCAAGACGGTTTCATCCGCATAAAAAGGCGTGCTTTTAACCATGGACTGGAAAGTTGCTTCAAAAAATTTAATCTGAGATTAAAATTAGATTTCTTTAGTAGCCTGACTTCAACCGTATTATAAAATTTCTTTGGAGGAGGGAAAAAGAATTGCAAGACCGATTCGGTTGAAAATAATATTTGTGCAAGGGAAATAATTTAAATTGTAATGAACACTTGGTGACGGGCTGATGTACATTTACAAGAATTGAAGCTGATATAGAAGGGCAAAAATAAAATATAAGAACAGCAGATCATTAAATAGCTATGTAAAATACCAATTATTTTTTAAGAAACAGATATAGGTTAAGGTTTGGTTTGGAGCACTACGGTCTACTGCTTTGCTATACGAGGGATAAAGAGACCGGGACCTACTTTTAACCCCTTAATGCAGTTGTTTAAAAAAAATAAATAAATAAATAATAAAAAAAAGGCCGGCAAAAAAAATCAATTTTTTTAATGTAAAAAACACAATATATAGCGTTGCCCTGCCAAGAAAGTTAAAAAATTACAAAAATAATCAAAATTTTTACTGCAATTTTGGATTTTGATAGCATTGCAGAAAATAGTCGAATATTGTAATATTATAGCAACAAAATTCAAAGCCGCTCGAATTATCTTCAGCGTGCTCAGTTTCGCCAGTTTAGCGCGCTCGAGTTAACTCGAGCGTGCGCATTAAGAGGTTAAAGCAGATTCTGAAAGGCTACGAACATCCATGCCATCAGCATGTTTCGAAAACGTGAACTTCTGTACCAAAAATCAGCGCTCTACCATTCGGCGATGGTATATATTAAGGAGGTAAAAGGTATTGCATGCACAAAAGTGTTGCTAACATTAAAGGAATATTGAGAAAATGTAATACCAACTACATTCACCTTGAAATAGCCCTAAATGAATTACGGATATCTGACCAGGCATAGATGGTAGCCCGTATGTTGGGAGGAGAAAATAAAGATGGCCAATATAAAAAGTGGAGAACAAATCACTGTTGATGTATTTTCTAATATTCTTAGATTAGACCCCTACATTATCGACATTTCATACGTAATATTCCCCATTCTCTGTGCTTTCACAATGCATAAAAATATGAAACCAGCTGTGCATGTCATATAAAAGAAATTTATATAAAAAAAGAAGCGTCAGTTTTAGTGATGTTATTCAAAATGCATGTAGAGTGATAGCAAAACTTCTAACAGGTATTGGAAGAAAAATAGATATGTAATCTCTCTTTAAAAAGTTGCGATACGTAAAATCTTATCATTTGTGGATTCTATAATTGGAAGAACCACTCTTCATATCTATAGGCTCGTAATTCAGGTAAATCATCCGATCAGTTACGTAGTATTTAGGGAAAACACGTGCTGACATCGGAAGTTTGCATCAAGGACATTTATAAGTTCAATACCGAGATTGCAGTTTAGCTCTCTAACTTACAAACTACAAAACTTCCATGAGCTCTGCGTTAAACCTAGTGGGAAATTTTTTCTATTTATAAGCATTTTGTATTGAAAGATTTCCTTAAACAAATTTTGACATGTGATAGAGTGGAAATTTCTAGAGAGATAAGGGTGACTAAAGGGGATGAGAAAAACAATATATTTCATTTTAAACTATTTCTTCTTTGAACGAAAATAACGACATTTAACCAAAAATTTTGTACAGAAAGCAAAAACTTTCATAAAGAGAATTAGAGTTATTAAAAAATGTGGAAGTGCTTTAAAACAACAGCGAACTCTAGTTGAGTAATATCAATTTATCAGCAACATATTGAGTCTTAATGAAATATGGTTTGGTTTAGGACGCTATGATCTACTGTTTTGCTACACGAGAGCTAATAAGAGCGGGACCTACTTTTTAAAGCCGATTCCATACGGTTATGAACAATCATGCCAGCAGTGCGATTCGAACGCATGAACTCTGGTACCAAAGAGCAGCGCCCTACCCATGCGACCATGGTCATCCAAAAATGCTATTATTATGCACATATAATTTTTAAAGTTGTGAAAAGTATAAACTATTTTGTTTCATAAAAATATTTTATCGTTATCAGTGTATCTCCTCACCCCAAGGAGAGAAATGATCCTTAAAATTCCATTATAAGTGTTTGAAAAACTTAAGCTGTCAACTAGACACATTTTTCCTTAAGAACCATTGCTTAGTTCAAGTGGGAAAGACGGATTGTTTTAATGCAGAATCACCTTAAACAAAAGTTATCAGGCATCTAAATATTAACTAAGAAATATGCAGATAGATTTAGACAGTGATTCAATCAGCGGTTGTGAGTTTTTACTTTCAAGTAAACGAGTTTTAGGTTTGGTTTGGTACGGTCTACTATTTTGCAACACGAGGGCTAATGAGACCGGAACCTACAGCTTAAAGCTGATTCAAAACGGCTACGAACATCCACGCCATAGTGGGATTCGAACCTACGAACTCCGGTTCCGAAGGCCAGCACCATAACCATTCAGCCATCTTTCGACAAACGAGTCATAGATACTAAGTGTTATAATAGGAAACAATTCGACAACTGAATTTTAACACTAAACATACCATATGACGGGTCAAATGACCCATAAGGTTTATGTAAAAAATGCGATGGGAAATGAATTAAAAATTCTTATTCTTTGTGTTTGCAATACATAAAAATTCACAATATACAAATTTTAGCTCCGTAGTTTTCTCTTCGGTGAAATTCATTAAAAACTAGTGTAGAACTCGATTTGCAAATTCATCCTTGCTTTATCTTTTGAGATTAGAAATAAAGCTGGCGATGGTCATCCGTTCATAGGTTGATGCATGGGTTACTCACACTAAATTATCCTTTTTTTAATTTTATTTTTTAATTATTAACTTTAGTTAGTCTAAGAATTTTCTTTTGTTCTTGCCATTCGTCAAGATTAATTCTAATAAACTGATACAGTCGAGTTATATCGTCTTCATAATTCAACTGGGTTAGAATAGTTAGTTTTATTTTTTAATTTCTCTCTGTAGTGCAATAGTAAAATAACCAGTGTCATAAAACCTTTATCTTGCTTAAGCTTAAAAGAAAAAGTTATTTTCCTATTTTGGTTTCCTACTTTTTCACGTTTATGCTTACATTTAAAGGGCAAAAATAGTCATGAACCCTATAAATGTATTTTAAAACATAGGGGGTTTCCAAGTGTTTTAAGAAATTGAAATGACTAAGTCTTTATTTTTAATTTAATCATGCAGATTATTTCCTATTAGTATCTCTGCCTAACTTTCAGAATTTTACGAAAATTGATCAATCCTAAAAGTGTGGACCACAATCATGCATGGTGTCTCTAATGTAGCCCTCGATTCCTCATAAGTTGGAAGCCCCTAGTTTAAATCGCACCCTAGTCCGAATTTATCTTTATTTAATTATTTATTTAACTTTTATCCGTGCGAAAACAAGATTACTCAAAAACTCAACAGGTTTAATGGATGAAATTAGACAAAAAGTATAATTAAAAATATTAATATCGAAATATTCATAAAAGTGCAAATATTTTGCTAGCTAGGCTTTTAACAAGTTAGCTGATTTCAGTGGATTACGTTGTTGCATCTACATTGTTGTGTGTGAATTCATGCATTGATCATGACCACGGAAGAAACTGGAACAAACAGATCTTTTAAACTTAGGATATTTATATCACTCAAGTATGTAAACCACAATTGATAATCAGTGTGCGTGAATGAGATTAAAATTTATTACATTCAATGAAGCTTGAATCAAAAGAAATCTTGCATAGTCTTAAAACTTACCTGTTGATCTACCTGTCCGTCTTCTGTGATTTTCGTAGTTGACTTTTCAACTGTTCCGTTTTTCACACACTGTTTTCTTCGACCTGAAATAAAATTTTATTTAATATGGTAAACAAGTAGTAAAATACATCTATTAATATCTTAATCATCGAATAATTGTGAAAAGTTTTGCTAAAAATGCATAGCATTCTTTTATTGTATTTATAACGTTCATAAAATTTTAACCGATAAAAAAGCACCTCATTTCTCTAAATATACCTTATAGAAACTTAAAAATGTTTATAAACCCATTAAAGCCTGAATCATTTCTGCTGAATGCATATTAATAGATATCTTAAATCTTAATTGTTATTCCTGTTAGTAACATATATAAAATTCAAATAACTATTTATTAATTTTAAAATTAGTCATCACAAGTAGACAGGGTTGCCAAACTTGGCGCGTTATCGCCCATTTGGCAGGGGGCACCCACATGTTCAGTCAAGCCCAGATTCGTTTACAACCCAGTACATTAAAGTATTTTAATAAATATAATTATTCCACCTGATATTAATGTATTTTTCCCAAACGTTAACTTCTATGCAAGGATTAAAGAATCATGAAATGCTGACAAACGATCACAAAATTATCACAAGAGATAAACAAATGTATAGTTGTTTATAGAGATATACTCCTCTTTAAATATACGTTCCAAGAAAATACAAAGATTCAACACATTATTTTTAAAAAATATAAAGATTTTACACATTTCATCAGGAGTGTTTGTGGAACTAAAATAATCCCCTGAAAATTTTAATGGACTTATATGTCAAGGTATGCAAGGATTAAGCAAAAATAAGTAGTAATGAACGATAGTTCGGATGGGAGGGGAAAGCAGTTTAATCACTTCTAACAAAATCTTTATATTTTCTAAATAATAAAATTTGTTGAATTTCCATATTTTCATACAATAATCTAACAAATAAAGTAATATAATTTAACAAACTTCAAAATAATAAAACAATATTTATATTTTCTATATAAATAAAATCTTTATATAGAGATGAAACGTTTCCCTTTTAAAAAAGTTCCAAGAAAATATAAGCATACAAATGTTCATCTATTTTTTGTTACTGACAAGAAAGTATGTCATACATTAAAACTATTAAATTTTACTCTGAAAAAAATTGACACATTTCCTAAAATTAACAGAATCATTTCTTTAAATAAAGACAAGCATTCAATTTCTTTTGTTAACTAATATAACAAGTATGCTGTATTGAAATTGTCTGTACTTTCGTTAACATTCAATTAAAACTGTTCTTTTAGGGATTAAATATGTTACGGGGTGTCCCATACTCCATGACTTTCATTCCTAAGCAGTTCTACCCCTCAAAAGTATAAATAAAACCCGTTTATAAAAACAACCCTTTTCCTTCAAAAAGAACTACAAGTAGAATTTAAAACACAACATGAGATATTTGTTCACCGGTCAAAATGACAGTACACAGTTATAACTTCGGCAACAATGAGTAAAAATAGATAATTATTTTATCAGCACGTTATATGTGAATAATTAGGAAAAGCCAAAGAACAAACAGAAACTAAAAGAATAAATAAGGAAGATGCGAGAGTTTGAATTTCGTTACCTTTCAGCAGTAATCTGTCGAAGTAGTTTACCAAGTGTCTACCTGTTACTGCAAAACTCGGAGCTTACTAAACAGCGTCCAAGCAGTTAGGAAATAATGAAGAAATTGAGAGGACGTACTGTATTCGTGTAGAACGTGGTTTGATTTCTGGGTAAACAGAGAGGGGAAGGGGAAATAATTCGTGGATTTTTCCAGAGATCCGGGACGGTTTGTGAGAAATCCCCTTTGTTTACCTGAAACCGGAACACGCTTTCCCAAATAAGGTAATGGATTAGCATTCACTGATACGAGCACTATCCGGATGTGTCAATATTTTTTGAAGGGGGGCATTTGCTGACTATGAGAGAGATGGACAGAATTATTATTAAGGTGTTAAAGAAAAAACATAATTTCCCCCTTTTCTTAACTTAATTAATACTAATTGTTTTCATTTGTGGTGACAGTTTTATATTTTAGAAGTAGCGTTAATGGCAGTCTTGTAAGAATATTTTGAATAGAAATTATTTTAACTATATGTCAATGTGTGACGAGAAGGGGCGAAGAAGGAAATTTCCCATGGAGGGGCTTCCTTCAACTCATATCTCAAAATTAATAGAGCAATCCTTACATGCAAAATGTATGTATACAGCAATCCTTAAAGGGGGGGGGGTATTACTCCCACATCACCACTTCGTTACACCATTGATGAACAGCAACTAGGACTTTAAAGAGCAATCTACTACTATATTTTCAAATGGCATTTTTACATTGATGCATTAGAATATTTTTCATAATAAAGGAACAAGCATTATTTATATGAATTTTCAGTGATTATTTATCCACATTAAGAGATAAGATTACAACCAAAGAGATGTCATTTTGTTGTTATTTCAGTCCATTAACATACATTTCCATTGGTAAAATTAAAAAGCAAGTAATATAATTTACATAATATAATACGTAGGTATAATAATGCAAATGCGCAACAGTAAATAAACATCTTAATTTGAAATCAATACACGAAAGACAGTAAAAACAAATTATTATTCCTCGTTTTAAAAATTTAAAGGAGACCAGAACATTTCCCTCTAACTACCAATTCATTTATAAGAAATGAAGGGGTAGTTAGAGGGGTAGTTATAAACAACCAGAATCGGTATAACGTACATGAACCCAGTGTTCCTTTAATTAGATTTAAATAAATTTCATGTCCGCTGGCATTGTAAGGTAATTTTTTCTTCACAAGTTTCCACGCGAACAAAAAACGTAACTGAAAGTCACCCTAGTTTAATTTGTTAAAGCTACTTCTTGAAACTGATAATTTATGTCAAATGCAATAGATCAAATTCGTGAAAGGAATTTACGTGCATCTTACATACAAACTTTATCAAATCTTATACGTAGATGAAATGACCGTTAAACAATTAAACCACTAAGTTTAAATAGTTATAGTAAAACCAACTTCCTGTGAAAATAGCAAGATTTCGACGTTTTATTGTTGTATGAATAGATAACATAAGACTTAAAACTTTTGAGTTTTCTGTTGTGTGCGTTCAACCTAACATATAAACCAGAAACCGTGTTGTTATTTCCTGTGTAACAAAATAACATTCTGCACTATTTTTTTCTCCTCCGAATCCCCATCATTCCATTGCTGTGAAATTTTAAAATTTTAAAATAATTCTCAGTTATCGGGTACATATAAATTGTTTTCTTTCTTTTCTACTTATACTAGACAACAGTTTTTCATATTATGATCGGGGAGCATTTAGTACTCCCTAATACAGTTCCCGATGCCTCGCAAAAGGGTAGGCCTCCATGTTTCAAATATTTTTATCAAACATATTTTGACAAAAAATTTAAATATTATGACAGTCTGCTCTCTTGGTACGTAACAAAAACAATTAAACATCAATGATTTATTACCGATCAGAAGAAACATTTGACTATATAAAAAAGAAGTATTCAATGTGTCAGTTTTTTGTCCGCTAGCCCTTAAAATGAATTTACATCAAAAGGCAACACGCAACACAAAAGAGAGGCTGGACTCACTATCTCCTCGTTTGCAGAAACAATTAGATAACTCGACACCTTTCTAGAGTTATTGGAAAACTTTTTACTGCATATAAAACTGTTTGTGTACTTACTCCTCAAATCAGTTGCATTTTAGTCAACATTCAGTCGACAACCGACAAATTATTAGGTTATTATACTTAAACTTATTTTTTTCATGCATATATTTTCTATTTGCAATGGAAAATTAGTGCAGATAAAAATCAAAAAGTTAAAATCTAATATCCTAGCAAGCTTAAATGACGAAACCATTTTGTATTTGAATACTATTTTATAATTGTATTTACTAAATATAATATACAGCTTTAAGATAAATGCAATGCGCTGCGTTGAATTTCTAATTTCAAAGGCTTTCTGGGGCTAAAATAGTTGGAGAACCTGTGTACTACACTAAATTTATGTTAACATGACTTATCCGAGAGACATTTTCGTCAATTACCCATATTCCTTTCGAATATTTCTTGATACAATAAAACTAATTTTCATCCAAAAAAAAATCATTCTTTGAATCTAAACCAAAATAAATATTTAATTAATCATTCAACTGATTCCCCAAGAATTCGTGCTTCCCTTTTCATAAATTATAACAGCTTACATTTAATTTTTTTTTCCTTTTAAAATTCCTATTGTATATAAAAAGAAACATTTTATGTAACAATATTGGACAATTCATTCGAAAACATTTTAAATTTAAATTTTGAAATTAATCATAAATAAATAAATAAAACTTACTATGCATTGCAAAGATTTATTGTAGAGAAATTCTCCTCAAAACAAAAATCAGGGAGTCTAAAGTTAAAACGTTTTTCCTTCAATGCGAATTAAAAGAACTGAGTAAACAAAGGATTACAAACAAGCAAGCTTCTTTTCTACCTAATAAACACAAAAATCACTGAGCCTTATCCTCGGTCAACCCTCGCGCCATATCGCGTCATTTGACGTCATAAAAGGTAAGTCTAGTTTCGCTAAACCTTGCAAGCACTGCATGTGATACGTATTTCATTGATAGTCGATTAGTAATATTTTCTCACGCGGGTTTTATTTTGAAAGATACAGGCTTCGAGTATTGGGCTGCGTTTTATCTTGTGACGAAACAGTTGAACAGAAATCTTGATTTAATAAAATAGAAAAATATTTATCTTATTTACTCGGGTCTGTCATCAGATCTTTTAGAATCCGGAACTTCCGTTTTTAATTGTGTTAATCCATACGACAGGTGTTAAAAGCAGTCATCTGACTCATTCGGGGCCCCTATGACTCGGTACGTATTTTTAAATTTTAAATAATAACCTTATGTTTAAATCAATGAAAAAAAAAAGCAAGATCACTTATAGGTCAGCTGTAAAAAGTAGTCTTCAACAAATAAGGAATTGTCTTTAAAACAACTTATTTCTTCTACTCTATCAAGATCTTTTGAAACAGTAATGTTGGTTTTAAATTGTTTTGTCCGTGTGACTGGAGTTAAAAAGATTCAGGTTTCTTATGACATGGTATCTATTTTTAAATTTAAAATAATAGCCTTTTATCTTAAATCAAGTAAAAATAAAAGACCACTCATAGGTCAGCTAAAAAAGTAGATAGTCTTTAACAAATTAGGAATATAGTCGTTAAACCAACTTTTTGCTTGACCCTATCATTTGATACTTTGAATTGTTTCGTTCATGTGGCAGGCACTAAAAGCATTATAATCTAATTTATTCTTTGTCTACATGATCTGGTATACATTTTCATGATTTAAATCAGGGTTGGCATGATTTAAATCAGTTGATTTAAATCATGATTTAATTCTTGATTTAAATCAGTTGATATTTTTGAAAAAATCATTGATTTAAATCCTTTTTTTCACTTCTTTTAAAACCTATATTCCAAAGACAGGACAATTCGGAATCAGTCATCACAATAATACCAATAAGTAAATAAGTGTAAATAGATAGCATGTGCTTTCCAAGAATTTAGGGGTTGTTATCAGAAAGTATGTAGTAGGGGTAGGTACAATGACTGATGGAATTCTTCATTTTATGTAATGGGAGGTAAAGAGAGTATTACAGAACTTGAAATCCAGTTTGTCTACCAAATAACAGCAGCCGTGGCTGCATCTTCAGGAATGGAAAGACAGTTTTCTTCTTTTGGTATTGTTCATTCTAGCCTTCGTAACAAATTAGGAGTGGAAAAAGCATCGAAACTAGTGTTTTTATTGATTGAAACAGTTAAATCCATAATTCGTTGCTTAAAATATATTGAAATAATTGTATTTTTTTTAATAAATAGTTTGCATTAAAGGAATTTTTAATTTGTTTTTTAAATTTACATCTTATTTAGTTTGCACTGTCCAATTACAGAATAATGGAATGTATTTAGATTAAAATTTCTATATTTAACGTTAGGTAATCAGTGTGTAGAATACTAGAGAGATAAGATGTTACTTCTTATAACAAACTATTCTGTGTATACTGCATAAACATAAAAACAACAATTAAAATTAGTATTCAGAAAAAAATCAAAGAAATTCAATTTAAATAAAAAAAATCTGATTTAAATCAAATAAATCTGATTTTTTGTGTTTTTAAAAAATCATGATTTTTTTCCAACCCTGATTTAAATAATAGGATAATTACTTTAATAGATCAAAAAAGTAAAATCTGTTATAGGTCAGCCGTAAAAGGCAACCCTTCTAACAAATCAGAAGAAAAAGTCTTAAAACAACTTCATTGACTTCTCATTATTTTTATTTCTTAAAAAAATACAAATAGGTTTCTGTAAAAAAAATTAATAACTAGAATTCTGCATTCCAAATGAAGAAAATATCTCAACTCATCAGGAAAGAGTGTAAAAAAATGTTTAAAATAAATATTTAACACCTTAAAACAATCCAGTAACATAAACTACTTTTGATATGTAGGACAAATGAATACATATGTGTATGCTTGTGTGTGTGCAGCCGTTAAAAAATTTTTTCACCTATCGCTTAGAAAATAGTCCATATTTTTTTCATTACCATGGACTATTTTGCACTGTAACAGATACAGCAGTCATGGTGACAATGATGCTCACTGTTGGAACAAAACCTAGCATCAATTACACAACACTCGCTTCGAACACTAAAACAAAGTGAATACTTTATAAAAATCTTTCAATTCTCGCTATTAAACTCGGAGAAACGACAAACACGTCTTACACAGTCAAGAGTCAACCATGCATCAATTGCTGTGAAAAATGCCGTCCATGACGAGATGCACATCACATGGCTTAACTTTTCATGGGAGAGAGTTTAAAACAGAGATTATCTGTGACAAGTGAAAACAACCAAGACGCCAAAGCGCACACAACGGCACGAAGATAAAATATTAAGGATTTTTAGTTTTCATGGGCTAGTTAACATCATATTTTTTTAAAAATGTAAAAATGCCACACTTAGCAGTTATAAATTCAGACTTTGGTTTTGAGAAGAGTGAAAGGAATGCAATATCAAAGAATTACGTCCTTGATTTAATTCGGATGGCTGAGAAAGTTGACAATATGAAAGACAGAATGCGGAATTGGGAGAACTTTGAAGAACTTTAGGGGTAATAATATTTTATCTTTTACACACACACGTTCTATGAATTCTTTTTAGAAAATGAGGAGAATCGGTTTGAATATAGAGGCATAATAAAAGACTAATTAATTTTTGATTCTGTTATTTTACATTTTCCCAGACATTTAAGGACAAAACAAAAATGTTTTAAGATATTTTTCAGTGTTTATTTTTAAGACAATATAAAAGAAAAAAATTAAGTTTTATAAGTCCAATCTCCGAGAATATAACTTAAGTAGTTTTCAAATAGAGTAAAAAATACATACCCCTTTTTTACAACATAAAAGCATTCTTATCCATTATGAATAATCCTTTAAATAATGCTCGAATTATTTCAAATTACGGCTTCATTTTAAAATGGTTAAAATAAAAACAGAAAATATCAGGTTTACTCTATGCTAGTATAACGTAATTTTAAAACACGTTAGTTATTTTGTTAACTATCCACTCTTAAACATTCGATCTACGAAGACAGACTTAAATATAATTGAGCTCTGGTGGCATCTGATTCAAAGCGGATTAAAACACAACAAAGAGAAAGTCCTTGAATAAAAAAATACTACGCACACATGTTTGCTACACGCTATGGCGATTATTATACCGGTTTCAAAGCAGTAGCCATTCTGATGCTTCTGTTTGTTTTGTCCACTAACAGGTTTGGCCTCGCATTCATTTAAGAAATGAATTTGAGTATTTACCCGTACTATATTAGTACAAATATGATGAAAGGCAAACAAGGAAATTTACTGATTATCTCAATTAGATATCTGCCAACTTTTAAATATTGACATCAGCAAAACTTTTCGGTTGAAATAATTGGTTGGCGTTTAGTGACACAAGCAATTGTAATTAATCAAAGTTAATTGTATTTTTTCCTATCCCAGGAAATTGCAGTTAATAAATAAAATCTTTCTGCATTATTTATATAAGACAAAACATTAGTAGATTTTTCAATTAAATTTGAATCTAGAAAAACAAAAAAAAAATAACATTTCAAACTGAATATATGTCAGATAAGAAAAAAGAGCATAGAAAGAGGGATCATTATACTGATTTTTATTATACTTATTGGAGTTTTAAATTGTAATTAATAAAAGTGAATTGTATTTTTCCTATCCCAGGAAATTGCAGTTAATAAAATCTTTTTTCATTATTTATATAAGACAAAACATTAGTAGATTTTTCAATTAAATTTGAATCTAGAAAAACAAAAAAAAAATAACATTTCAAATTGAAATGTCAGGTAAGAAAAAAGAGCATAGAGAAAGATCATTATACTGATTTTTATTATACTTATTAGAGTTTTAAATTGTAATTAATAAAAGTTGATTGTATTTTTTCCTATCCCAGGAAATTGCAGTTAATAAAATCTTTCTGCATTATTTATATATGACAAAACATTAGTAGATTTTTCAATTAAATTTGAATTTAGAAAAACAAAAAAATTAACATTTCAAACTTAATATATGTCAGATAAGAAGAAAGAGCATAGAGAGAGAAATCATTATACTGATTTTTATCATACATGTTAGAGTTTTAATTTATTTTCATTTGGATAATCCATAAAACTTGGTAGGTATGCAATTATACTGAATTTTTTTCGTCCATTTTTAAAAACAGCTGTAATGCTTTGTATCATGGGGTGGTAGATCTGCAATATACTAAAATACTTTACAGTGAGAAAACAATTAAAGTTTTAAGGGAATAACATGCATATTTAGCTTCCATTTAATGTAAAAATTAGCTTCTAATTAATATATTGCAAAAGGTATTTTTTGGATAGAAGGTTTTCATTTGTTGAATATAGCATAAGTTTTTTAGGAAGTACATTAATTTAATGACAAAACACAATGTTTTTAATTTAGAGACTTATTTAAAAAAAACTCTCAAAAATGTAGCTCTAAACTTAGCAGAATTTCTTAATTTATGATGAACCAGGAAAGGATGTTGCAATGAAAATGTGTCTCATCGAAAGGTACTATACCCCCCCCCCAAAGTCAATTTATTTAAAGAAAATGTTGTTTCTATCTTTGGATTTTTAAAGTTTTTTACTACCAATGGTTATAGGTATTAAATACAACTGCTTCCAAACATCCTGAAGGTCAGCTTCCATCAGATTTCAGTGGCAGTGAAATGTTCATTAATGACAGACTATAATGAATACCGATCAATTATATTAAGGCTATTGAAGCAATAAAATGATAATACATACGCTATGAGAAAATAAAATTTCCTCATTGGTTTAATCCAAGAGTCACTAAACTACACCCACCAATCCGTTCTGTTAGTTTATTTTGATTCGATATAAAATTTACAGTGTAAGTAAATCATACAATCGAATTAAGAAACACAAAATCTGACGCACGTAGTTAAATTCAACATTTTAACAGTAGTTAAGGATGTGATATTTATCTTAAAATCTTACTTAAAATCTTAAGTGGCATATAGTTAATTACAGTAAGTAACATCAAGCATTATAATTATAATTAAATAAGATTTATGTAGCTTTAACTTTACACTGACAATTGTTTGCGGAAATGAAATTCAAAACTACTTTATGTTGGTATGATGAGCTAACGCTTTGCTCTTCGGACTTCATGGAAGAGTAAGTGCTTCAGGCTAAACATTTTGGACACCCTTGATTTAATAGTTACAGTCAACCAAAAGTAAATTTCAGAGCGTGTTTTGAGTTAAATAATCACAACAAATAGGAGATCAAACTAAAGGTATTTAGTGGGCATTGAAGATTCGTATTTCATGTTAGTGGCAGTTACAACACTATAAATTTTAGTAGGTTCCAAAAAGGATCTTTCACTTTGTCTAAAACTATTCGTATATAGGAATTTAACATAAACAATTTTAGCATGAGAGGAAGAATGAGCTGTTAATAATCACACACAATTATAATCAAACCAAATATCTAAGAAAAATACGAAACAAAGACCTCAGAACTTTAAATTT
>CM063503.1:37174507-37184507 GCA_032207245.1 Pardosa pseudoannulata
CAAACTCTAGAATCTCTGATGATAGAAAAGTGGAAATATTTTAATCAAGGTCAATGTTGATATAAGAAACACTGCCTTAAAAAATAAGTTGTTAAAGCTAAAAAAGCTACTCATAAATTTTTAGATGCATAAATTTTAATTTACCTTTTACAATTTACTACTGGGCAAATATTTTACATTTAATTTTAATTTAGAAACCAATAAGATATGTACTTATATAATCTGTAATTAGAATGTTAAAATTTCAAACCACGCTGTTGCTTCGGACATAAGTGCCTGAATGTTGGCATGTCTGCTTTAGTACGTATAATAGAATACCATATCTATCGAAATGACTAAATTAATCAGTTTTAAAATCACTTGTTCTGGTCTCCAAAATAAGGAGCTCTAGATGGAAAGTACTGAGAAAAATAAATTATGCAACTACCATGCAATTTCAAGAAAAGTAGGGTTGAAGAGTATTTTGTGGTTGCTTAAAACGAATGTGAAACTACATTGCAGCACCTGATGAGCAATCTTCTCAAGCTTTGAAGATGAGTAAAATCAATTGGTTAGATGATAATTGAATTTAAATCAGAAGGACGTTTGTATTATAAAAATTAAATGAAAGGATTTCGACCTTATATGCCAAGTACCGCGGTTCTCAAACTGGATGACACGGTTAATAATCAAGAAGTCGGTTATAAATTAATAAATTATTAAAGAAGATATGGATGTAATTAAAAGTTAACATTTAAATTGTTTTCCCTTGCCACTATCGAAGCGAGCTAAGAATTGTCCTAGTATTTATCTCGAGGTGGGACCAAGTACACGTGTCCAGCTACTTCCAGTCTCAAACTGGGTGCCGCTTCGAAAAAAAAAGATTGAGAACTGCTATTGTAGTGTTCTGCTATATTTCAAATTTTTACACGTAGTGTATATATTTTGTTTTTATTTTTAAGTGTATTACTTCATACAATAACGTTAAATATTTTCAAAATGTTAAAATTTTATTGGTGATCTATAAAAAAATTTTGTTCTAAGAAAAGCAGAAATTTTTATTTTATATTAAATCTAATACAGGATGTTATAATGAAAATTTTTCAACACAAAGGAATTTTTCATATCCTTTTAATATTGCTGTTATAAGTGACCTGCTAAAGGAATCTATGCCACAGTAATATATATGATATTCATCATTATAAATAGAATCAGACATTCCAACATTCAAGCACTTGTGTCAGGAGCAATAACGTGGTTTGAAATTTTAACATGGGGCAACGTGGTTTAAAATTTTAACATAGCATTTTAACATGCTAATCACAGATGATACATAAATACATAACTTATTGGTTTCTAAATTAAAATTAAATTTAAAATATTTGCACAATAGTAAATTGTAAAAGGTAATTTAAAATTTATGCATTTAAAAATTTATGAGTAGTTTCTTTACCTTTAACAACTTATTTTTCAGAACAGTGTTTCTTATACCAACATTGACCTTGATTAAAATATTTCCATTTTTTCTATCATCGGGGATTCTAGAGTTTGTTTACTAAAAAATTGACCTAAATTCAGTTTGGTTTTTCCAAACAGTACTGAAAACTTTTAACGTGTAGCATTACTGTGTGAAAAGAGTAATATTCAGCATTATTTTTTGCAAAACTTTGTATTTAACCCCTTAATGAACAGTTTTTTTAAAAAGGCCGGCCAAAAAAATCATTTTTTTAATGTAAAAAATACAATTTAGAACGTTGTCTTGCCAAGAAAATTACAAAAATACAAAAATAATCAAAATTTTTATTGCAATTTTGGATTTTGATAACATTGCAGAAAATAGTCGAATATTGTAATATTACACGCACATCGATTTTTTTTTATCTTTCTTTTCGAATTCCCATTTCAGAATAAACATTATTATCAGTAAAAATACTTATTTATACTTTTAAAATATAAATAATAACAGTGCTAGTATTTATAAAATTAATCAAAATTTTTTTTTGTGGGATATATTTCTAAACAAGGTGCAGCACATAGCCCAACATTGCAACTATTACAAATGTAACCACTCTCTTTTCTTTTCCTTTTTCCTTTGCTATCTCTATTATCACAACACACAGCGCAATATGTGCAAAAGTACAACGCTGCTCGAATTATCTCGAGTGCGCACAGTTTGGCCAGTTTAGCGTGCTCGAGTTAACTCGAGCGTGCACGTTAAGGGGTTAATTGCTGAATTGTAATCTTTTCGCTGTTCAAAAGTTTTGTTATATTCCGGAGCAATCTGAAGAGTTTCCGGAGTTATCGAATTTTCTCATTTCTCTGGAGCAACCCCAAAATAGTTGGAATGTCTGTAGAATGTATTTTTCTTATATGATAATGAAATAAATTATGTGAATGGGGTAGAAAATTCAGCGCGCATTATATTCTAACATAGGAAAAATCAAAACTTCAAATTTGAAGCTTCTAACGATTACACAGAATTGTAACAATAAGAAATTTCGTTACAATTAAGTAGAAATGCTCTGAATGAATAACTTAATTCATTGTTTTACAGTCGATAAAAATTCTGAGAATTAATTCAAATTCACAGGAGGAATAATCGAATATAATTCCAACACGGAAAATACCTTTTTTCCCAGACCTTCAAGAAATCACGATAACTGCGTCTGGAAATATCATTGTATCATATTCTGCATAAATAATGTATTCCAGGCATCTCTATTAAAGACAATAACAATTCAAAATACGTCAAAGCTATTGTATATATTTAAATGTAGCAGGATTTCCTCCTATATATATTTTCATGGCTGAGTAAAGGAATTATATGATCAGCCATAAGAAATTTTTGATAATGAAAATGAGTTTCCTCCATATTACTGATAGTAATTTTTATAAAATACTTTCTTATATCACTTATACAATAATTTATATTCCGAGAGAGTAAAATGTGTATATATATCAGCCTCTAATGATGAATAGATAAAACAGACTTTGAAAATGATGAAGAGCATGGAAATTGAGAACATTTTTTACAAAACTTCCTGGTCTAGAGCAGCCTCGGCCAAATGGAGCTTCACCATGCATAATTTTTCCTCCCTGCCGTAGGATTCATGAAATTTATAATTGAAACAAATATCGCACTGACCAGAGTGAATATAATATTCGATTGTTTAAACTGATTCTTATTTTTATAACTATTTATGTAGTTACAAATGTTTAACTGTTCTATTGTTATCTTGAAAATAATAAAACTGAAATAACGCATTGCTGTAAATTTTCATGTAATGTATGTCTGCGTGCGTGGGTGTATTAGGTAAAAGTATAGCAGGGTAAAAAAAATTACTAATGTCATACACGAGTGGTAACATTAGTAATTAGTTTGCCTGTATAGAGAAGGGCTCGGCAATGAAAATTTTATTACCGGTATTAACAACACATTCTTTGAGTCTATTTCACGGACTAATAAATATCGATCTTTTAAGTTAAATATCTTTGAAAATTAAAAAGTTTGTTTGTTTGTTTTTATACATAACCACACGGTTTGCAATCGATTCACTAAATTTTGGACATCATTCATGTAATATGGGCGAGACTTATTCAAAAGCACAACACATTTTATTTCTGGGAGATACATGAAATCTATACAACAGGCGAGCACTTTTACGACCTCGTGCACCCAGACAATGTGATCCTGCACACACACACACTTTTCAAGTAGGGATTTCTCAGGTAAAAAGACTACGAATAATCCCTAAGCACATTTGATCACGTGATAAAAAATACCCATGTTTAAAGAGAACGCTCTAACTATTGGCTAAAGTAGTACAGACAGAGGCTGAATTAAGTCTATAGCTTGTCTGGAGGGAAAAATCAGAATTACCGCGCAAACCCCAACGTACTTTATGAACAAAAGTTATTAAATTAATATTAAAATATGTAAATAAGGGATTTTAATATTACATTCATATATACCACCAAATAATCAGTGTCAATATTAAAACCTCTGCTGTCCATCCTATCACGTAATGACAAGATAAATTAAAGTTGGCAGCTAACATGCTGTCAGTAAAGATAAACAAATTATTGAGCATGTACCAGGTAATTCTCAGCCAAAACACAACCCATTTTTTTTACCTGTCTCACAGGGTACTTTACAATTCTGGAAAAATAAAAATTTTACTGACCCTGTCATATTACGGGCTATATGCTAGTCTATAATAATGCATCAAAAAATTTATTTACGAAGTAAGCGTGAGCGACGCAATGAACTCGACAAAGGACCGCATTTGCCTAGGGTTGGTATAAGCTTTAGATATTTAACCGCAGGATGCTGAGTATTGTTAGAATGTATTGAGCAATTTTTATTACTTTTCTGAAAAGAAATTTACTCATACCATGCTTAATGACGACCTCATTTGGTGGAGATGATTTGTTCTGTCTAATAAAATATTGGAGAACGCTACAAAATTGCCAATATATGAATTCACTGAATTTCATAAAATATATTAATTTAATACGAACGGATGACGTTATGGCTGATATAATAAAAAATTATATGTTTTTTTAATAATAATCTGTGAGAGATTATTTGCGTAATTAAGATAACTTTACAGTTTTTTTTTCCTCACAGTTATGAATTTTTATAATTGGTGGGACGGGTGAGAACCAAACTGTTAGCATACAACTTTTAGGTACCGGAATTCACACGTTTGAATCATACTGCTGGTGTTGATGTTTGTAGCTGTTTGGAATCGACCTTAGGTACTGTTTACATTTGTAATTAACACGAAATTGGATTAGCTTCAGTTTCATGGCCTAAGCTCTATGTAACTATATACCCCATATTTTCAAATCGCAGTGTCGGACGATGCCTAATGGTATGTCGTTGCTCTACGATTCAAATCCGGTTTTTTGCAGGGTTGTTCGTAGCCGTTCGGATTCGACTTTAACGTTTGACTGCGGCGAAGCGCTATCGCTCTTTTCATATATTCTGTCAAAAATGCTTTGAAGTGCGATCGCGCTGCTGTATGTTGCTACGATTTTCCCATTAACTGAGAGTAAAATTAGACTTAATCTATATTGTGAAAATTATATTAAAATACAGTTGTGTGATCACACTTCTATGCACTTTTGACGCAGCACAAGACAAGCGCGATAGTGCTTCGTAGCAGTACGGCGGTTAAGCAGTATGCCCCCGTCTCACCACTCCTTGTGCACACAAAGTAAACCGTAGCGCTCCAAAAATATGTATATCCCAAATTGCATTTGGGAAATACATATTTTTGGTTATATTTTTTACATTACTCCAAGAGTTTTATTTACAAATTTCTAGTTTTATAGGGCATTAGATTACTAATGTTTATTAGTTCAATAAAATTGAGTTTAAAAATGAGACTTGAAAAAAAATACTTCCACTATTTTAAAAACTTCTTTTCTAAACAGGAATTAAAACTTAATCTATGATTATAATTATGTACATAATTATTTCTTGAATACTCCATAGTTGTTACTCAGTGTAATATTAATATAAATTAATGATCAATAATAAATGTACAGTGTAAGATCAATGTAAGTGTAAAATCATCCATCTTCACAGCAAAAAATTTTCTCAGATATTAAAACATAATGCATATAAATTATCTGAATAATTAAAATTAGTAATATTTCTAACTTTTTGAAAATTGAAAATTATTTAAAAGAAACAAAAATTGATAGTCTAAAGGATATATTTGCAAATATATAGTCTAAATGATATATTTGCAAAGCAACAATTTTACTGTCACTGTTACAAAAACAAACGAAAACAAAATATTTTTGCATATAATAATTTTAATGTCAGATGTTGGTAAATATTTTTATAGATACAGTAATTAAATTCACAGTTAAAAATACTGTTCACTGTTATTAGAGATCTATTAATCTATTAACACTTAGCGCCATTTTTTAGAGACAGTTTAAAAAGATTGTAAAATTTTTATACTTTTCCATAACAATATTTCCTTAATAGTGAAGGTAGGTAACAAACCTATAAACAGTGTTAAAATTTTTTTAATATCTGCTATATTTTATAATTTTGTCAACATTTTGATTTTTTTAGCCTCATGCATAAATTTACTTTTTAGCCAGGTGCATCGACTGAAATCTAGACAAATAGCTTTGTCTAAAATATAAAACTTCCCAATTAAAGTACTCCGTTTACATGTGATATCAAATAAATCTCGCATCCCGAAGTTTAGTTTTTCTTTGTTTGTAAGTAATATCCTGTGATACTTAAAATGACAGATCATCACTAATGATGACAGGCTGTAATATTCAAAATTGTTTATTCATATTTGTTTTACTCTGCCTTCCATACCATCACAGATTTAAGATTTTTATCTATATATATATATATATATATATATATATATATATATATATATTCGGTAATAATGAGTTAAAGGAATAAAATGCAGCAGCTAAAATTTATTGATTTACTATTTATATGTCGCCAATTAGATTAGAAGTAAGTTACGTAGAAGTTACATCATTGAATTGGGTTAAATTATGCTAACCCATATTAAAAAGATATAAATATACTTCCCACTCATAAAGTGTTAACCTATTAGAATTTGATTTAAAGACAGAAGTATGAAGAAGTAAACAAGGTAAATGAGACATAAATAAAACAGAAACATTGAACGCAGACAGCTGTTTAGCAGCTAAAATCGAGTTGCATTATCAGTATTAATTATAAAGTTAAGTTGCATTATAAAGTTAGTTAAAATGTTTAATATTTTAATACTTCTAGGAACATTTGGTGTTACAACACTTTAAATTAATGGAAATATAACGCCGAAAATAAAACTGTGTTAAGAAAGATGCCTCTTTTATTGCCATGTAAACATACGAAAGTCCCTGTTGAATGTTTAATACCCCTGGTGCATTAAGTACAGTAAACTAAGTACATTCATAAAGTAATTATAAAGGAGAAAATAAAATTCGTTAATTTATCACCAGCTATCTTCATTAAATAATTGTTTCATTTCGAAATATTGAAACAAAAGGCTGAATAAAGTAGGCTATTAAATTAGTTTTTAACTCATTAAAGGAAATTCTTTAAAAATAACTTTCATGGAAGAAAGTGTTGTTTCATAACAGCTCCTAAGAGTAAGTTGTCTTCATATAGGATAAATCCAGGTATGTTATTAGAAGGGCACAATTATATATTATTTCAGTAGACATAGTTTTTAGTTCCAAAAAATAACATTTATTTTCATTTAAATGTAGTAACCTTTTTACAATATTAGAAAAATATTGTGTTATTAATTAGTATAAATGTCTTACTATCCCGTAATTGTAAGTGATTTAGTTATAATTCGTTACATATTGCTGACCATACATGGAGAATTTTCTCTTACTTGTTAACTGATCAATAAATAAATTATTCAAAGAAACATTCAGGGATATCCACACCGATTTAAAACTCAGATCAGCTCAGTTTTAAATCATTGATAGATTTATACACTAATCACTAAAAGGAAGAGGAGTAATTGCCAGCTGATAAATCAAATTGTTGCCATGACCACGTAGTTTAATTCTATTAAATTTTTGATGCCGTTGAGTCTTTCAAAGAATTCTTTCAAAAAGAAAATTTTAGTTTAGCTTAGTTTATGATAAGTTGTTCCATAGTGTAAATTATCTTTTTCTTATAATATTATAAACATATGTTATATATCTTATATATGTTTATGTTATATACATAACATATATAACACATGTAACATATGTTATGTACATGTTATATAGGTTATATATGTTTATCCGTCCTAGTGAAGGTCATTAGGCACAGTATCTTCATTCCATCAGTATAAATAGTCCAAAATTTTGTATTATGATAATCCATAGAAAATGCCACGTGTATCCTGTTTATCGTTTATATAATCATAACTTGCACTTTACTGTTGAAGGTATTGAAAATAATGGTATTTCATAACATCCGATACAACCTCGAAGAACATTTCCATGCCACTTGCATTAAGACTACCATTTTCCATGCCACTTGCTTTAAGCTACTATGTCTCATTACGGTTCATAAATATGTTTAACCCTTCATTAAATATCTATAACACTTTCTGTTCGTCTTTTGCAGCACTTTTAAAAACTATTTAACATCTGGAAATTTCTTCCTCTTCCTGTCATGTATACTGATTTTTATTACTGATAGTTATCCAGTCGCAGGTATTAATGTATTAAAATAAGAACATCTTATCTCACCTGAACTTGTCATACTGGTAGAAATTAATGCCTTAAAGATGGAAATTTTTACGTAATGAGATCACTCAGTATGTCCTTAAGCTATGCCCGACTCTTCAGCAAAAGAATTCAGTTCACCCTCCAAGTCATTTTAATGGCTGGGAAAATGTGACGTCACGAATTTGGTTTACGCGGATTTTATGCTGTAACTTCGACTCTTGATCTTTGGTCCGTATGGAAAGAAAATATTACTAATCAATAAGTATTTCTCAATTTGACATTGCATGCTTTTACTCTATAAACTTCCCCTTTTAAGATTGCAAGCCAAGAATAGAAACACCACCATCTTAGATCTTGAGCTATAGATAAGATAGAGATTAGAAGCTAATCTGCTCCTGTTAAATTCTTATGGACCACCATTACGACTGTAAACATTAAATAAGACGCATGAAATTATCGCACGGTTGCATTAACAGTTTTAAATATTCCGGGTTTATTTTTATTGTTATTTATTTGACTACGTTATTTGGTTGTCGTCGCAAAAGCAACAAAGAAACCTACAACGCCAAATAGATGGGTAAACATTGAAAAAAAAGCGGCAAAAATAGACAAGTAAAAAAGTAACATTACTCATTACTACAAACAAATCATACGAGGTGAAAGTTCAGATCCTTGTCAGATAAAGTTATTTTACTAAGTAGCCGATGATAAAAATAGAGGAATTTAGTATTTACACCTGGCTTTAATATCTCTAGATATAATTAAATATAGAGATATTTAAAGTGTATGATTAGTATTTACTTTCACACTTTACTAAATTAATAATTTAATTAGCCTTAAATATCTCTACAATTAGAAGGGTAAAACTGTTTTAAAAAAAGGCAAAATAAGCAAGTAAATAACATATTATTACCCATTACTATAAACAAGTTATCGCGGGTGCTAGTTCAAATCTTTATCACATAACGTTAGTTTACTAAGAAGATGTGATTAGAAGGAAGGAATTTTGCGGTTACATATGCTTTAAATCTCTATAGATAAATAAGATACTAGATAATTTTTAAAAATAAGAGATAATTATATCACCGGTAAAATTTATAATACCTTAATCTATATGACCAAGGAATTTATTTTGCGATTATACTGAGTGTTATGAAAAAGAAAAGTTGAAAGAAAGGAAAAAAAATATTGAAAGTAATATCACTATGAACTATGAAGAAAATATGTACAAAAGACTGATGGAACTATATAAGTTTTATCTCAGTACCTTGTTTTAATTGTTATATGTTAAAATTTTTAAAAATCATAAGTATATATATATCCGATCATTTACAGACCATCCCTTATTTTTTCAAGCTTTCTTTAATAAGTATTTAGCGATATTTTTTAAAAATCTAATACGTTTAATATTCTGTACTGGATGATCATGGATTTGAAAATTATTACAAAAGGGATTAATTAAATATCATGCATTTATAAAATTCTCCAGAATAATCGTAAAATGATGAAAATTTATTTTGAAAGCTTTGCGACGAATGAATAACCTTAATTTATGAAGAATATTGCATTGGCGAAAAGTCTAATCAACTCTTATTAACTTTTCTTCCTTTTTTTAAACATTTATAGGGGTCTGTCTAAACTTTTCATACAGGATCTTATTTTTGTAAAATTTTGAAAAATCTACTCATAATTTTGTGAAATTGAAGTTAGCGTTAAATCTGGTTCATTCACCAAGGGTTCTATTTTGTGATTTTTTTTTAAAAAAAGGTCTTATTTTTGTGAACAT
>CM063503.1:37194507-37229507 GCA_032207245.1 Pardosa pseudoannulata
CTGGCATGGATGGCATAAATATTTCAGAAACGACTTCAAGCAGTAGTTGATCTAATCATTCTTGTATTTTTAATCCTTTGACTGCTTAATTGGACAACCGAAATTGATTAAAAAAATTGTGCGTTTTTTTTATACATATTTTTAATTTATTATATTGAAGAACAGGAATATGAACTTTTTCTTTCTAGAAAAGATTTTTTATATAGATTCTTATCGTGAGAATTTAAACTGTCAGAAAAACCAATTTTAGATGACTCAAGAAAAAAAATTTATTAATAAATTTCAATTGAATTACAGTTAGTCTCTATTTATTACATAATATAATTATAATACATAATATATAATTATATATTATAATAATATTATTTAATAAATACATAATATAATTATATAATTAATTATAAAAATAATAATTAATATTAAAATTATATAAATATGTTACTATAATTATAATATATATTATTATATTATCTAATATAACTATAGTTCTATTCATATAATTCTATTTATTACATAATTAAACGTCTAATACTGTATATATATATATAGTGTTTCCCCAGACCAAAAGAAGGGCAGGGCGGTCATGGATAAAAGGGCACTCCATCAGAACAAAAAGGGCGGGATGCGCATGGGTATGAAGGTACTCTATGGGAACAAAACTGGCATTTTTTAATGGAAAAGATTTTTAAAAAACATTTATCTCGATAACTATGGATGTAAACAAGTTTACTACTATTTTTCGATTGTTTGAAGTTCATTTTATTTTATTAAATATGTATTAAATTTTTAAGAATTATTTTTTACTTAGAAAAAAAATTTTAAGAATTAATGAGTGTAATATTTAATAAAATTAAATAATTAAAGCTTAAAATAATTAAAACTGGCTTTTAAGTCTTGCAAAATTCATTCAAATCTGAAAGGGGTAGGGGACATTAAAGGGGGGGGCAGGATGCATAGAAGGGCGAAAAAATGGGCAGGGTGCAGCGCCCTCCTGAATATGCTTAGGGGAAACACTAATATAATTTATTTAACCGGTTAACCGGTGAAATAGTGGAATGCTCTCCTCAACAAAAGAAAAGCAAATGCTCCCGAAAGTCGCGGGATGCGCAGCCAGAAGTTTAAATGTCTACCGTATCGCTCAGTAACGATGAAGTTCATTAAAGAGATTTTTTTCTTCTGAGCCCTAGTTTTCTGTTTAGATTTTACGAGCATGTGCTTGATCTTAAATTAATAACCCCATCTCAAAGCGAAGATTTAATTCGTAGGTCAGATCACTATATTAATTTTTTTGCAGCATTTTGAAGAGCTCGAAGGGAACGATCTCGTAACTGAGAGGTTAGGGGTTCGGAACTCGAGCTGGCCTAAGATCCGCCGTGTTCGTTAAAGGTGACTGGGGCACGCAAAATAGGTTCGTGGTCACAATAGCCCCGTTTACATGTGCCAGTCATGTACCCTTCTTTTTACCCGGGTAAAGGGATTTTGCTTGGAGGGTCGGAGAAACCCGTTTACATGGTCAATTATTTCTATCCTCCATTTCGCCGGGATCGTCGCTAGAAGTCACGTGATCATACGGGACGGCAATCATCTGTAAGCTCAAAGGATGATGGGAAAGGAGAGTAAACTCTGCTATTACCCGGGTAGAAAGGTGGGTTCTTTCTACCCCTCAATTTTTTCCCTAGCTAGGGATAATTCTTGAAAGGGGAGTACAATTCGCGTATCTACCCTGCATTCTACACTGCTTTTGGCACATGTAAACGGGGCTAAAGTCCTCCGTGTTCTCAATTAGGGGTGGCAGGCCAAGTCTATGGGTCTACTGCTTGATTCCTGCTTCAAAATGACGAGGACCTACTTGAGCGAAATCGTTATTTCACCTTAATGGGGCCGAACAATGGCCGAATGATTAGGGCACTGACCTTCGGAACCGAAGTTCGCTGGTTCGAGTCCCACTGTGGCATGGATGTTCGTATCAGTTCGGAATCGGCTTAAAACATTAGGTCCCGGTCTCATTAGCACTCGTGTTGCAATAAAGTAGACCGTAATGCTCCCAACCAACCAATCACCTTAATGGTGCTCATTAAAACGAAAGGCGCAGCCTTTGGCCTTAATATGAGAGCCTGCAGGCTCAATCGTGCTTGGTTTGTCCAAGTGGCATGAGAAACAACAACAACAACAGAGCTCGCTATATCTCTGAGAAGTCTTTTTAAAAATTTATTTCTTAATATTTAACAAATCCATAAACTTCATCTCTGATTTTCATCGATTTATTTTGTTGACAACTTTAAAATTTCAAAACTACTTTCATAAGCTTTTGAGAATACCAAATTCATTTCTGATACATGATGTATAGAATTTCAAAAAATAAATTAATGCTATTTTACAGAACTCAAATTATCTAAAAGAAGATTAATTTCGTTTAATCCAATAATCTGCTAGGTTTGAAAGCAGCTAATCTGAGTAAATCCGTTGAGAAATATTTGAAATCCAAAGGAAATAAATATTGTTATTTGAAGATTAAACTTATCCGTTAAAACACGCATTAATTGATAAAGTAGCAGTGATAATGCGGAACTCCATATTAAAAGTCATTTGTTTACTTTTTTGCTATTATTATATCAGTTTTGAGTATCTGTCACAAAGTAAACTGTTGAGACGTTTCGGTTAAAAAATTCTTTATTTTCCACTTTTGTGAAGGCACGTTATTATTTAACGGATCACAGAACAATTAAATTTTTAAAATTATTTTTAAATTTTTATATACAGTAAAAACTTGACAAAATAATAATTAGGGAACCAAATAAAATTATCGTATAAAATTTGTTTATATAGAGAAATATATCGTTATAAATTATTAAATCGAGATAACGATATATCGAGAGTATACAATACCTCTATTCAATACTTAGCGCACCCAATAAAATTATCGTTATGTAAGAATGTATCGTTATATTTCCATAACGATTTATCGTTAGGTCGAGAAGTAATATAATTTCTATTTAAAAGATTTAAATTCTGGCTAGTTTGATATTTTTATGACACACTAAAATTTAAAAACAAAGGGTTCAATTTGTCAAATATTGTCAAACACTTTACACATCAAAAATTTAATTACACTCATTACATTTTAAATTTTGAATTTAAATATTGAAATTTTTTAGTATTAAAAATTTAGGATAATTTCATGTTTTTTTTTTATAATTTCTAACATACTTTACATATAAATAATTTTTATATGGATCTTAAGTGACGCATTAGGTTAAAAAATATAGTATTACTAATTATATTTGTGAAAGAAATTGCTTTAGAAACGTAAAATATTTTCTGATATTTTTCTAACTATAAGACTATTTATAATATTTGCATTCTAATACAGAGAGGCAGAAAAAACTCATTGTAAAATCATTTTAAAATAATGAACTTATATATTATGAAAACTTAATATCTCACTATATAGATCAGATAAAAATACGACCTGAAAAAGAAGTCTTAAAGATTTTTTAAAAGTTGCAGATAAGGTTAATTTTTATTCTTTTCTGACTCATTAATAGGCCTGAGACTTCTTTAACCCTTTGTATCACCAAGTTGGAAATATGCAACACACCCCAAATACGATATCGTTTATACAGTCAGCTTTAAAATATCATATATGACAACATTTAAACACTGACATTAGTTAATCTTACCAGTTAAAACATCGGTTGGTTATTTGATTCCCGTTTAGTGGTAGAATGATTGTAATTAATGAAAGTTGATTGTATTTGTCCCTATCCCGAAAAGTTTTAATAAAATCTTTATGTATCATTCTATATAAAAAAAAAACATTAGTTATTTTTTTAATTAAATTTGATACTAGAAAAAAAAATTAGCTTATTTCAAACTTTAAATATTTATCAGATAAGAGCAGGGTGAGGTCATCATACTATTATTAACACATTGTTGACCGGCCACGAGTAAACTCGTGATGCTGTTTTTTTTTTCGCATCGCTGTTGTTTTCTCTGTTGGCGATCATACAGTGCAAGTGTTGGTCAGTATAACACAAGCTGTTTCTCTCGCTTATAAGACCCAAATCTTTTGTTGTAAAAAATATTTAATAATTAAAAAAATTAAAAAAACGATGACGGAACGTAATGAAGAATCTTTCAATGAATTATACGCGGATGTTTTATCTGATTGTCCGAGTGATTATAAATCAAATTGTGCTAATATCCGGTGACATGAGATGAATTTTGAGTAAAATTACCTGTCAACAATGTGTTAATACTTATTTCGATCATACTTATTAGAATTTTAATAAATAAGACTAATTTATTTTCATTTGTGTATTCCTTTATTTTTTAAAATCATTCACAATTAACTACTGGTATAAATATGCAATCAAAATACAATATCTAGGCAATGCTGTATTCATTGGTCACTAGAATCAGGCCAAGTAGTTATGCGACAAAAGGATAATTATGCATCTTTTTATCAGCTATGTAAATTTCTTCTGAAATTAAAAAGATTTTTCAATTTTGCTAAATTACAAAAGTGAAAACTTCCTTGTCATTTTCCCATGAATTTCGATTTTATTTTTCCCGATACAAAAACAGCAAAAATTCTCGGTCTATCCGTAAAATGAAACCAAAAACCGTATATTTTATGGAATTATTCCGTTAAAGTTCCGTATTATTTCAGTTATAGTACGCAGGTATGAAATATGGTTTTATTGATTGTTATTATCTTGCAACACAGCAATTAATAAAATTTACTCATAGAGTCCCGATAAAATGACACAACTAAGTTTAATTACAATGAGAAATTGAAATATTATATATTTTACGGATAAATTTTCATTTTTAAAGTTTTAAATTTTTGATTATTTTTACGCCTTTGAAATAATGTATACATTATGTTATAGTAATATACATAACAGGGTTGGCATGATTTAAATAAGTTAATTTAAATCTTGATTTAAATCAATTGATTTTCTTTAAATCATTGATTTAAATATTTTTTTTTTACTTTTTTTAAAACCTATATTCCAAAGACAAGAGAATTGGGAATCAGTCAGCACAGTAATACCAATAAGTAAATAAGTGTAAATTGATAGCATGTGCTTTCCAAGAATTTAGGGGTTGTTATCTGAAAGTATGTAGTAGGGGTAGTACAATGATTAGTAATTATGACTGGTGGAATTAATTTTATATGATGGGAGGTAAAGAGAGTATTACAGAACTTGGAATCTAGTTTGTCTACCAAATAACAAGTGCCATGGCTTCATCTGCTGTAACGGAAGACAGTTTTCTTCTTTTGGTATTATTCATTCTAGCCTTCATTACCAGTTAGGAGTGGATAAAGCATCAAAGCTAGTGTTTTTATTGAAACAATTAAATCCATAATTCGGTGAGTAAAAATATTCTAATAATTCTGATTTGTTTTTTTAAATAAATAGTTTTCATTAAAAGAATATTTAATTTGTTCTTTAAATTTACATCTTATTTAGTTTGCACTATCCAATTACAAAATAATGGAATGTATTTAGATTAAAAGTTATATATTTAATTTAAGGTAATCAGCGTGTAGAATATACTAGATAGATAAGATGTTACTTCTTATAACGTACTATTCTATGTATATTGCAAAAAAAACATGGAAACAACAATTAAAATTAGTATTCAGAAAAAAATCAAAGAAATCCAATTTAAATCAAAAAATTCTGATTTAAATCAAATAAATCTAATTTTTTTGATTTAAAAAAAAAATCATGATTTTTTTCCAACCCTGATACATAATGTATACAATAATGTAATCCCATCTGAGGATATATTTTTCAATTTGGAGTTGTTGAGACACAAAGGGTTTAAATAGTCTTTCCTTTAGAAAAAAAACTATCTTTTAAAAATAAAACAGTATGATGTAAAACTTGTTAAAAATATTTCTAAAATCTCTAAACTAATTTCTTATGAACACTCTTGAGGTTTTTTTTTAGTCGAAATTTTCATTTTCGAATGATGTTAAATGTGTCAGTATTCAGTTTGACAAAAGTTTGGGTTTTTATGGCAGTTATTTTCCACTCCATCAATTCCGACAGATACTGTTTAGATTTTACAAATCTTTTGGTATCTACTGAGATATTTATTCCAACTCTTGCGGAAAATAAGAAACTGGTTATTACGAGATAATTTCCCAGTAAGGTTTTAAAGTGGTTAGAAAGATGCTAGAATTTTTTTCTAATGCAAAAAGGGTTTTTAGCGTGTGTGCGGCAATTTCAGTTTTTTTTTTTCTATGTAGAAAATTAAACACACGTGAAAACAATGTCAACAACATTAACTCATGCATGCGTAGCAATAAGAATGCATTGTGTTAAAGTTTCTTTAAACCTTTTAATATCGCATGGATATATACATGTTTTGCAGGCGTTTTGACCCTATGACAGTAATTACCAAATTTTTTCTGTTCCAGATGCTTTTAATATGCCAGAATTTTCCGCGATGTCCTAATACAAAACGAGCTGAAGCTGTTAACTTCACTTAAAAATTTAAAAATAAACAAAATACATATTTTCAATTTGTTAAATATAGTATCAAAATATTGTTGGTTCGTTGGTTATGAGTGTTAATCAATCTATTAGTAACACTAAATGGTATATAATTCGTTCCAAATGTGTTTATAAATTTGATCTAAAATGAGACGGTCATCCAAGTCATTTTCACCCTATGACAGTGGTTCCCAAACTTTTTCTGTTCCAGATGCTTTTAATATGCCAGAATTTTCCGCGATGTCCTAATACAAAATGAGCTGATGCTGTTAACTTCACTTAAAAATATAAAAATAAACAAAACACGTATTTTAAATTTGTTAAATATAGTATCAAAATGTTGTTGATTCGTTGGTTATGAATGTTAATCAATCTACTAGTAACACTGAATGCTATATAATTCGTACCAAATGTGTTTAAAAATCTGATCCAAAATGAGGCAGTCTTGCAAGCCAGCAGTAGTACTCAAGCCCCCAAACTTTCAGAACATCATTGCATTAGCTATAACGCCATCATACGATAAAGGCATGAAATTATGTGATTTAATTATTTGACCTAAGGGATGAAATTAATACATTTCTTTGGGTTGATTGAAAAACTCAAGGTATTAAAAAAAAACATGAAAAAATTAAATATTGAGAAATATAGGAAATTGTATTACTTCCTATATTTCTTAATAAACTGCCTAAGTGTAAGAATTAAATTATATTAACTTTGAATAGTTATGCTGTCTGTCATAAGCTGAATTGTCTTTAATGTATGTTCATAAAACAATAAGATCCCTAAATGTAAACGAATCACATTTTTAAAAACTATATGAAGAGTGGTAGTATTATACAGCTAAGAATTAGTTGGCCTCGTTGTGGGAAATAGGGAGTCCACTTAAATTTCTTCAGAATCAGAGCAAACGGGAGCCTTATTGTTCGCATCTTTTCAAAAATTGAGAGCAATTGCTACTACTTTGGAATGCAGAAAGAAATTTTTCCAGGAATACCCCGTTACCGGTATTTCTACCCTAAAGATGTTCTACAACCTTCACCGTATGACCTTTGTCCTTCCTCTAAACTAGTCACGAGCCTAGACTTGAGACCCCCGATATACTTTCACTTTTGAATGCAGTTTGAAATAAGAACACATATGCTGAAACTATATCATGAATAAAAGTTAAAATGATCCAATGTAAGTTAACTGCTCATAGATACTTTTAAACAATAACAATATGTAATAGATATAATTCAAAACACTGATATCGATGTTGATAGAGACTTTACACAAATAAATTTTAAAATTTCATAACTTTTTTTACACATAAAAGCCATTTAAAATAAATGAGATTCAATTTTTCTATGCATTTACATATGTTATTACTAAGATTTTAAAATCCCGTTTAGAAATTTTAATACAGTAACCAATAACAACAAAAAGTGTACTAATGAAACAATTTCAAAGAAATTAAAGCACTCAATTCCTTCTTTACATATTTTATTTCTGATTTCTCTGTTGTAGAAACAATTCTGTAATACTATTTAATAACTAACATTAAAAGCGACTGACTACATTAAGATAATAATGAACTTATAAACTTTAATTTGTTCTCAAGCAATCTAGTAATATAATTTAATAATCTAATAGTAAAATATTTATAGAAAAATTAGTTTAAACTTTAAAGTCAAATTTTAAATATTTTATAAGTTATTAATTATTAATTGATAAAAGCATATTTGTTAAAAATGTTCCAAACGCAATGTTGTACGAATAATATGGCCATTTCTCAGAATACCTTTTAAACTTTCGAAAATAGCTTAGTTGTTATCGAAAATATTCACGGAAAATATTAAAAGAATAATTGAGAAAATGTCCCATTTTTCAAGTAAAAAGTTGTTTACAGTATTCTCTTAAATACGGCCAAGATTAATCTTAAATTTTGAAACTTGTTAGTTTTAACTAACGTTTATCTGATATGCTAAATGGTAAAGAATTAATAAGTTTCAAAAGGATATGATAGTAAAAATGCGCTTCAAATATTCTATCAAGGCCCAAGTAATTTCAGCCGAATATATATTGATGAATATATTTAATCAAAGTTATTATACACTAAACAGAATCTTTTTTTTTTTAATGAAATTTAATCCACTGTGAATATAATTGCTTGTTTCAGTTAGGGATCAACTGTCTTTTTATAAGCAGGATGGAACCATTTATAACAAAAGGAAAACTTCGTGATAACATATATTTACTTGATATCACGTGTAAACACTGTACATTAAAGTGAATCTTTATAGTAGATAAAGATAATTGTCCTGATTTCTATCGATGTGCCTTACGAAATATTAAATTTATCAAAGAGGCTCGAAAAATTGTAAAGTGTCGATCTAAATCACAAAATTAGTAATAATACCAGAAACTTGAAAATTTAGTAAATTGTTTATAGAATTGCCGTCTACCTTTCTGAAAAGCAAAACCAGTTCCTAGAAAATGTAAGAATTATACGATATATTTCTTAGCTGTTCCTAAGAAGGTGATACGCTAAGCATTGATAAAATATTCACAAAATAATAGTTTTTTTTCCTGTAATAACTTTAAAGTTATTAGTAATAATTAATATGGTATGTTAAGGACTAGAGACGATTTTAACAGATCCCTGGTTCTTTTTGGGGTCCCCAAAATCTAAACTTTACATATTTTTCTTCTACAATTATAATTACAAATCTTCAATCAACAGTAAAACCTGATTGTGTTACTATATTTTATAATTTTCTTAAACAACCAAAGCCCAAATAAAATGATTGGACAAAAGTTTTTTAAACATTAAAGAAATTGTCAGATACAAAGTGGTCTTCAAGAACTGATGTAGTTTTAGCGTTAAACTTAGGTTTCAAAAATATAAAAAAAAGCATTAAATGAGTTATGAAATTCCTCAAATAAAAACAAATTTGTTGGTATTATTGCAAGATCATTATTTAAAAAAAGAAAAAAAAGTGAAGGTTTGTGAAACTGTTGTAATTGCTTATGGGGATTAAAATTTCGCAAAGAATCCATGTAAATCTTTCAATCTATATATAGCGCAAGAAGTGCGTCATTATCAAAAAGTCTAGAACGTTTTTATAAATGAAAGCTCTAGAAATAATTCAATGAAATCGATTCAAAAGTTTAAAAACTAACAGGTAAACATTTGAGAATGATTTCAAGCGAACATATATGGAAAACCCGAAGAAATATTTTTACAAAAAGCAGATTAGATATGAAAATAAATCTTTCAAATGAGGAAGCTATTTTGAAAATTTTGTTATCTATGCCAATTAAAAAAATTACTTTAGATTAAAAAGTTATCCTAGAAAGTTCAATTCTATAGGAAAGATTTACTAATATGGGCATTTTATATAAATAGAGCGATTTACTTAAAAGCTTTGATTAGGAAAAGAATCGATAACTTTGAAAAACTAAAAGCTAGAAATTTTTTTTAAATATTTTCATATTTTAATATTGAGTTTATAATTTATATTATATTAAAATTTTATTGGAATAAAATTTTATATTACGAAAAGAGCATTAAATATGAAAATAAATCTTTCAAATGAGGAAGATATTTTGAAATTTTTGTTATCTATGCCAATTAAAAGAATTACTTTAGATTAAAACGTTATCCTAAAAAATTCAATTCTAAAGGAAAGAATAACTAATATGAGTGTTTTATATAAAGAGAACTATTTACTTAAAAGCATTGAATAGGAAAAGAAAATTGATAACTTTGAAAAACTAAAAGCTAGAAAAAATTCTTTAAATACTTTCATATTTTAATATCTAATATAATAACTTTTATATTTTAATATATAATTAAAACAATCTTAGCTCTAAAGTAAAATAAGAAAAATCACTAATATAGAATGAATATGCTTAAATGTATACTATTCCGATAATATGATATTGTCAGTAATACATTGTCACGGTAAAACGTATCACACGGAAAGAAAAAAAAATTAATATTACGTCAAACAAAATACGGTGTAGAGCGCGATATTTGAATTTAATTTTGTAGAGCAGTCACGGCACACGAAGAAAAATAAAAGAATATATTTTATATACTAAGTTATTAATAAACTCATCTTTATTGATCTATTGGATCAAAATATTTCTCGGTGTTCATTATTAGTTACAAATTTCAAATCACATTCGAAATTGTCTTTTGTGTGTAAATTTCAACGGGGTGCATTTTTACTATTGTAAAGAACTACTATTTTCCATATTTTATTTTTCAAAGATAAAACTTTAAAATTATTCTAAAATACTTGTTTCATGTTCTTATCTTTCATTTATAAAAAAGTTACACAGCAAAGGGCTTTTTCAGAGAAAACTGTGCTGTAATGTATTAAAATTATCTATTTATTAGTAGAAAAATTGCCTAAACTAAATTATTTTCCAATATGTAAAAAGATTTGTTAATGAAATGACTATCCACAATCAAAAAAATAATGAGAAACTAAATTAGATCTCACCCGTGAGTGAATTTTGGGGGATACATATAAAGTAGAAAACTTTAAGGGGGATTTTATTTGAGCGCTACGATCAATTTTTCGTAATAAGAGAATTAATGAAACGGAAACCTTATGCTTAAAGTCGATTTCAAACAGCTACAAACATCTATGTTAGCAGCGTAATTCAAACCCACAAACCTGGTACCAAAAAGCAGTGTCCTACTTGTTCGAACATTGCCCAATTATATATATATATATATATATATATATATTATATATATATATATATATATATATAAATTCTATTACTAAAGGAATTAATTATATTTTGAGGTAGATTCTATTTCTCATTTTTTCGCAGAAATTATAGCATAATTAATTAAATAGCAAAAAATCGTTAATCGACTTAAAAATTACCACATAAAAATGTAATGGGAAAATTTTCTTTCTTTTTTTTTTTTTTTTTTTTTTTTAAGCATTGATAAATTTTAAGCAGGTTTAATTTATTTAAGTACATTTTTATTTTTATACCGGCATAGATTCGATTCGCTTAAGTTGCCATTTTTATTTTTTTATTCAGTTTAGAGTTTCAATTGTTTTTATAACTATATTTTGTTATAACAATACTTTTTTGAAAAATTAGAACACATTTATTAGCTTATATTCACGGTTTCTTAAATACATAGAGATGCGTGTAAAATATCCATTATATAATGCAAGATTAAATTGTTTTATAAATAGGATTTCAGGCAAGGACTGCAGTATTAATTAAGGGTCAGTTAAAGTGTGATAATTAAAATTATACCTGATTGAAAATTAATTAAATCTTACCTCAGTGAAGGGCTTTAAATATATTTTTTTTCACAGGAGCAGCGTGAAAATTACACTAATAAACAGGTAACTCAATCATGCACAGCCAAGTAATTCGTAAGTTCCAAAGCTGTTGGTCAGTTTTGTTAGTTTTTCAGCAAAGAACGGTATCACCATTAAACGAATAAAAAGCAATAATCGTGTCATGCGTAAAACTTCATCGGTGTTGACTTCGAGAGTCGGCTCACTTCTTAATGTTGTTAAACCATTAAACGTTTTAGAAACCTGAGCTTTGCCACGATTGGCTGGGAAAATATCTTGACCAATGCAAGCCAACAATTTCTTGTGACGTCAGTGTTCTTTGGAAATAACACGTGAGTTGTATGTTGTGCCGGCGGCAGAACAGGTAAATCATTATATCGTGTCTACGAAGGTCACCCCTTTCGTATTATTTTCAGAAGTCTTTTCGGACTTCCTTTCCCGTTCTTTAGGGTTCCCTTTCCTGTATAAGATACAGAGAGGGAAATTTGAGCTTTAGACATAAAGTTTAGTAATTCAAGGGGACAAAGTACTTTTCGACCTAAAAAAAAGTCTTCGTTAAAATAGTCTATTTTGGATTCATATTTATTCGAAAGGGTTTGCTCTGTTTAGAATAAATATTTTCCTAAATCCTTAAAAAGCATCAAACTTTATGAAAATTAGCTTAAGGTTCCCTTTCCTGTATAAGATACAGAGAAGGAAATTTGAGTTTTAGACATAAAGTTTAGTAATTCAAGAGGACACAGAGTACTTTTCGAGCTAAAACGTCTTCTTTAAAACAGTCTATTTTGGATTCATATTTATTCGAAAGGGTTTGCTCTTTGCTCTGTTTAGAATAAATATTTTCCCAAATCATTAAAAAGCACCAAATTTTATAAAAAATAGTTTAAGGTTCCCTTTCCTGTATAAGATACAGAGAGGGGAACTTGAGTTTTAGACATAAAAAGTACCAAACTTTAAAAAAATTAGTTTAAGGTTCCCTTTCCTGTATAAGATACAGAGAGGGGATCTTGAGTTTTAGACATAAAGTTTAGTAATTCAAGAGGACAAAGACTTTTTGAGCTAAAACGTCTTCGTTAAAATAGTCTATTTTGGATTAATATTTATTCGAAAGCGTTTGCTCTTTGCTCTGTTTAGAATAAATATTTTCCTAAATCATTAAAAAGCACCTTTAGACATAGTTTAGTAATTCAAGGGGACAAAGTACTTTTCGAGCTAAAAAAGTCTTCATTAAAACAGTCTATTTTGTATTCGTATTTATTCGAAAGGGTTTGCTCTGTTTAGAATAAATATTTTTTTAAATCATTAAAAAGCAATAAACTTTATAAAAATTATTTAGTTTTGATTTATGAAGCATTTTATTAAAAAATACATTTTTTTAAAAATCATAAAATATATCCATCATCTGAAAGCAATATAAATCCATTTACTTGCAAAATAACTTTTAAAATTTGTATATTAATAACTAATTTTTATGTCAAATTAAAGCTAATAATCTTTTCTTATTCGGTGAACCTAAACTATATTAATACAAAATATGTTTTATTTCAAAGCAAGATAAAATCTTTTTTTTATTTTCTATTTCTCAACAGTCATTAATTTTTTTTAATTTTAAAGTGTCAGATACCTTTAAGGTTTTGGCTTACTGAATAAAACTGATATTTAGCTTCAATTTGATATACAAATTAGTTTCGAATATCTATATTTCAAAAGTTAGTCGGCGGTAAGGGAATTTCATTTTTTTTTCTACGGTGTATGCTTTTACTTTATTTTTAAAAAATATACTACTTCAAGTGAAAAAAATTAGTAATATTTTTAAACATAGAGTCTTATTAAAGAACATGTAAAAAATTCCTTCTAAAAAGAGCAGAAAATTTTTTTTTATTGTTATAATACAGATTTTGAGTCTCCAAAAGTACCCCGTAAATTGAAAAGACTATCTCTTTCCCATGCTTCTTCTTTTTCACAAACTTTACAAAACATACTACATACGGGCGTGTCACACACTGCTAATATAACTGGCAAAATAAGGTATCTTCTTTAAACCTGATTTAAACATACAAATATTTTCCTAACACTTTAGCTAATTTAGCTGTCAGTTAGTTAAATTAGATATATCTTTCAAGGAACATTTCAAAGTGTCAGCTGTATTAGGCAGATATACATTTGATCTCAAAATTTTTAAGAATTATAAACTCTTCAAAAGATTGTAAAGTTAGAATCAAACTGCTTCGGAGAATGATGAAAATTAAGTTTAATCCAAATTGTTAGCGAAATTCGATTTACACAAACTTTAAAAAGGGTACTTTATTTCATCTGACTGAAGTTTACAGATAATTGTCTCTTCAGGCCGTAACAAGAATTGTCATCTCAGTCAATCGTTACTTTTTTTTCCAAAATATTATTCGGAACATGGCAGTTCTTTTCTACATAATCAATTCTAAACTGAGACAACCATATGTATATGAGTTTGATTTAAATTCAATTTCTGATTTTAAAATGTCAAATACCTGTAAGGTTTTGACTTACTGAATAAAACTGATATTTCGCTTCAATTTGATATACAAATTAGCTTTGAATATCTATATATCAAAAGTTAGTCTGCGGGTAAGGGAACTTTTTTCTACGGTTTATGTTTTTATTTTATTTTTAAAAAATTAACTTCTTCAACTGACAAAAAGAGCCTTATTAAAGAACATGTAAAAAAATTCCTTCTAAAAAAAGCAGAAACTTTTTTCTTTTTCTTTTTTTTTTTCACTGTTATAATACAGATTGAGTCTCCAAAAGTACCCCAAAGCTGAAAAGACTATCCCTTTCCCATGCTTCTTCTTTTTCACAAACCTTACAACACATACTACATACGGACGTGTCACACACTGGTAATATAACTGGCAAAATAAGGTATCCTCTTTAAACCTGATTTAAACATAAATATATTTTCCTAACACTTTAGCTAATTTAGCTGTCAGTTAGTTAAATTAGATATATCTTTCATGGAACATTTCAAAGTGTCAGCTGTATTAGGCAGATATAAATTTGATATCAAAATTTTTAAGAATTATAAACTCTTCAAAAGATTGTAAAGTCAAAATTAAACTGCTTCGGAGATAGCTAAAAATTAAGTTTAACCCAAATTGTTAGCAAAATTAGATTTACACAAACTTCTAAAAAGGGTACTTTATTTCATCTGAATGAGGTTTACAGATAATTGTCTCTTCAGGCTGTAACAAGAATTGCCGTCTCAGAATTGCCGTATCATATAACTGAAAATTACATAATTCTTATACTGCTTTTTCATTTCATATATGTATGTATGTTTGCATATGTTCAGGGGTGGGCAAATACTATTAAGCGCGGGACAAAATGAAATTTTCAAAATGTCTCCTGAGCCGGAGGACTATACCGCGTACGCTGTGCACAAGCAAATGTTTTTTGGGGAGTTTTTTCCTTGCCCAAGAAATGTTTTTGACAAAAACACTATAAGTATCATTTTAAAGCATTTAGATAGAGAAATTTGACAGTTAATAAAAGATAATAGTAATAATAAATTCTCTTATATGCGAACAATTTGTGCCTAGTAAAATATGTCACGTAATTTTTAAAGAAATATGATTCATTATATTAAATTAATGGTCATTAAATAAATCAGTTAATGAAAGATTTTATTTTGATATTTATTTATATCTTAACGATACAAATTATTTTATTTTGATCATAGTTATTACATTTTTATATTTATATTACATTTTGTAAATATAATAGTAAATAGAATTATAAAAAGAAAAGACAAATATCAAACGTTAAAATAGAATAGTTTTAGTTAATGTGAAACGTGAAATCTGGAATGTTCATTTGATATTATTTCTTCAAAATTTGGATCCAAATCACTTGTAGCAATCTTTAATACCGAGTGTAGATTTTCGTCAGTAATTTGTGATCGATATTTATTTTTCGTGTAAATCATTAACGGAAAAGTTCTTTCACAAATATATATATTGCACACTAAGCATAAAAATACTGTTGGTTTCAACAAAATCGGATATAAGAGATTAAAAAAGTTGCATGCAGGATTTTTCAACGGGCCCGATAAAGTAAGCAAAAGGGCCGGCTTATATATAATGTATAATGTATAAAAATGTATGCAAAGTACGTATATATGCCTGTTTAAATGCATGTTATGCCCATAAATATTACTGCTTTACAACATTGTTGTTTAATCTTGTCCTGGAGTATGTTATACGAAATTTGGATCATAGATGCTCAATTTCCAGCAAAACAACTCAAATTTTATGTATTTGCTGATGATATTGGGATTCTGACCAGAAGTAGGCCAGCTTTGATTGCATCGAGAAAAAAAAGTTAATAGAATCAGCAAACGATATTAGTCTTTCTGTTAATAAAAGTAAAACAAAATACATTGAGAAATCTAGATTAGCTGGCGAATGCAAAGATTCTCTGCTTGCGGGTTATTTTAGCTGAAACTGTTAATAGTTTTGTTTATTTAAGTTCAGTCCTTAACGTATCTAATACGACTTAAGAAGTAAATTAATTTCAGAATTTTAAAAGGCAGTAGACGCTATTTTCTGCTCTGGCATCTGTTAAAGAAAAAACATCTCTAATGCAATGAATCATATATTACCATACGTAAGTGCATGCGATTGACTCTACAATTCTGTTACGCTAATTTACTAAACGTAACATGAAATAAATTCTAAATATTTTCTGTAAACATGACAATAAGAAGAAAAATAAAAGTTACTTATTAAGCGAGATCTTTCGTTCTTGACTTTCATCATTTTTCTCAGCGATGACGAGAAGCTCTTTTCTTCGTAGTTACCATTTTCTGCAGCTAACAAATTGAAAGGTAGAAGTGGAACAGCCTATTCCCAAGCATTTGAAACCGAATTTGTTAACAGCAACCAATTGTGCATTGTGTATACGAAAAAACGCAAATAATAGTTGAGACATATGGTTGGCAAAGTAGAATATTTTTCATGCGTTGGAATCGCAATTTGATTTTTTTATTACCTTCTGGGTATTTAACATTGAATCTACGGTAGCTACATTTAAGGAACTTGTGATTTATTAATAAAGAATAATTATCGTTTCCTAATTTAATTAGGTAAAAAATAGCTATGCAGTACTATGCAATACTTGAACGTCCTAGAAAATTACATTTATGCACTGAAAATGACTGATTCTTTACAACACAAAAAAATGTTAAAAATGTAATTTTTAACAGAAAAAATGTTATTTTTTTACCTTTTTATTATGTGATAAATTGATAAATTTAATCTCCTGCTATTAACCGGGGACTGGCCGAACGATGGTCAATTGGTTAGGGTGCTGGCTTGCGGTACCGGAGTTCGTGGGTTCGAATCCCACTGTGGCATGGATGTTCGTAGCCGTTCGGAATCAGCTTTAAGCTGTAGGTCCCGGTCTCATTAGCGCTCGTGTTGCAAGAAGTAGACCGTAGCACTCCAAACCAAACCAAACCAAACCTTTATATCACAACTATGCGCAATGTTGGTTCATTGGAAACTAATATTTCATCTAACCATCTTCCTTGACCGGTGCAAATCCTGAATCTGGTTTTAGATATATTTACATGCTATATTATGTTATTCGCACAGGAATAGGTGTAATATTGTTCTAGGCTTCAAATTTATTAGCTTCTGAGTGTAGAACAGAGTTTCTAACTTGTAAAGCTACAATTTTCGTCAGATAGAGGTACCAGTATGAAATAATATGCACAGTTTATTTAAAAATAAGGTTTAGTCATTTTAGTTGCCCGTGGTATAAAAAACATTTCTGGAGCTCCTAACCATTTGCACATTTCAAATAAAAGAATAAACATGAGAGAGTAGGAAATCAAAATAGAGAAATAATTTTTTAAAGTTCAAGAAAAAATGATTAAAGGTCTTATAACAGTAATTAATTTACAGCCTCATAAAATATTAAACTTTAAAATAATCAATAAGCTATTATACCCCAAGCACTTGAATTTTGGTGGCGATCCTTCAATAATGTCAGTTTATTTGAATGAATGTTGACAAAATGCTAGAACAAAAGAATTTCTTAAAGCCGAACTAAAATTTATAATGTAATTAAAAATAAAATTTTAAGAAGGATAATTTAGTGCGAGTATTGTGGAATTGCATCAACCTATGAGCTTATGTCCACCGTCAGCTCTACTTAATTCTAATCTCATATGGTACAACAAGGATGAATTTGCAAGTAGAGTTCTACACTAGTTTTTAATTAATTTCATCGCAGAAAAAAACAATGGAGATATGATTTTTTTTTCCAAAAAGCTTTCGCGGATCATGCAACCCACGGGACGAATTGGAAAGTTGAGTTCTGTTCTGATTTTAAATGAATTTTATCGAAGGAAAAACTACGAGGCTATGATTAAAATAAATGAATAAATAAATAATTTTTTTTTATAAATAAATTCGTGGGTTGCAAAATCGGTCTTGCAGGGCCACCAGTTGGAAACCTCTAGTGCACAGAATAATGAACTTTGGATTAACAGACATGTTCTCGATACTAGTACTGACAGAGAAGTAGATAGTTAAAATTATGTGAATAATAAATAAATAAAGGAAATAGACATAAATCATTATCCAGGTTGTATAAAAGCTGAGATACTATCAACCCATGAACATATATCCACCGTCAGCTCTATTAATGCTAATTTCATATGGCACAGCAAGGATGAATTTGCAAGTCGAGTTCTACACTAGTTTTAATTAATTTCATTGCAAAAAAAAACAATGGAGATATGATTTTTTATCCAAAAAGATTTCGCGGGTCACATACAACCCACGGGACGAATTTGAAAGTTGAGTTCTGTTCTGGTTTTAAATGAATTTTATCGAAGGAAAAACTACGAAGCTATGATTAAAATAAATGAATAAATAAATAAATTTTTTTATAAATAAATTCGTGGGTTGCAAAATCGGTCTCGTAGGGCCACCAGTTGGAAACGTCTAGTGTAGAATAATGAACTTTGGATTAACAGACATGTTCTCGATACTAGTACTGACAGAGAAGTAGATAGTTAAAATTATGTGAATAATAAATAAATAAAGGAAATAGACATAAATCATTATCCAGGTTGTATAAAAGCTGAGATACTATCAACCCATGAACATATATCCACCGTCAGCTCTATTAATGCTAATTTCATATGGTACAACAAGGATGAATTTGCAAGTAGAGACCTACACTAGTTTTTAATTAATTTCATCGCAGAAAAAAACAATGGAGATATGATTTTTTTTTCCAAAAAGCTTTCGGGGTCACATGCAACCCACTGGACGAATTTGAAAGTTGAGTTCTGTTCTGGTTTTTAATGAATTTTATCGAAGGAAAAACTACGAAGCTATGATTAAAAGAAATGAATAAATAAATAAATTTTTATAAATAAATTCGTGGATTGCAAAATCGGTCTTGCAGGTCCACCAGTTGGAAACCTCTACTGCACAGAATAATGAACTTTGGATTAACAGAAGTGTGCTTGATACTAGTACTGACAAAGAAGTAGATGGTTAAAATTATGTGGATAATAAATAAATAAATAAAGGAAATAGACATAAATCATTATCCAGGTTGTATAAAAGCTGAGTTACTTCTCCAAGATTTCTAGATAATCTGAGACGTACGTTTATATTGCGGTTCTGGCATGTCAAAAATAGAAGGAATTCAATTTTTTTTCCTTGTTACAACATATCATTATTTTTGTGTAGATTCTACCGATAATTGTCGCATAAAAACATATTACGGTTATTCAATATTAACTTACATATATCCAAATTTCACATGTTTTATAAACAAATAATACGGGTTTAGTGTTATTATATGGAACTCACGTTTCTTTACTATGGCATCTGATTACCAAGGTACTTATCTTTAAATTGAATCTAGTAAATGCTCTACACATTCCAAATTGATAAAAATAACAATCAGAATAACTTTTTAACAATCTCCATGTTTTCACGAAGTTCAGTTGTTAAGTGGATCCAAAAACTTGTTTCAGCCAGTTCTAATCTTTGTATAATAATCGTGGAATATTAAAAGTAAATAGGAGTGGCTGTCAGAATTTAACTCAAATTTTTACAGATGTTTATCAAATTGTTGTACTAAGTAATAATATTTTAAGTTGCTAGATCAATTGTTATAGTAGCAAATTATTTAGGAATTATAAATCTTATTGCCTTTTGTTTTCAAATGAACAAATCCTTGTTTTGTTAAACTTTTTTTTTAATCTTTTTATTTATTTCCTAAACATCTGTTCCTGTAAAATCTTTGAGTATAAATAAACAAAAAACTTGAGTAAGAGTACTATCCACAGATTTTCGTTGATGAATATGAAAAGGAAATACCAATTTAATCTCCATTTAGTTTGTTCCAGTGACTGCTTTGATGAAATATCCTATCAGCTATTGTACTTCTATTGTGTTCCGTGCTCATTATTGCGATATTTTCTTTATTTAAAACACGCATATACTTAAAAGTAGACATTATTAGCATCTTCTTCCCCATGTTACACAATTTAAGCAATAAGATGTATTAAAGTGATATAAAAGTAATGAACCATTTTTTCTTATAAGGATACTAAGTATAAATTTATACTTGAAATAAAACAGCGACATGGTGATGCAAGTGAATATGTTAAAACATATGTTTTTATCCTTTTTTTTCTGATTTTACCATAAAAAAATCTATTTCTTTATTCTACTAAGTGTTATTTTGCACTATCACATGACTAAGAGCAATTACGTAATACCCTATTAATTTCAGTATCATATGAAAGTATATATATTATATATATATATATATATATATATATATATATATATGTGTGTGTGTGTGTGTGTATGTGTGTGTGTGTATGTGTGTATGTGTGTCTGTCCGTGTGGGTATATGTGGTTTTAGATGTGCATATTTGTGAATGAATACATTTATATATACATTATACACATATACGCCGAACGATGGCCGAATGGTAGAGCGCTGCTCTTCGGAACCGGAGTTCGTGGGTTCGAATCCCGCTGCTAGCATGGATTTTTGTAGCCGTTCGGAATCGGCTGTAAACTGTAGGTCCCGGTCATATTAGCCCTCGTGTGCAAAACAGTAGACCGTAGTGCTCCAAACTAAACACATACACATACAAATATGCATATATGTGTGTGAGAGAGAGAAAGAAGAAAGAAAGTGAGATGCTGAATATTACTACCTATCAAAATTTAATACTTTGACCCGATTGACACAGTTATGATTAATGCTTAAGCACTTCCAATGAATCTTGATAAAAAGAAATTTAACTTTTAAGATAATCGTTTTTCGGGAATTCCGATATGAATCTAAGCCATTTTCCTTCCCGTCTAGCTCTAGCGTGTGTTATTACAAACATAGACAACATAAGATGGACGAGCAGAAGTGCCTCACGTGGTCTTTTATATAGTGCAATTGCCGATGGGAGATTATTACGTATATTCAAGGGTGATGACAGGTCACCCTTATGCCAAGTTAAAATATACAAATTTTAACTCTGAGGGTTATCCGCGAGTTTATCTTTTCTTGTGCTAATAATTTTTTTCTACTTTACAGTGTGAAAAATAAGTTATTATTTTTATAAATTAGTCCGCATTATATTTAGATATATATATATATATATATATATATATATATCTCGCCAAACACATAATAGGTACTTTTAGATTTAACGAATAGTTTATTAATAATTAAATAATGGGCATAATTTTAAATATCTAAAATTTAACTAATATTATATTACAATGAACAACAAAATTGTTTTTAAAAGTCTAAATAATGTAATGTAATTAATATAACTTATTTTATGCTTGAGTTTTAGGATATCCGTTTAGTGTTATAGTATAATACTTATGTGTTGGGTACAAGCCTGTATATATATCTATATGTATACATATATATATATATATATTTATAATATGTGTTATATATATATATATATTATATATATATATATATGTATATATATATATATATATATATATATATATATATATATATATATATATAATATATATATATATATGTATATATATATATATATATATATATATATATGTATATATATATATATATATATATATATATATATATATATAATATATATATATATATATATATTTCTTTATCATATCCTTGTGTAATATCCAGATTATTAGAAACTCGGTAAAGTATTAATATATAATTTATTAGGACGCTTAAAGGCCATATATTTGTCACCATTGTGTACATGTATTACAGCCCAGTGGCGTTGGGGTAGTGCTTCGCTTTCAAACGCCACAGATCCGAGGATCGATCCCCGGGCTGAGCAAGGTTGACTCAGCCTTTCATCTTTTCAGTGGGTAGAAAAACTAAGGACCAAGTGTGCTTGGGAACTAAACACTGGGGGTTCCACGTAAGGCTGGCCACCTAACCGGAACGTATGCTTCGCACCCCAGGGCCCTTGGTCTAGAAAACGGAGATTGGCATCATAGGCCCTGGTCTTCTAGGGGCTGTTGCGCCGAGGAGTTTAGTTTAGTGTACATATATATAAACTCTGTAATACATAGCTTTTGGGTTAAAAACATTTAAAGAAACAGGCATACCAAAAATTACTTAATTTATAGTAATAAAACGTAGGTTACAATATAATAATAGTAAGGTATTGTTTGATTGTAACCTACATTTACAATCAACAGATTATTTACTTATTACTGAAAACTACTGTCTTGTAGATTTTCAGAAAAATGTTCTATCTGAGCTTAAAACCGTATGCAAAATCTCAAGTTCTGTTATCGGTCAATATTAAGGTATAAAAGAAATAGTTTACCAACTCCATTCTATGCGTGAAATACATAAATAGCTAAACGTGATGCAGAAGGAAAAAAAACTCGTTTCTAACCGCAGTTTTGGTGTAACAGGCGAGACTGAAAAATATACACGCTAAGCGGATGCGGAAAAACAATGACCATTATGAAAAATACTTTGTTTTTCCCCCAATGGAATTTGATGGAAAGTTTTTCCGTGATGAGGTTTCCTACAAGATTTTCAAGTATTTTTTAGTCCTTGTGAAGAAGAAAATAACTGAGATCCATTTTTATAACTTACATCCTACAGTTTCATTCATACATTCTCTCTCTCATATATATATATATATATATATATATATATATATATATATATATATATATATATATATATATATATATATATATATATATATATATATATATTTATATATATATATATATATATATATGTATATATATATATATATATATATACATATATATATATATATATATAAATATGTAAATATATATATATATATATATATTTATTTATTTATTTATATATATATGTGTGTGTGTGTGTTTGTGAGTGTGTGTGTAAGTAAAAGTAAACTAGACCGGGAAACTAATATAGGCATTTTGTATAAAACCCCTAAGACACCCCGAGAAAATTCTCAGGGGTTTTCAAATCTTAAGTCAAGGGCAAAAATTTCCGAGTCCTTTTGCTTTCCCCTTTTTAAACCCTAACCTAAATAGACCACTGGGACTAGAGTTTACGTCGTCAAAGAAGGGAGTCTAACCAATTATAAACCTACATTGCCCTATCGAACAATTTAGGAAATTTCCAAACAAAAAGGAGATGCACGCTATCGCAGTCAGATTTACCTAGAGATTTTCCCACAGATTTTGACTGGGATGTTGATCCAGTTCTTAAGGGCCTTTTACTCCTAACTTCATGCTAGCTAACCCCGCAGTATGTCATGTCCCTATAATGAAGTGGGAACCCGTCCTCCAACAATCTGTTAATAAAGGTCTTTAACTAAAATGGTGTCATTTCTATAGGCCATGACTGCAACCACCCATCGTGAAGTCCGTCTTATTACACACGCAAACACACACACACACACATATATATATATATATACACACACACACACACATATATATATATATATATATATATATATATATATAATGTACAGGGCCGGTTCTGAGCTGTTACCTGCCTGCGTGCATAGTAGTATTTACCCGCCCCCTATTCTTGCGCCCAAGATAGTATCAGCTGGTCTTTATCAATGCGCATACGTAGTAGATATTCTAATGGCCACCCTAGAAATGTGGTCCCCTGCGTACATGCACGCACTGCACACGTACTATCCCTGGTATGTCTGTATACATACACACGCACACACATACACACACACACACATATATATATATATATATATATATATATATATATATATATATATATATATATATATATATATATATATATATATATATATATATATATATATATCAGTGTGTGTGTATTATATGCGTCTGTATTATATGATTGTATAATATGCTCCTTCAGTTCAAAAGCAGGACGATGGCCGAATGGCTAGGGTGCTGACCTTCGGTACCAGAGGTTGTGGGTTTGAATCCCACTGTGGCATGGATGTTTGTATCCTTTCAGAATCGACTTTAAGCAGTAGGCCCCGGTCTCATTAGCCCTCGTGTTTCAAAAAAGTACACTGTAGCACTCTAAACAACAGCAAACCAAACCTTCGGTTCATAATTATAATTTATACAGTAACTAAGGCTACGAATTGGACTAGACAGGCGAAGAGCGAGGTACAAAAAACCATTGTGATTTTTGTATCTCGTGCAACTCCAGCTAGACGTAACAGCTGAGTCTTCAAGGTGAGTTCTTTGGTCAGTTACCAATATTAAATTACTTGACAGTTCAAGAGCAAGCCGTTTCATGTAGTCATCAAAAGGTTACTGACTGTACTACAAAGAACTAAACTCAGTTATGCTCTCTGACTATAAACGACAATGCACCGGAGCTCTGATTTTGTAAGAATCCATGCAATACTAATAGCTGATTTGTGTATCTATCTTTAAAATGTCCAATTATTTTATGCTGTGTTTGAAACTATGTACCCCTTTATTCCTTTTTTATCTATCTGTCTCTCTCTCGTGATGTCTTGCTAGTTTTTAACAATCATGCGTGCATTGCTGAAGTGGAAGGTATGGTACACGCAGTCCAGTTGCTTTATCAATCTTGTATTCTTGAACTCTTGTACAGGAGGCATTACAAACAAAAGACCAAAAAATAAGCACGTTAACACGTGTTTTAATGATACTACCTATAAATTTTGAAAAGAGGACGTATTTTTTAAAAACATCTTCACTGGTTCTTTTCTATGGTGTTCGTGGGTTATTAATTCAAACTACAAGCTGACTCTGGGAAGGAAAAAATAGGGTAAAAAACTTATTTCAACATTCAGATATTTTTCTCCCCTAAGAGGTGGAGCCCAGGCTATAAATCTCATGTTTCCAACATCGAAATGAGTGTTTAAGAATGTCTGTTGCCTTTTAATGCTAGTGATGGGTTAAAGAACCCGGTCTTAGAGAATATCATTGCAGCCAAACTACCTGCTCTCTCCCTATTATTTATGAAAGGTACTCAGGTGAATGAAAAATAAAGAATATTTTTAGGATAAAAAGAATGATAAAAAATATGGATGGTGTTTCACTTACGATGATGTTATAAATTTCAATAGTTATTAATTAAAATTTTCTGCAGTTTGCCACCTTTGTGTAAAGAATAAGTCTTGAAAATTGAGAAAAGGTAAAAGATTAATGTTTATCTTTCTATCAATCCGGAAATCTCAATTGGAAGCTCAATTCGGAATTTTCTTACTCAAAAATTAAAAAATATACTATTTTCCTTAAAAATACGACTTTATAAATGTATGAAAGGTTTAATCAATGTGACACTATCTTCCAGTGGAACAGACAGAATTTTTTCATGGGAGATGGCTAATTTTCAAATTATGCATCATGTCAATTGAAAGTTTTTGTACTCAAAGCTAAAAGGGAAAAACAAGTATTCTCTTACCAGTCGTTTTCTAAGTTGCACTCCGGAAGAGGTTGTAGGTTCACTTAGCGCGTGGCTGTAATTTCTCTGTTTGACAATAACGTTAATAAAAATTGCTTGATAATGTGAAGCCACAAGTACCACTATCAGTAACTGTATTTTAAGATGTTTACTTTTACCCCCTGTGCTTCTCCCTGAATATGCCACTGGTGTTCTAGCAATTGAGAATTGCTTTATATAAATTGCATTCAATATGATGGAAAATCGACACACCGTTTTGTTTTTGCATTAAAAAAACACAGTTTTTATAAAAATGTTTTGTAATTTAATCAAAAGATGCTTTCTTTTAAATTTTAGGGATTTGCGTATATACTTTACAACATAGCAGCATTATTTATGCTCATAATACGACTATAGTGAAAAGTTGAATATTTGAAAAACTGAGATTTAAGATCGTTCGTCTCCTTAATATATTTTAATATATATGTGGTTTCAAAGCTCAAAAGGATGAAATCCGAGTAGCCTTTCAAAAAAAATATAACCTATTCGGCTGGATTTCGCTCGTATCACACGCTGCACTCAACGATAAGAATATCTCTCTTTAAGGAGATTGACTTGATAGATTTGCAGCTATTAGGAAGTTTCAGGGACATCGAGACCGATGTTTGGCCCCGTAGGCAGAGCTTCGAAGCTGGAATTTCGCTCTTCACCACCCTTCCCCTCGTATCACCCAGTTTGAGTGCTTCGAAACTTTTAGAAATTGGCTGATTATTGGCAGGGGCTGACTTACAAAACAGGCGGCCTTGTGCAAAAATGGTAATCGTTGCTCGTCTAACGCCAATGTGGCAATATTTTTTGGAGATTAATGTTATTAAAGTATAACATTATGACGTCTAGTTTGAGTTATTTATGTTCGATAATAATTAATAACAGAAGGATTTCCAAGAATCAAGGTATCGTGTAAAGGAAATTTAAACGGCATTTATTAGCTTTAAAGTAATTAGTACACATATTTCCATTGTAATGTCACAAATGAAATAAGCCCTAATCCCTTTCGAACAAAAAGGAAAGCTGTATGAGCATAATATATTAATCATCACACTATTATCTTAATCATTAATCACCTTTCTACGATTTTTTTAAAGAAATCATAAAGATAACATTATTAAAGCCTAATCTCTGTATTATTTCGATTCTAGTGTTGTTGAAGCAAGTGACTATGATCTTTGCTAACTAATCATGGTTCTTACAGCAGATTTAAGTCGTTTTAATAAAAATGTATTTCTCCTGAACAGTTGGGTACTTATTGCGTTAAATATAATTTTAATGATCTTTCAATGTTTGCAAATGTCGCACATATTGCGTTTTATTTGACTCTTAAAAAGACAATTTAGATTAGGAAACATGATAAATACATCGAAAATAGGGAAGCCTTCTAATTGGGGTCCCATCACTTGCACCGAATTTGCCGCTGTAAATCAGACTCTGATTGTTAGTCGATCAAACTAATAGCAATAATATATATGTGTGTGTGCATGAGAAGGAGTGAGTGTTTAGGAGTGTGGGGGGGAGAAAGAAGTGAAAGAGGGAGGGAGAAAGATGAAGTTTAGGAAAATAGGAGGAAAAGGGAAGGTGACTAAGAGAAAAAAAGAGAGAGGAAGTGAGGGTGAGATTTACAAATTTAAAATTTTTTATAGATTTAATAGAAAGGCTACCTTCTGAAAAAGAAATTTCCGAATAACAGCAATTCAAAAAATCACCTCGAAAAGTTTTCCCATATTTCAATTTTTCTTTCTAGCTAAAATTAAATAACGTGCAGCACATCACATAGGACATCAAAGAAAGATCAGCTGGACTGGACTTTCTGGGACTTGCTCTCGGTCCAGAGTTTTCTATCTCGGGGCCGGATTTAACAGCGGGCGCACCGGACCCGAACCCTTGGCCTCGACTTCTGGGAGCCCATAAAAATCCAGTCTTAAACCTCTATCTTATGTAATTATAATTGTGTACAAATCTTCATTTAAGAGTTAAGCTTGATAATACATTTATATTTGCTTATTTTCATTAATAAATATACAAGGTCAAACAATTATCGTATGTTTTAAACAAATACAGTAGCAAAGACAACGTCTGAAATTCATTCAAATAATATTTAAGATGAGTTGGAACAATTTTTAAACTTTTTTGATGATAAAGTTAAGCAAGCAATTTATAATATGAATAATAAAGTATAAAATGAAAAACAACTTCTCCAAATGGGAAAATTGTTTTGAAAAATTTTTTTAACCATGTTATTTTTAAACCCATAGATGGAATGCTCCTGATCTTGTATCAAAAGTTTTTTTTTAAATTAAAAACTTAATGTAAGAGGAAATAATAAATGGCTATTTTATACAGAGAGCGGTTTACTTAAAAGTATTGGTTGTTAAAAAGTTATTCATAAGTTCGAAAAAATGAAAAATAGAAAAATTATTTAAATATTTTCTTTTTCTAATTTTTAGGAAAATGCCATGCATTTATATTTTATCAAAATATTTAGTGGAATAAAACATAAATAGTATAAAATATATTTATTTTTTTAAGATGTGGTCAATATGTAATTCTATTTCGTTGATTCTTTCTTTTTCTTAGCGGGTCCAATATTTATTTTCTGCACCCTGGGCTTCAACCTGTCTTATTTCTCCTCTGCATTTCTGATAGCCATAATATTACTAATTGGAATACAGGCTAATTAATTGTGAGCGCAACGGTCTACTATTATGCTACACATGAGCTAATGAGACCTAGACCTACTACTTAAAGACTGTTACGAAAGGTTACAAACATCCATTCCGGCAGGGGAAATTGAACCCACAAGCTCTGGTATCAAAGAGCAGACAATTTGGAATTTAAACTTGGGGAAGAAGGTTTTCTAAATTTTAAGACAAGTGAAAAGATGCCTACATGCCTGTTTTTCATTTTGTGTAATCCTCTACTTTTACTATATCCTGTATTTTCCAGCCATTGTCTGGTGGCCGGTTCTAATTCAACTGGTTCTGTCCAATACAATGTGCAATCCTGAATTCTTATCCAGCAGTGAAAGAGAAGGGGAAAAGAAAGTGAAAGAGAGAGAGGGGTAAACTTTTAGTGCAACCTCCCTGTATTCAAAATAAAGTATAAAGTAAAGTTCTTAACTCTAAAGAATAAAACCAAACAGCTAGAATTTTAGAACTCATTTTTAATCACAGGGGAAAACGGAGTATTGAAATTTTGATGAAGTCTCAAAGCAGTCCAAAACATTAACACAAACCAAAGCCAATTAAATCAAATATCCAGAAGTTAGGATATGAGAAACTGAATAATGTAGTTCATTCGACATATATTTTAATTTCACAGATAAACGCATTATTTCCTTGACACAAAGATTATTAATTAAAATAATCATTTTTCCGAAAACAGCATATTTGCTAATATACACGCACAACACTTAAATATTATTCATTTTAACAGCTCATTATGTTTTTACGTCAGAACCGAATTTGTTTTCCTGCAGTTTTGAGTATTTGCTACATTTTACATTTTTCTTGCGAATTAACCATAATTTCCTCCACCACTGCCTCCTGCAAGCTGCCCATCCCTTACTACATGTACATGTCATTGGGAAGGCATCACTGATGATAGTTCCACATTAGCTAGCATACCAATAAATAATTTCTAACTATTTTTAATATTGAATTAATTGCAAATATTTTTTAATCTCTCAAATGTTCTGTTTTTCATAAGACAATTGTTTGTTTACTTTTCAATAATTTTTGTAGAGTTAATTTGAAAAATTTCATCCTGCGAAAATTATAAAATTTGCAAGTGCTAAAGAGCAATTACTTAATTTATTCCAAATTTATTTGTAACTATTTATGAGAATTTTAAAATGCAGTTATTGCAGTGAAAATGTCATTCATCAATTGCTATAAAAATTTGGGGAACATGTCGCTCGCGCGCTATTTACATATTCCTTATTTCTTAGGTTGGAAAATATGAAAAGGATATTTGTGGTAAAACAAGCCCAAAATATCTACTTACAGTAGACAGCTTCATTTGTTTAATACCAAGAATGATTGCTCTAAGATTTTACTGTAGGTATGTGTATATATGCGTACATAGGAATATATAAAGGTATTTTACACGTATTTAAAAGCAACATTTAAGACAAATTAAACATCCATTTGTTGTAAATAATCTCGTTTTATCCATAAATAAAAGCTCAATTCATTACTATTGATTTTCTTTGCTTTGATAAAGATGAGAGATAATAAAGATAGGAAAAGAAGTAAAAAGTAAGCAGGATATGCTCTCAATTTGAGTCAAATTTATCTCTCTTTGAGACAAGAATGATTCCTTGACAAGCTGTCTTCTATTTGACACCTCATCAGATCGCACCGTTCTCAAAGCAAGTGTCTGATCGCGGAATAAGGTTTTATGTGTGTGTTTACGTGACATGTTTTAATTTAAGAACGAACTTCTCTTTAATTTGAGATCGAAATAATTACCAAACATTTGATATTTTTTAAAGTTTTCAGTACATTGTAAAACCAGTCCTTAAATCCAGTCCTAATTTATTAAGTGTGATATTTTGTTCATTTAAAAGAATTTCGAGCATTTTCATAATATCTGGAAAGGCTTTAGTATTCTGAAGTTAAAGAAACCTTAAACTTATATATGGATTTCATTTAGAGAGCTAACTATCAGATAACAGGTATTTAAAAAACACAGCTGCAGCTGTCTTCAATATATAGTAAAACTCTGAAATTTTCTAAATTGTATTTTCGTGTATATGGATTATTTTAGAAAAAAATCATCTCTAAACAAGCATTTTTGTCAAATTCTCATACTTGAGCGATATTGATTGTTCCATAAACCGAAAATTTTGCATCAGAATGAAAACTGAAAGAACTTTTGCAAAGTAAAGAGAATATTGCTCCAGAAACTACGAAATTTTATTTCAATTAAAGGCGTAATTTAACTTCGTTATAAATATCTCAATGTAAATAATCTAACTTTAAGCATAATTTAATTGATAAAATTTGATCTAATTTACTGTTCCTGTACAGAAAAGGGAGATGTAAAAATGAGTAGGTACAAAAGTTTCATTTAACAATTTTGATTTAATTTCAGTTTACAGTAATATTGCTACCTACCTGTATAAACCTAATTAAAACACCCAAAAAAGAAAAAGTTTTTAGGTTACCGCATCATTATTTCAAATTCTCTTATAAATGAATATTTGCAATTTATAACAGTTAGAAACAAAGGTCTCCATTTGCTTCCGTCAGAGAGCAACATGCTTTTTATTGGTCACATCAACTCTGGCCTGATTAGTATCTTGTTTATTGCTTTAAATGTGTCACAGGAAAAAGTTGGTGAAATCCACCGCGCAAATAGCTAGATGTGTTGTGTAAATCAGATTTGTTTTTTTATATTTTTTTACTTCATGTTCCTCTCACGGCTTCCGTATAAGAAAGTGATTGTTACGTAAGTGAAGCGTGAATTTCAGGTAAGGATAAGAATTTTAAAACATAGTTAATACTAGTTGATTAAATAACTCACTAGTTTACTGGAATAATCTTGGTTTTATCAATACATTACTGGTACAAATTATTCAAGTAATCTCATTAGCACACCATTTTAAGATTAAGTAAAGTAAAACAGAGGAAAAGGAAGCATAGAGATTTATCAACTAAATGAAAACTGGTATATTTTAATATAAATGTATTCAAATAAGTGCATATAGTTACTGTCGGGACTTAAAATATTCATTATAACAGCCTTTATCCGATTCCTCATAAAATAAAAGTTTTGCTCTTTTTGAAATGGATTTTTTTATTAGTCCTTTAATTACGCTATAGTTTTGAAAAATTATTTAGTTTTGTCAGTGAAAGTACAATATTTATTTATATAACATACAAATTATACACTAAATAATTAAATCAAATCTACTTACTCGAAAGATAACTTTTGAAACATATATATTAGAAACTAAATTTTTATATCAAGTAGAAATAAAATATCTGTTTTATTCTATAAACCAAAATTTTAAAATTTAGGTTTACAGAATTTAGTTTATCGTTTGGTTTACCGAAATTTAAACTACAAATTAGATTATATCGTGATATAAAATAAAACGTATTACCCGTATTAATTCGATTGGGATTCGCAGAAAAAAAGGCCATTAACTTCTATTTGATATAAAAAAATTAGTTTCTAATTTACAAATTTCCACAGTTAGTTTATAGGCAAGTGGACCTCTATTTTTTTTCTTCTTGGATATGTTTCTTACTTTTTAAAAAATCTATTGCTTTCTATGACGAAAATAAATAATTTTTATAAAGTTAAATCCTTATTAATAATTTTGGAATAAAATGTATTATAAACAGACCAGATCTTTTTACTTTATAACGAATAAAAATAGGCTGTTATAATAAAGACATTTCAGCTCTAAATGTACTATGTCCCTTTAAAGTCTTTATGTGAGCTACTCTCAAAAGTAATTTAAAAGCCCGTTAAAATATAATTAACATTAAAGTCTTTATTTTTCGGATTTTACAAAATAAAAATTTTTAAAAACTCCTCATAAAAACATACAATTTTAACTCTAAATATTGTTATAAATTATAATACATCTGCAAGAAATATAACAAGATAAATATATAAATTTGTTTAACTGCTCATAATTGAAGTTAATAAGTTAAAGCTTTTTTAAAGCAGATATATAAAGAACCAGAATAGTTTATCAGTAGACAAAAGGAAAATTCATTTGTATGACATCTACAACATTTGTAAATAGATTTGAATTTTAATTACAAATTTTGATAGTTAAACTAGCCTTTAGTCATACAGTAAGTTTTTGAAAGTTATTTTTTGGTGATAAAAAATAATGTCACCTGATTTAAGATATCAGCATTAGAATTTTAAACATTTTCAAATTGTGTCAACGTTACTTCCGTTTGGAAAACGTTGTCCGGATTTAACATATCTACGAATGAAAAAGGTCTTTACTTTTCATACATACTGTAAAATACGCACTAGATAAAAAACGGTTTTAAAGAAACAATCTCACTAGACTTAAGCTAATAGCATTAAAACTTTGAATACTTTTACATTGTTTCAACCCTGCCTTATAATATTTCATTTTGAAAAAAAAATATTTGTCTCTAACAACATATATGAATTAAAAATCTACTTTCATAAACACTAGATAAAACAAACTAAAAAAATGTTAAGGTGGTAAAGAAACAATCTCACTAGATTTAAACTAACTACATTAAAACTTTAAATACTTTTAAACTGCTTCAACCCTGCCTTATAATACTTCAGTTTGAAAAAAAATTTTGACTCTAACAACATATATGAATGAAAAAATCTACTTTCATACACACTAGATAAAGCAAAACAAAAAATGTTAAAATACTGTGCCACTTTACTTAAGCTAACAGCATTAATACTTAATCTTTTCAAACTGCCTCAACCATATTTTATAATACTCCAGTTTGTGAAAAATTGTCTGGCTCTAACATCCATAAATGAAAACTTTTTTACTTCGCACACACACTGTAAAATACACACTAGATAAAAAATGGTGGTAAAGAAGCAATCTCACTATATTGAAGCTAACAACATTAAAACTTTAAATACTTTTAAATTGTCTCAACCCTGCCTTATAATACTTCAGTTTGGAGAAAACAATATTTGGCTCTAACAACATATATGAATGAAAAATCTACTTTCATACACACTAGATAAAACAAACAAAAAAAATTTTAAATACGGTGCCACTTTACTTAAGCTAACAGCATTAAAACTTAATTTTTCCAAACTGCCTCAAACATACTTTATAATAATCCAGTTTGTATAATGAAAAATTGTTTGGCTCTAACACCTATGAATGAAAACTTCTTTACTTCGCACACATACTAAGAAACACACACTAAATTACTGCGCATATCATCGGAATTGAAGAGTTATATGCTAATTGTACAAATATCCATTAATAAATCTTTACCTTGTACAACTTATAGAATAAATGTAAATCATTTATCATACGTCCATGAAACAAGTCAAGGAAGATTTTTTATAGAAATAAATACTATGATGAAAGCAGTCGAATATCAAGGGTCAATGGAAACTAGTTTTGCAGGATTATTAGGTTGAAGCTCTTATTTACTAATTTAATAAAATACATTCTCCAAAATGTAAAATTTTGTAATTTATCGTTTATCTTTCTAGATGAACCACAGACAAATTAAAAGGTATTTTACAATAAGAGTGAAATACTAACTTAAAGAATCTATTAAGCTGGTTGAATTGTTTCACTCTGATTTGTTAAAACACTATATCTCAGTATCTCTCTCCAAATTTTCCAGGTGTATGATATTTGAATAGGTAAGGCTCTGCCTTTTGGTATCCCACTGTAGACATATGACTTTAATCCATTGTACTTCACCATTTTCGATTTGAAAAATATTTACTCAGACATTAGTACACATCATTTTAAGCACGCAAAAAAATAAATAATTTAAAATATAACAATTGAAATTTATTGGCAAAAAATGTATTTTCTCTAAACAAAAAAAAAATATACACATTTCTTACAAATATCGTAAGCATTTTTACACAAGAGCCATGGTAGCTCAGTCCATAATGGCATTAATCTCATCAGCGAAAGGTTGGGAATTCGAGAATTGAGTCGGCCAAAGATCCGCCGTGTTTATTAATGGCATCTGGGGCGTAAAATAGTCTGGAGATCGCAATGTCCTCCAAATTTTAAAATGGTATTTCTGGAGGTGGCACGCCAAGCCTGGGGTGTTTTGCTAGATCCTTGCTTCTATATTATGAGGACCCACTTTGTTTGTTTTGACTTAGGGAGTAATGTTAACTGCCTATGTATGCTTCCATTACAAAACAGCCAAAACATATCCGTCACTTGGTTGGGGTGAATGCTATAAAGGTAAGTGTCTCGCATTGGAAAAATTAATAATTTTGCACAAAACGTGTATTACCATGAATTAAAAAATAGCTTTTGGATAAGTCATTTCTGGCGACTTCGCATTCGTTTGAAATTTAACCCCTTGCCTGTGACGCCCGAATTCAGTTTGGGAAATGCAAAAACGTCGATTTTGGAACGTCCAACCTAAGTTCGGGCAAAAGAAAAGTCGGTGTTTCAATTCCGTGAAGCCCAAACTGAGTTTGTCCAATGCATAATATGTAATTT
>CM063503.1:37234507-37244507 GCA_032207245.1 Pardosa pseudoannulata
GTCTTCCAAACTAATCACATTAAGCGGACTCCACTATATATATATATATATATATATATATATATATATATATATTATAATAATATATATATACATATATATTTATATATATATATATATGTATATATGATATATATATTATATATATACATGTTATATATATACATACATATATATATACATATATATATACATATATATATATATATATATATTTATATATATATATAATTTATATATATATATATATATTTATATATAATATATATATATGTATATATATGTATATATATATATGTATATATATATGTATATATATATGTATATATATATGTATATATTTATATAATATATGTATATATATATGTATATATATGTTTATATATATATATATATATATGTATATATATGTATGTATATATATATATATATATGTATATATGTATATATATTTATATATATGTATAAATATATTATACATAAATATAATATATATATATATATATATGTATATATATATAATATATGTATATATATAATATATATATGTATATATATATATATACATACATATATATATATATATATATAATATATATATATATATATATACATAAACATATATATATATATATATATATGTATATATATATATATATATAATATATATACATAAACATATATATGTATATATATATATATATGTATAATATACAATATTATATGTATTATATATATGTATATATATATGTATTGTATATATATATATTACATATATATATACATATGTATAATATAATATATAATATACATATATATTATATGATATACATATATATATATACAATATATATATATATATGTATATATATATATATAATATATATATAATATGTAATATATATATATATATATATATATATATATATATATATGTATATATATATATATTATATACATATATATACAAAATACATATACATATATATATATATATACATATATATATACATATATTACATGTATATATATATACATATATATTAATATATAAAACATATATTTATACATGTATATATATATATACAATATTATATATACATATACATATACATATATATATATATATACAGATATATATACATATATATATATACATATATATATATATATATATACATATATATATATATACATATATATACATATATATATATATATTTTCATTGAAATTAGGATAATTAAAAACGGAATATTTAATCCACATTAAATATTCAATATAACGTCTTGAAACAGAGAAAAGGGATAAGATTAGATTCTATGTTTGTAAATATCAAGGGAGAGTGGGAATTGGTTCGAATAGGGCTTAAAACATTTTTGTGTGACCACAACCCTCGCCTGAGGCATAAACAGTGAATTCAAATTTATCAGAACATTTTTTTTTATATGTATATATATATATATAATATATAAGTATATATAAATATATTTTTATATATATATATTTATATATAAAAATATATTATATATATATAACATTTTGAATTAAGTTTCTGAACCATGTTTTTTTCATTATATTTGTGCTATAATGTGTATTTTATTTTTATTCCATTTCAGCACAAAAGGCTATATTTTATCCTTTAAAATTTTTTATCATTCTTTAATCTAAGGTATAAATTCATAAACTCAAAAATAAGGCTGCTTTGTAAATTGAAATAAGCAAGAAATTATTTTAGAAAGAGATAATGTAATTTTTGACATTGACTTTATTAAAAAAAAAAATTAATCTTGAAACGTGCGTTTGTCCAGGTTTCCTTATTATATTTATGCTAATAATACATTGGTATTTATTTTTATTCCCATTTAAGCATAAAAGAATTCTTGTACATTTTATCTTTTATAGACTATTTTACCCTTCGTTGCATATCAAGCAACAGTTTTCCTTCATTGTTACAAAATAACATAGCTTTTGTAAAATTTGGAATAAGTAAGAAAATTTACTTGCAGAAACGTAGAACTTTTGTAATTTCTACCAGTGAGTCCCCGTTTGGAGAAAAAAAAAAGTTTGTTAAGCTTTGAAACATATTTGTTCTGATTTCTTTACTATATTTGTGCTACTTAATACTTAGTATCTTATTTTATTTTCCATTTCAGCACAAAAAGCATTCTTTTATATTTTATTTCCTATAAACTATTTTACCGTTCGTTGCATCTAAGGCAAAGATCTTCTGGTATGCTTGCAAAATAAGGTTACTTTTTTTTTTTCATTGACTAACATTTTTACACGAAGTAAAAAAAAAAAAAATAGGAGGAAAATGGAGAAGTAGTGCATTTCCTTTCAATTAAAAGAAGCTTTTTAATTTCAAATCCAACCTCAATAGAAAAAAATTCAAATAAACCAAATCTAAGTTTGAAAAAAAAATTCAAATAAACCAAATCGAATTTTGAAAAAAAAATTCCTGACAGTTATTGGAAAAACGAGACCAGAATGAAGTTACTAGAACGTGTTATAAGTTAAACTGTGAAAGATAAATGAATGCAAAGTCTAATTTTATTAAGAGGATAAAAAGATAAATCAAGTAGCTGTTATCAGGGAGGAGAGTGTTATTTATAAAATGTGTTTCTAATCTTGCTTAGCTATTGGGCGTCTAAAAACTTATCTTACCTCATTTTCTTGAATCAAAATTTAATTATAGCCCTTAAAGAAGGAAACTGTTGTCGAAATAGCGCAACCTTAATCTCAATAGTTTTCTTAACTACTAACAAAATAAAGAGTTAGAAAACTGATTACCAACATGTTTGTCAGTATTCAAGTTCCTAAACACCATCTCAACCAATGTACGTACGTGCTTACGCACACAGTGCAGGCTCCAATGCCATTTCAGGTAATGTATGTATGTGCGTACACTAAGTGCAGGCTTTAATGCGTATATTTGACTGCTTACATGGGTTTCTTTTTTCATAAAATTAGGTTGGAAATATATGATAATTTTTATTTCTTATGTAATTTTTAAAATGTTTCATAAAAGCAAATTTTTTAGTACATACCCTCTATCTACTCTAGACTAACTTATTCTAGAGTACTACACTAGTAATATTTAGAAGATCAGATATATTGATTTTAAACTTATTAGAAACAAATTTAAACACGGTTTTTCAAGATCTTGTTTTGAATACAATCCTTATCTCATTATATGTTGTTTTTTATACAATTTAAAATTCACACGTTAAAAAATAGAGATAAAAAAACAGACAGCGCATACAAAGTTTTTACATTTACCACAATAACAATTGGATGAAGAAATCTGGGAAAAGAATAAAAAAAAAATAATAATAAAATGCCGGAGGGAAGAGCGTGACCTAACTAAGTTTAGGAAAGAGATGATTAGAGTCTATAGCTATTAAAAGTTGGAGGTTGGAGTATTCGTTTAGCAACCATGGCCGTTGCTCTGGGCATATCGGATGCACCTAAATTCCAATACTCAAAGAATGGAAGGCTTTGGTACAACAGAAATAATGTTTCATGTGCTCAACTTCTGTGAAAGGAGATAACATTATTTACCTAAACTTGCAGTTAACAATACATTTATTATTGACAAAGGAGGTTAGTATTTAGTATCTTCCTTTGAATCTCGGGCTGCTTTTTATAGAACCCATCTAAACTGTTAGTTTTCATAGTATTCCATATATTACAGCTGCCAATTAGTCAAAACTTGAACAAAACTAGTACTGAATACCAACTGGACAGGGGGAGTGTTTCATTCAAGAAATTACTGTAATTTTTGCAAAATGATTTGTTTAATTTGGTCATTTTTTTTCAACATGAATTCAAACTTTTCGAAATGTGGGCTAGGAGTTTAAGAGGAAAGTAATTTTGTGTGGTTGTAATAACTACTGTAGAAAAATCATCTGTAAGTATTTATTGATTTGTTTTCATTACCTTCTAAAAGTATTTATAAAAACTGTGCATTTAATGCAGATGAAACATAAACAAGCGCTAATACAAACATTTGCAAGGTACATATTCAAAATTAACAAGTTTCTACCCAATAATAGCATGTCTGAAAACCCAGAGCTTCATATAATTCTACCCACAACTTCTTGTTTATTTTCATCCCGGAAGATTAAAACAGCTTATTAAATAATAATCACACATACAAAATAGAAACCAACTTCGTTAATTCCCACTAAACATCTTAATGGTTTATTTACATATATTACAAATTATGTTAACTCTTTTGATAACTACTCTTAAAAATATAAAACATCCCTAAATGATGTGTGTCAGAAGAGAATAATAATGACTCACTCATGTATGGGTGGGGAACCTCTTCTAAACTTCCCTGTTGGAGGTTTCAAAGTCCATGGTGGCTCATGCAGGCAGACATAGGACTAGGTAGTATGTGGACCTGGATAAGTAGAGCATCAACGGCGCCAAGTCCTTTACTGCAGCGTGTACAATACTGTATGTACTTCTGTAAAAGTACACACAGTATTGCATAACACTAATATTGCATATAAAGAATTAAACCCCAAAGTGAAACGAAATTATATCTGGTTATTATATTGGAATTATAATGTATTAAGTGTATAATTAGGATCCGATTATTGAGGTAATTAAAAATCATGGGATTATATTACTGTGGAAATGTGTAATGAATTATTATTTAATTATTGATTTTCTTTTGCGAGTCTACAATTGAAAAAAAAATATATATAATATTGTTTACCTATAGCTTTTTGACTTATGTCATATTATTTGTAAAATTTTTGATGTTTTTCTTCATTGTGGATATGAATTTCTCCTTCGGCGGTTGTAAACCTTTCCGATTGGCCGTGGGAGTGAGTGGTATCAGTCTTTTTCTCCAATTCACGCCACCGGCTATTTTTTTTTTTAATTTCTCTATTTTCCTCATAAATTACAGATTTTGTGAGGAAACTTCATATCTCGTCCTCTTTTCGTCAGATTACCAGTAATATTTCTGAACATCTTTACTTTTAATGTTTAAATTCAATGGTAAGTGCTCTGGGAGTTACTCCTCCTCTTATTTGTTTTCCATCAATTGCATGCATAATTTGGTACTCAAATTCAAAATCTTGGTCTATGTCCCAGGTCGTCATAGATTCTGACTTCTGGAATTAATTAACTCTGCACGTCCATCATTTTAACGTGCCCCCTCGTTATTTCGAGTCCCAACAGAGAACTGAAGTAATCACTGACTTTTACTCTTCTACAAGTATTTATTGCATATGTACATTTCACTCCGCAGTATTTTCTTTCATTTTCTCCTGTACGAAAGGCAGCTGGCACTTAAGACAGCAGAATACTAGTACTCAAACCTTCAAGAGTGTTAAAACTGATATATCCAAACTAAAAATTTCATTTTTGATTTAAGATAACAGTTGACTTCCAAAGCTTTTCTGTTTCCCCTTTTTAATTGATTTGCTTAAAAGCGTAATATGACATTAGAAATTAATTTATATAAAAAAGTTAGCAGTAAAATATTATTTTTGTAGCTATTAGTTATTAAGTGTTTGAAAATTAACTCTAGTGAAGGTGTTATTTATGCATTCCTTTGCATTTTTGTTTATTGGTCACCTTTTGGACCTTAGACTAAAACATAGTTATTATCATAAGCATTCACAGGAATGTTAAAGAAAAAAGTATATTGGTAGGAAAAATATTCATTTTTCCCCCACAAAATGTCTGTAGCAATAATTTTAAGTACGGAATTGGAATTTCAAAGCATATTAAACTATTTGAACTAATCTTCTATTTATGTTCTAAGTGGTAAAAGTAAATACGTTTCAAAGGGATAGAACTGCAGGAAATACATATGAAAAGTTTCAAATATTCATAAAATACAATAAAAATTGTTGCGAAAAAATATTTTATTCTATTAGTAAAAAGTGCATTAAACGTTGTGATAATAAGATATTTGTCTGGTGAATAATATACTTGTCTTGAATAATATACTTGAATAATATACTTAGTTTGATAAACATTATAAAAAACTTTTGCTTCTCATTCTTAGTTATATTTACTAATACAGTATCCGAAGATGGCCAAAAGAGGATGGCTTTTTAGTGTTTATATGTTCGAATTCTACTTCAGGCATGGATGTTCGAAGCCGTTCAGAATCGGCTTTAATTAGTAGGTCCCGGTCTCATTAATCCCCGTGCCACAAAACAGTAGACCGTAGTGCTTCAAACCACAATTTATGCAGATCAAATATCGAATTTTTAGCTACATATTACTCAGAAGTTCGCTGTTGCCTTAAAGCGGTGTAGCACTCTACTATAGATATCATCCTTTGTTTTCAATATAAATATTTATAATCATAAAAATTCCATAGTACTGTTAAATAATTCTTTCTGGGTTAATTTCTTTTCACTGTGTTTTAGTTTTGAATCAAATTCCCAAATACATTTCGCAATTACTCTTTCATTTAGTGGGCATTCGTCTGACTTGAAATGCAGCAAAATATATGCAAGGTACAGAGAACTGGTGATAATATGGAAAATAAACTTCAAACTCTGGAACAAACATTGAGATATAATAAAATCTCGAATTAAAGTTAAGAATTTCGTTGGAGCTTTAAAGTTCTGCTCTTACTCTCAGACATCGATCTTTGCCTCAGTATAGAAATGGATAGCTATTTAAAAATCCATAATACTTTTAAATAGTACTTTCTGAGTAACATTCTTTTCTTTTCTCTAACTAGGCTTTAATTATTATCCTAATTGAAAAATATATCTCGTAAATACTCTTTCATTTACTTAGCTTTCATCAAACTTGAACTACGGAAAAATATTGGCATGGATCAGAGAATCGGCACTACCACGGAAAATGTAAATAAACGAGGAAGTGGCAAGAGTTTTAACTCTCCAGCGGTGGATATTAAGTGATTAGAGGAGGAGTCTACCATCGCGGAATTCGTTCTACGAGACCTGTCAACCCAGCAAGAAAGAAAAAATCGAAAACCATTTAACCGGATCTTAAGAGTGCGTGAAGGAATTATCAGAAGTCACTCGTGGGATTTTGATCGCCAATTATCGTTACGGAATACATTACGTTATTAACTCTCCAACACTCCCCAAGGCCATAGACAAAGGGGCTTTGGAGAAGAGGGGTTCCAATCCCCACCTTCCGGAAATTTCAATCATATATTAGTATGTGAACAAATGATACTTATGCTTTTTAATAATAATAACTTATTTATTTACGCTCATAATTTTTATCATTAAATTTAACCGTCTGACTGCTATCGCGCTTGTCTTGTACTGTGTCAAAAAATGCATAGAAGTGTGATCGCATTGCTGTATTTTAGTACTATAATTTTCACACTAGAGATTAAGTCTTGTTTTTCTCTCAATGGAAAAATTATAGTAACATACAACACCACGATCGCACTTCCACGCATTTTTGACAGAATATATGAGAAGAGTGACAGCGCTTCGCCGCATTCAAACAGTTAAATGCACATTTCTATTGCAGTCATTTAAAAAAATACGTAGATTTTTAAAGTAAAAGCACTTTAATACTAGTGTAGACATATTTTTAGGGAAATATGTATATACAGCTAAAAAGGAAAGAATTTGATGCAGTTTAAATTCAATAAAAAAAAACTTCAGAGTTTATTTATGCTCTATTTTTCTTTAAATATAGCTTTGTTCTTCTTCTATTCTGAATTGCTAAAGAGTTTGTATTATTGATTGTGTAACACAAAAAAATGGTATGTCAGTTATATACTTAAAATTATCACACAGGAATATAAAACTTTACAACGCCTCCAGAAATTTTTCCCAGATACAACGCTGCCACGTGGAGGTAGCAAGAGAAGCTTTTTTCAAATTTTGTTTCAGTGTTATATTTAAATCATTACACTCTTAAACCTATACATAATTGAGACCAGATAGCTAGGAACAATTGTTAGCTGTTCTTGTTATTTGATTGTTTATTTGATTCATAAAAATTTTTTTGGTTCATAAAAATTTCATGGAAGGGAATAAATCAGAGAAAAGTGCAAAAAGTTTAATGAAAAACCCGCACACTCTCTCTCCTTTTATTTATAATTTGAATTTATTAAATCTAACATTAGATTGTTCCCTATTTATCCATCTCTTTTTCCCTCTGTCTCTCTGCTTCTCTATCTACCCCTCTCGTCTCCCTCTCTTTCTCCCTCTGTGTGTGCGTACATATATACATATGTGTGTGTGAGAGAGAAAGGGTGCAGAATTAATACCAAATATTTATTTATTTTTTTATTTATTAGATATTATGTCGAAATCAAATAAGAAAAATGAAACCAAAGTCCATGGATTTGAGTGTTTCACTATTAGCCTGAACTTCCACTAAGCCATAAGTTTCAGTTTAATAAAATATCGGATAGAGACATATTGACCACAACATTCAATAAATCTCTTTTGCCAATAAGAAACACAAGATCGGGAGGTTAGGGGTTCACCCTAACCCCTTAGACCAATAATCTGAAGCAGAAAATCCATAAATTTTTAATTTTTAATTTAAAAACTACGAACTCGTATTATATTTTTGTCAAATCATAATACAATGTACACTTGTATTATATTACAATTTCACAGAATGCAGGGTGGGGTGTAACTTACAAAAATATACCTGTCTCTGCGTAGACCCCTTCCCGTAATAAAAAAAAAAGTCTCTCGTATACGCCGCTGCCTTTTGCAGTTTTCTTTTTGATGACATTCTGAAAACATTTTGTCGATTTTGTACAAAAACGTTGAGGGGATATTTTGATAAAAGATAATAGCTTTTCGGTGTTTAGATCTGTATTTCTTTTAAATCAGATTTGATAGTAAATATTCATTAAATGCACTAGTAACATATTTAAGGAACAAATTCGATGAAGTTCATTCGATCCCCAACTTCATGGAAAAACATATACATGCATAAGTACATGAGCTGTTTGTTTGAATTTATTACGTCTCATAATATTCCTTCACTTCTATTATTAAAAGGTCCATTTAAATATTAACAAGTCATAATAAAAACTAAAATAGTAAATACTAATAAATACTAGTCATAAACTGAAAAGTGTGGTTGTCCATGATTGCCTTTTATGTTTCTTTCAAAAATAGATATACGTAAAAGATTTAATTGGATGCCACGAAACCATTCAAGTGAAAACTTTTAGACCAACACTAAGCCTTTCTTTTACGTAACATTTCATTTAAGCTCTTCGGTCAACTGAACACTCTTATATGTCAAAGGAAGTCTTTTCTTAATGACCACAAAATTTTTCACACATGATTTATTTGTTACATTTTCATTATTTAGCAGGTAAACGTTGTCAACCGTTGGCTCTGTTATTGTCCACAAGTGGATCAGAGTAATAGCGTATGTGTTTGTCGAAATAAGTGCAGAATTTTGAAGATAGTTGTTAGAAGTAAAATATTTTTTTCTCGAAATGATTGCGTTAAACATCTCAAGTGTTTTATCAGATAAATAGTCCCCTCAAATAAATGCATTTTTAATCTTGGTAAAACAATTATGCAGAGAAACGTTGTTGCCACAGAATCGTTGTTTATAATCAACTATTGAATTAAAGGAAAAGCGTATGCTTTCATTAAAAATTGTGTAGGACTTGGTTGTAGTAGACTATGTTCTTTACTTGATATAATTTCTTTAAACGTTTAATGTGTCTTAGAAGACAAATAATCATCCAAAATTTATGCATTTTAATCTTGGTAAAATTGTTTCGCAGAGAAACATTGTTATCCAAGATTCTTTTACAGTGACGAGATATACATTAAGAGGATCAAAGGAAGAGAGTATGCTTTCGTTGACATATTAGTTTGATTTTGCAGATCGTTAGTAGTAGTAGACTATGCTTTCCATGAAAATGATAGCTTTAAAAATATGAAGTATCAAAACAGTCATATAGTTATTCAAAATTAATACATTTTAAACATCTGTAAAACTTATATAAAGCCAAAGGGAAAAATGATTTTGTAATTTGGT
>CM063503.1:37254507-37259170 GCA_032207245.1 Pardosa pseudoannulata
GTAATTATGCATTATTTTTACTTAAATACTTTTTTTGCTACTTTAATTTTTACTTCTCATTTAAAGAATTCTTCTCAAAAACCAGTCTGGAGTTTATTTCCCTTTGTTTGTAGTCAAAACAACCATAGAAATTTAGGTATACTCTTTTTGAAACGATATACATATATATATATATCGCTTTTTTATCATGTATAATTTTTTAAAATAATTTATACATATACATATATATATAGTTACTGACATACCATAATGTGTTATTATTATTGGAATGTTAATATTAATAACTATTCCATACATATATATATACATATATATATACATATAAATACATATATATACATATATATATATAAATATATATATACATATAATATAACATATATATACATATATATATACACATATATATATAATACATATATATATAATACATATACATATAATATATACATATACATATATATATACAATACATATATATATACATATATATATATATACATATACATATATATCATAATATATATACATTTTAAAATATATATATAAAACTATACCATAAATGTATTATTATAATTCATATATATATATATACCATAATGTATTATTATAATTCATTTCGATGTTAATATTAATGGCTATTCCCTTATTTAAAATTATGTTAAATGAAGACCTGTAGCTGTTTCAATGTAAACTATACCATAATGTATTGATTCATTTCGATGTTAATATTATAATTCATCTTTAATGTTAATATTATTATAATTCATTTCTTCCCTTACTAGTTTCTTTCAATTATAAGAGCGGGTGATGTTAATGGGTTAAGTACGCTCTAATTATATATATAAAATAGCATGATATGGAAATTTAAAAAAACAATGGTAGTCTTATTTCTAATTATAACTATCTTTTTATATATATATATTTTGTGCTCGTTTCATAAAAATTATATTTAACGCCAATTTTTACTGCTTCCTAGCAAGAAATTAAAAACATATATATATATATATATATATATATATATATATATATATATAATATATATATATATATATATATATATTTTAAACAGTAGGTTCCCCATAGCGCTCCAAACCAAACCAAACCTCCCCCCATAACCTCCATATATATATATATATATATTATATATATATATATATATATATATATATATATATATATATATAATGTATTTTATATATATATAATATAAAATATATATATATATATATATATATATATATATATATATAATATATATATATATAATTAACACACACACACATAGAGACAGAATAAAATGCCTTTTAATGTGGACCGTTAAATGTTTTGGGTTGGCTAGGACTGTTATAATCCGTGTTATAACTGTAAAAGTCTCTATATTCTCATTTTCATTTTGAATGCTTTTAGCTTTGAGCAGTATGTAATTATTACGGAATCAAAAACATTATTAATAATTAACATTAACTGATTAACTGATCATTTTCATACACTTAAAAGGTTTTTATTCTTCTAATATTCCCTTATGAATAATAATAAAAACTGTAGTAATTGTTAATGCTTATTTTTAATGCTTAATGTAAGTGTAGTAATTGTTTAATGCTTAAAACTTTTTTTTTACTGCTTTTTTTAACTTTAATTTTTACTTCTCATTTAAAGAATTCTTTAAAAAATACTGATAATACTATGTGTATCTTTCCCTTTTTTGAAAAACAACGATCGAAACATATTTGATTTTATATTATTTCCGAGAAATTTAGGTATACTCTTTTTGAAACGCAAATAAGAACATATAATAAACATAAATAAAAGAAGGAATGGCAGCGAACTAGAGAATTCGCTTTTTTATCATGTATATTTTTTTTAAATAATTTTGTAAATTCGATTCGGCCAGAGGGAATTTTATTTTCTCTTAGCTTTAAGATGAGTGAGAGGAATCCATTATTGCAGTTACTGACATACCATAATGTGTTATTATAATTGGATGTTAATATTAATAACTATTCCCTTACTAGTTTCTTTCAATGTAAACTATACCATAATGTATTATTATAATTCATTTCGATGTTAATATTAATGGCTATTCCCTTACTAGTTTCTTTCAATGTAAACTATACCATAATGTATTATTATAATTCATTTCGATGTTAATATTAATGGCTATTCCCTTACTAGTTTCTTTCAATGTAAACTATACCATAATGTATTATTATAATTCATTTCAATGTTAATATTAATGGCTATTCCCTTACTAGTTTCTTTCAATGTAAACTATACCATAATGTATTATTATAAATTATTATGTTAATATTAATGGCTATTCCCTTGCGAGTTTCTTTCAATGTAAACTATACCATAATGTATTATTATAATTCATTTCAATGTTAATATTAATGGCTATTCCCTTACTAGTTTCTTTCAATGTAAACGATTTAGTGTCACCTTTCGAAGAATTGAGCTTGTAGAATATTTAATCAAATAAACTAAATCAAAGTTCACTTATAAGAACTTTTAGCCGTTTAGTCTTATGGTGTATACGAATTCGCTAGAAAAAAAGGTAACATAATAAAGAAATTTAAAAACTATGGGATAATTATTCGTAGTACAAAGGATGAGTATATTTTCAAATAAATTTATTTCTACAACGTTTATAAATTTATTAAATAGAGCTGATAGTTGAAAATTTAGGGTAATGTTTATAAGGACGCTTTTCCTCTTCACTAAACAGGGAAATTCGTGCAAAGAAATGATAAAATTCTACACTATTTTATTAACTGTCCTCAAATAAGAGCGGGCAATGTTAATGGGTTAAGTACGCTCTAATAAATAGCATGATATGGAAATTTAAAAACAATAGGATAGTCGTTGGTATTTCTAATTATAACTATCTTTTTTCAAATAAATTTATTAGATAGAGCTGATAGTTGAAAATTTGTGGTATTGTTTATAAGAATGATTTCCCTCTTCACTAAACAGGAAAATTCGTGCAAAGAAAGGATAAAATTCTACACTCTATTTTATTAACTGTCCTCAAATAAGAGAGGTTGCTATTAATGGGTTAACAGGACTCTAATAAATCTTCTGATTGCTTTGTAACTGGTTTGTTAAGGAATGATTTTCCACAAACATGTCAGAAACATCTGTTTTACAATCTATCGCTAATGAGTTGACTTAGTTACGGCCTAATTTGCATTTTTCCTGTCAATCATCATTCGTTTCTAATAGGTACGTATAAAACCTTTCAACTATTTTGTGCTCGTTTCATAAAAATTATATTTAAGGCAATTTTTTACTGCTCATCGTAATATAATTTATAATGATAATCATAAATTATAGAAACATTCATTTACATTTTAAAAATAAATTTTAAACTTGTTTATCTCACCTTTAATTTGGAGACATACAAAATTAGAGATGTATGAATGAGTGTTAAATATTAATAATATTTATGTGTATGCATATTAGTTTATGTACATTACATAAAAACCTTAAAAATATTTCATTTTCATTTTTTTTTCGAAGAAATTGAAAAACATATATATATATATATATATATATATATATATATATATATATATATATATATATATATATATATATATATATAAGCCACCCTTTATCCCTATTTGGCCGTCTCCTACCTATACTTATTCCCAATAGATTAATAAGTTAACTCACTACATGGAAACTTACAATTATGTTTATATGACATCTCCATATCATTAACTGAGGATTAAATAAACGTTTTTTAAGGCATACATGAAATATTTATTTTAATTTTATTAAAAGGGGTATCATAGCAGGCAAAATACATTCACATAGTGTATTCATTTGCTTTCTTCTTTGTCAGTTTATTAATAATATCTGATTATTAATTTTTAATTTTTAATCTGATTATTAATTTTTAATTTTATCTGATGATTAATTTTTAAATGATTTACTTTCAATTCCTATCATTACTATCTAAAGAGATAAAGAGAAGATACAATTTGGTATCAAAATTATACATCATTACTAACAGTTTACCCCTTCTTAAAAATCTGTTTGGATTTTATAGTTGTCAGTTCTATTTTTTTTTTTTAAGAAATAATTCCTTAAAAATGAGTTAATATACTACAAATTAATCTCTTTTTAAATAACAATGGATACAATATTTTTAGGAAAATCCCCTTTTTCTAAAAATAAAAATTTCAGTTAGCATATTTTAATGATATGTATTATATCGGTATCCTTGAAATTTGGCCGGCTACATGCATACACGCTCTGCACACCTACATGCTCCGTCCATGTGTATGTATGTATGTGTGCATATATATATATACACACACACACACACACACACACACACACACACACACACACACACACACACACACACACACACACACACACACACACACACACACATACATACATACATACATACATACATACATACATACATACATACATACATATATATATATATATATATATATATATATATATATATATATATATATATATATATATATATAATCACGCAATTTTGGGCTGTTCTTAAATGTAATGAATGCGGTAATATATTAGTTTAACAAATAGTTAAAGGTATTCAAGACCAATAAAAAGACAAACGTAAGTGTTCGTTTTTGCAGTGTTCAAGTTTATGCTTTCCCTTTTAAAA
>CM063503.1:37259270-37279270 GCA_032207245.1 Pardosa pseudoannulata
TCATCTCCTTGATTAAAAACTGGAAAACAAACAATTATAGACAGAACTCGTTAGGGTTGCTCTGTTTAATAAATTGCAAACAAATTATAACGACATTGTACAGTTTTACATAGTATCACAGACACGCATATTATATAGTGATATCATAAATATGCAAAAAATAGGATATAAAAATACCTAATGTTTAAATATTTGGTCCTTTTTCAAAATGCTAGATCCTTAATAAATAACTTCTTTATTAAAGACTTTCAGAAACATTAAATATATAAAAATAAATAATATTATATAACTTAATATAAGAAAATATAAATTGTGAAAATAATAAGTATCAAAATAAAAAAAAATTTACGAAAGCTTTGAGGTTGAAATAACATGCCATTTGGGGTCGTCGGAACCTGATAACGGATTGTTCGGAATTCTCAAAATAGCGTACGAATCTTAAGAAATATACTATTGTTTGTCCTGTCGAATATTGTTATAATTATTTATGCATAGTTAATTGTTCAACTTATATTGTTAATTTAAAGATAATATAAATAAAAACTCAAAATGTATTTTTTTAATTTATTCCTAAAATAGTTATTCTCTCTATATCTATCTATCTATCTATCTATCTATCTATCTATCTATCTATCTATCTATCTATCTATCTATATATGTATAAACTAAACTCCTCCGCGCAACAGCCCCTAGGGGTCAAGGGCCTAACGTTCGTTCGTCAACAATCTCCGTTTCGAAGACCAAGGACCCTGGGGTGCGAAGCATATGTTCCAGTTAGGTGGTCAGCGGCTCCCCTCCCCCGTGTTTAGTTACCATTCGCCCATCATTCGGCCTAATCAGATTCCGGTACGGAAGATCAGCGCCCTAACCATTTGGCCACTATATATGAAGAGATACTGACTTTCGACGTGTTGATGCCATGATAAAATGCCAACATTTCCGTGGAGCTATATGGGTGAATATTCCTTGACAATATACCACCCTCCCATCAATGTAGAAAAAAAAGTCAAACTCAGCGTTCAAAAATACATTGCAGGGTTTGAATTCCAATTTAAAACTCAAAAATCCTTTGCTACCCTCGTTTACTTTTCAACGTTCTTTTTCGAGCAGTACTTTCATCTTCCCGACAGCAAGTGATAAGCTTAGCAGAATGTCCGATAACTCACTACTTATGAAACTGATTTTAAATTAAAATTACGGAAAATATGTAATAACTTTGCAGTGCCCTTGAAGCACACTTGAACGTGTCCTAGTGTGCTTAATTAACCCCACTGACAGTATCAAAAGTATCCAAAAATAGTTCAATTTTATTGACTATGTAAAATCGTATCTTGTTATACTGTCAAACCTGTCTACTTTAACGGCATTTCAAAGGCAAGCAGGTCTTTAAATTACACCATTGTCTAATTATTTTAATGACACTGATATCATCCTTTAATCATCTTAACGATCATCACCTCATCCTCATGAAAGAGAAGTGAATGATATCCACTCACTCTCCTTAATGAATCGCATACACGATGAATAAATAAATGAATGCATAAATAGAGGGAACAAAATGTAACTCCTTACGGACTGTCTCCCATTTGGGTGGTACCCACAATTTTGTCAATTCTCTTTAACACAGGGTATGTACACAGTGGCATTATGATCCTTCTAAGAGAATTGCAGTATAAAGTGAAGACTGCTGTATTAAATTTGAGTTAGTAGATGAAAGGGTAGAACCTCTGCCCCTTAAGAAAAATTGCTCGCTAAGCCCCTGTATGTTTGTATGTATGTATGTGTATATATGTATGTATGTATATATATATATATGTATACATATATATATATATATATATATATAAATATATATTTAATGTATATATAGTATATATGTATATGTATATATATGTATGTATATATGTATGTATATATGTATATATATATATATATATATGCATATATATATATGTGTATATATATATATATGTGTGTATATATATAATATATATATAATATATATATGTATATTATATAATGTATATAAATATTTGTATATATATATGTATATATATGTATATATATAATATGTATATATATATGTATATATATTATATAATATTATGTGTATATATATATGTATATATATATTATATATAAATATATATATGTATATAATATATGTATATATATGTATATATATAGAATGTATATATTTATATGTATATATGTATTTATATATGTATATATATATATATATATATATATATATATATTTTATTAATTTATGTATAGAATATATATGTATAATATATAATATTTATATATAAATATATATATATATATTATATATATATATATATATAATATGTTTATTATATATATATGAAATAAAAATATTGTATACTAATTTAATCTAATATAAATAAAATATATATAAAAAAATAAATTCATAAAACATAAAATATAATAATAGTAAATATTTAGAATAACATATAATTAAAATATTAAAAAACATATTTAACACATACATTTTGTAAAATTTTGCTCGTAAAAATTGACATTATTGTGTAAATATTTTGCAACACAATATTTTACAGCAAAACACAAAAACACAATTATATGAATATAATAAATTATACCAATCGGTATTTAACCAATCAAAAATTTTAAATATATATTTATATTTATTAAATTTAAACAACTTTTATTTCAATTTATTTATTTATTTAAAAACATCTAAAAATATATATACATAAAATATTTATAGAAAGATAATAAAATATTTTTAAACATTAATATTGTCGTTCGCACGAATTGTAAAGATAAATTTGTATTAAATCTCAATAGTTTTTTGGAATGCTACGGTTATTTTTCAACACCTAATAGTACCACAGAAACCGATTATACGAATTATGTATTCCACCATGAACTCTGGTACCGAATAAAATCGGATCGTGTAAATCTCAATGTCGAAATTTATTAAATTTTTAACCAACTTTTTATTTCATATGAAATATATAAAAAATATAACTAGACAAATGAACAAAGATTACATAATATTATATATATATATATATATATATATATATATATATATAAGATATTCGCAATATCTAAAAAGTTAATTTTAAATCTAAATTGATTTTTTTTAATCAACCTTCGTTTGTGGTTCAATCAACTGATGTAAAAACTAGTTTTTATTTCTAAATTTTTAGAAGCTATGTAGTAGACAAGAACATTCGGCTTCGTTTTTCTATAGATACCGTTATTTTTGTACCCACAAACAAACCATGTTGTTACACTAACCCGTACTGGTACGTGTCCCGCGCTCAAGTATCAATCGTCTGAAAACACACTAATTCGTGTCCCTAGCTCAAGTATCAGTTGTCAGAAAACGTACTAGTACGTGTCCCGCATACAATGTGTTAAAGTAAGATATAGACAAAGGAAACTAAAGATACAAATATTATCATTATATTAACTCAGTTTAATATTTGTTTCTAAGAATTCACGATTGATTTTACTGCAACAGATTTACTATCACAATCGTTCGCTTTAAATCCCATTTTGAAAATCTTAAAATGGAGTAGATAATTAAATAATTAAACTGGAAATTTTTAAATGGGTTTCCCTGCATGCATATGGTGTGTGTGTGTTTTATTCAATGCAGTCTAACTCGTTCATAACAAGCTCGGATTTAAGAAGAATTCAGATTTACCGAGGGAAGCGAGAATATTTTGTTGGATTAATGTGAAGTCTATAGAACAGAAGTCGCTTTTAACGAGCAAGACTTGGTTTTAGCGAGCAATATTTTTTTGTCTTGCAATCTTTTCTCATCTTTCTAGTCTTTCTGTCTTATCTTTTTTTTTTCTTCTCCGCGGTTTAATACTTTTGTAGGAAAAATTCCTCCAGCATTCCAATGTCAATAGGGAGGAATCACGAATCCAGTGCAATTGAATTTTATGCCACCAAATTCTACATATGTTATCCAGCCTATGGACCAAGGAGTCATGAGAAGTTTCAAGTACTACTTCCATAAGCAACTGATTTTGAAGATTCTGGACCGAAGAGATAGGAGTGAAATAGCATCAAATACCAATGTCAACGTACTGGAAACGATACGTTTGATAAACATTGCATGGCTAAATGTCACATCAACATGCATCATCAAGTGTTTCCATAAGGCAGGATTGGAGAGTTATCTAGATAATCAATCCACTGAGAAAGAAGAGGTTGACAATTTCGTACAAACTGCAAATTTGAAAATGACCAAAGAAGAATTTCAAAACTATGTATCCATCGACGACGAACGGATGACCTCAGATGTACTGATTACCAAACATATTGTAGCTGACGTACTAGCGAATTCAGCGAAACAACATGACGAAAGCAATGGGACCCTGATGAAAGTGAACCACCCCCAACGTGTTCTACGATGTTGGAGTTCGCTGAAAAAATGCAGACTTTTTTGAAGCGAGGGATGTCAGTGATGATGTTTTCCGAGCGAAGAGTCTTCTCCCAAGATAAATAGTACAGGAAAGGTACAGGGAACAAGTTCAGATTAAGCTAACAAACTACAATTTCAAATATGTAGCTTAATGAAAAAAATAAATGTTTTGGTAAGAATATTTTACTTTATATTTTTTTCCGTTTATTGTTTCTTTCCTTTAAGACTGTAGCGCAACTAGAAATTTTTCGCTGGTAGGGAGGACGTTAATTGTCATTAAATTAAGTATTTAATTAAATTGATTAATGTAATTAAAGTAAGTATGTATTAATTAAATTAAGTAAACTCAATCATTTGACTTCCCAAGCCCCCCTCCACTTCTGGTTGCACGCCTGCCTTAAGGACCCGTTTATTACGAGCACTCGTATTTAACGAGTAAATGCTACGGTCCCTTTGTGATCGTTATAAACGAGTTCGACTTTACATTTTTGTAATTATAGGCCTAAATGTACACACACATATACAGTCGATCCCCGATTTAATATTAAGTATCTATGTGAAAAAAATTTTCCTGTAGAATTAACACTGTTAAAAATCAGTTAAGTCGTCAATTAACAAGTCGCTGACCAATTAACACTTTGACTGCCAAGCCAAAATTGCAAATGTTCGCAACGGGGCCAAACTTTTTTTTTTGTGTAATTTGTATTTTTTTCAACATAAAACTATATATAAAAACAATATTTCAAAACAAACAATATTTTAAAACAAACTCTCTCTATTTATATATATTCTCTTTTTGTTGCATGTTCCAAGTATTTAATTTTTCATAAAACTTAGCTCATAAAATCGTCACATATACCAATTTGCGCAAACCACGTATACCTAACACATCGTAGGGAGCCCAACAATCAAACTCCAATACGATTTTCATGTAACTGATAACATCTTTGATAGCCATGGCCTGAAGTGTTAAAACACCATGGCTATCATATCGGATAGCCAGTGTCTCAACGGAAATATCACTGGATATCACATATATAGCCATGGCAGTCAAAGTGTTAAAGTCAGGAATGATAAATTTGTCTTTTTCTGAGAATTTTCTCTCTCTTTCTCCTCTGAAACTTTTTCTTGGTAATATATACTATTTTCTTTTATGCCTTCGAGCATTTGTAAACGAAGTCATATCGTATAGAGAATGTGCGCATGACGTGAGGTGCAGCAAAAATTGCAGCTCAGCTTCCTCTTTGTCAAAATATTTGAATTTCCAACCGGTTGTGCCTGTTATTGGGGCTTTAATTTTGTCAATTACCTGAAAATGGTAACAAGCTGTTGTACGTATGGCTGTACTAAGCGTTTCAAAAAGGGTGAAAATATTGGATTTTATTGCTTTCCTGAAGATACGACATTGCGAATGCTTTGGATAAAAGTTTTGAAAAGGCAAGACTGGACTCCAAGTTCTTCCAGAATTTCCGGCAAACATTTTCAGAATGGTAACAAAACGTTAACCCTACTGTAATGTAATAGATTATATAAAATTATTATGCTCTAGGAATTTTTTTAAAGTTTTTTTTTTCATATTTCTTATGTTCTTTCTATGCTTTTGTGAGAAGTACTGTACCTATAAATGTAATTATATTTTGTCCTTAAAATGATCAGTTTTTTTTTACATTTTTATTGATTCTTATTTATGTAATAGTTTATTGTGCCTGTTAAAACATAATCAAAGTAGTTATACTTTAATTATGAGATTTAATAGTACTGTGTAAAGTGTTTAATTGTTAAAAAATATATATAGTTTTGTAAGTGCTAAAAAAACTCTATTTTGCATGATTTGACCAGTTTCTGATGTTTCCTTCCCTTTCCCTTAAATACAATTTAGTTTTATTGTATACGCGATCCACATCGAAGGTCATAAGATACAACGAAAACAAGCAATGTTTTGCCAACTAAAAGTTGCGTAGTAGTCAGCATTCGTATGTTTACAAACATCCACTTTCTTTATTAGATGTTCCACAAGAACACTTGAAACTGTCATAAATGGAAGCTTACAGCAAGTTAATTGGATTTTAGAAGAATTTCCTGTGAAGATGTGCTACCATTAACAACAGAAACTGCTCCGTACTGTGAAGGGAACAGGTTTCCGGCTGTCATCAATCATTTCCTTGCTCTGTTTATTTACACACGTTTGTAAAACCTCTGTTTATGATATCAGGAGGCTAATGATTTTCTGTGTACTGTATATGAACAGCGTTATTGACAGATTAATTCTACACGAGCCATAATGCAGTTCCCAGGTAGCACAAAAATATTGGCGAATATCAAAATTATACTTATATCAAATAGCCACCCCCCTTTCCTTATATGATATCCAATATGATTCCTTTATATGATATCCAATATGATTCCCTTATATGATAGTATCATTGTTTGATCTTTAGCAATGTTGGACAATACTTAAGTGATATCTGTGAATAATATTTTTCGATATTTATTAATATTCTTTATTCAACTGATATCTGTGAGTATCATTCTTCAATATTTAGCAACGTTGGTCAGTATTTAACTCATTACAGTGAATATCATTTTTCGATATTTATTAGTAATATTTAACCGATATCCATGAATATCAATTTTTTGGTATTTAGCAATGTTGGCTAGTATTTAACCGATTTCCATGAATACCATTTTTTAGTATTTAGCAATATTTGTTAACATTTAACCGATGTCCGTGAATATCATTTTTCAATATTTATTAATATTCTTTAATCAATATCTGTGAATATCATTTTTCGATATTTATTAATATTCTTTAATCGATATCTGTGAATATAATTTTTCGATATTTATTAATATTCTTTAATCGATATCAGTGAATATCCTTTTTCGATATTTATTAATATTCTTTAATCGATATCTATGAATATCATTTTTCGATAATTAGCAATGCTGGTTAATATTTAACCGATATCCGTGAATATCATTTTTCGGTATTTAGTAATGTTGGTTAATATTTAACCGATGTCTGTGAATATCACCCTTCGATATTTTGCAATGTTAGCTAACATTTAACAGATTTCTGTGAATATCATTTTTCGATATTTAGAAATATTGGTCAATATTTACTTGATATCCGTGAATATCAATTTTTGATATTTAGCAATGTTGGTTAATATTTAACCGATTTCCTTGAATACCATATTTTGAAATTTGGCAATGTTGTTCAATGTTCTCCCGATATCTGAAATATATATAATATAGATATATATTAAATTTAAAAAAATTTCGTAATATATTTTATAATTTTATATAAATATTTTATATAAAACGTGATATTTAGAGGTTTATATTTAACCGTCCGGAAAACTATAATTTATCATGTTGTAACCTTCTTAAATATATAAAATAATTATATTATTTTTTTATATATAAAATCTAATTAATAATAAAAGATATCCTTACGGACTGTCCTTACTATTTTCTTTTAAATTTAATATAAAAAAACTTAGGTCATTATTCCAAACATGCTAAGTTTACATTACAACACGATGATAATTTTAAGATTATAAAATCTGTTTTGACAACCAAAATTAATCTTGTTCTTTTTTGTTATTAGAAAAATGCATATTAGTTTAATATATTTCCAATTTAATATTTTGTGTTTCTTCCGTCTTTGTTAGAATGTTCACATATTTTTTATAAATAAAATTTACACTATATATATATATATATAAATAAATATATATAAATATAAATATATATATTAAAAAAAAATGATAAAATACAGAAAAGGATCTTTCCTTATCAACGGCTTAAACACTTAATTATGTTAAAAGGGACCGATCAGCTCACTTTTAATGAACTATAAATTGTCTATATTGTACAAACAATGAATAAATAAATGCAGCTCCTTACGGACTGTTCCGACTTTTTGGGTACTCGAAGACTAAATTCATTCTTAATTGGACAGGTATAATTTATGTGCAGCAGCTCCGTAATGATTTCAGATCCTCATTGAGCCTAAAGAGGAAAAACAAATTACAGAAACATTTCAATTAAACACACCACCACTTACGCTAATGAGTACCAATGTTATGTAAAAAAATATAAATATCACACTATTAAGAGATTACTAAATATCCCATCTATACTTGGATAGATGATTCCTCTATGTCGTGTTAATTTTAGCTGTTCTTTAGAAAATTCAGTATGACATATAGGCTTCGGAAGTACTATAGCAGTTCATCCTTTTTTTTTATCTATACATCTGCCTAGCCTTACTTACTAGCTGTATAACATTTTCTATAAAAAAAAAAAAAGCTATAAAATGTTCGCGAAAATTTAACGTGTGCTCTATATCTTCTCTTTCCCTTTCTGGTTCGGAAGATAACAATGTCATCAAATCTTTTCAATTATTAGAGTTAATTATTATCATACCTCATTCATGCCTTAATACCATAATTTTGTTTTACTGGAGCATCATTCACAAATAACAATGTCTTTCATTTTTGCTTCCCACTGTAACGCCTTCAATATTCTCAAATGAGAGGTAACGTGAATAATGGATCACAGTCAAAGAATAAAATTGGAAATTCACTTTAATTCTGGATTAAATACGGCTATTTACAAAGGAACGTTAATTCCTAAATCATCTAGAACTGCAAAGGATGTTGCCGATAAAACTTCCTCACGACAATCACAGTCGAAAGAAAAACAAGAGATTAATAATCTCTTACAAATGGGAGGCTTTTCAGGGTGCAATCAAACCCAGTTTCCCCCGTTCGGTATCGAGATTCTGCCGCTCCATCTATGAGAGTACTTTACGAATCTCCCGAACTAGCAAGCTCTCTGGTAAAAAAGGCGAAAGCCTCTACGAGGTCAACACACCTCCGAAAAAAATGACGAAAAGGCCTAAGTCGCAAAATTGTAGGCTTTTTATACCTGGGGCGTCAGTTACGGTTCTGCCAATTGTTTTTTTTGGGCCAGTTAAGATCCAAGTTACTTGAGAACTCCAGCTAAAGTTAGTTATATTTTTTAGCTGAATTCTCATTCGCTGGCTGTCCCGTCACAGAATTTCCGAGCATTCATTAACGAGATCCATCAGGGGCGTATTCGTCTATTCAGTCCGATTGTCAAGATCCCAGACTCTGCGCAGCCACGCTATTGTCCAGGTAAACAGGTGGGCTCTGGTCAGCTGTTTTGGCACATGCTCGGACAAAGGGGAGTCTTCACACCACACCACTCCGAAAAACAATTTCTGGCTACAGCCTTGCAACCGTGTGTCAGATATGATCCATGTATGTGGATAAATATAACAGCAAGCATCTTCAGAAGTTTCATTTTTATATAACAGATATTCAATCAGTATAACACAAAATAAACCTTAATTTAAGAAGTAAATAAGTTTAGTACGTTTATGTGTACATTATACTTAACGTGACCAGACGTCCCGTTTTGAACGTTACTGTCCCTTTTTAGAATTACGAGTCCCCGAAATGGACTGTGGGACGCAAAATTGTCCCGTTTTCAGAAACCGCGCGAAAAATCTCTGTATGTATTAATTGAAAAGCAATATAAACTGTAATAAAGATACTGAAGTTTTGACGAATTTTCATTACATTACATCAAAAAAATAACGAAATGGAATAATTTAAGTGTTTTCACGGAAACCCGTTTGGAAGTATTCAAACACTTTCGAGCCAACAATTTTCAGCATAAAAACTTTTCTATTGTAATTGAATATATTTTATGTTTACCTGCTACAAATGATCCAGTAGAAAGAGCATTTTCTATTATGAACAAATTGTTGACATCTGAGAAAACCCAGTTGGAAATTTCAGTTCTAAAGGCGATGTTGATAATTAAGGTGAATATAAAAAAAAAACATGCCAAGAGCATTCTACTTGAAATCGTCACCAGCTATATTAAAACAAATTTGTTCTTCTGATAAATATAGATATAACTAAACATTTTGGGTATCTATATTTTGTGATTCATAACTTTTAAGCCGACTAACTTTTTCTGAACAAATAACTTTAAAAAGGTGTTTTTTTTTCATTGACTACCTATCATTTGACCTAAATAAACCAATGTCCTGTTTTGAGTCAAAAAAACATGGTCACGTTAATTATACTTCATTTTCTGTATTAGCACTATTCGCTGCAAGAGGAAATGCTTGAAACAAGAAAAGTCGACTACCTGATAACGAACTATAACATACATCTTATTCTATGCATTAATATAAACTTCGCAAGATAAAAATCGAATAAATAAAAATTTAAATAAAACACCTGTTGGTGTCACGCTAGCTGGAAAATATAAACACAAAAGCTGAGCCAAATTGTACGCACAATTTTTCCCTTCTCCCCACTGGGTAAGTTTAAGAACGTTGTCTCCACCCTTCCGGTCTTATTGTGTGCTTGTTATATTGTATGTATCTGCACGTAAAATCATTGTAGTGAGTGCATCTGACAGGGTGAACTTTTTTAACAAAAGCGTGAAAGAGACAACATACAAAGCGTCTATGCATCGATATTCTATTAACTTAACATGGAATGCTGGTATGATCCTAGGGAAATGTTTAATGCACTTATTTCATACTAATTAGAGATAAGACCTAAATATTTGTATAAAAGCCAAAGTATTATAAAAAAATAAATTCTTGATCACGAATGATGATTTACTTGTGTTTAATTTTTTATTAGCATTATTTCCCCTAAAATAGATAACCTAAATTTTTGTAACAAGCCAAAAAATATATACATTAAAAATAATTCTTGAGACACAAATTTAAGCTCAGTAGTTTAATTTGTATTACCACATTTATGCTAATTAGAGGTAAGACCTAAATATTTGTATACAAGCCAATGTACATATATTAATAAAGCCAAATTCTTGATCACGAATGATGATTTCGCTTAGTGGTTTCTAATTTTTATTAGCATTTATTTTACTGCTAATTAGGGATAAGACCTAAATATTTGTATACAAGCCAATGTACATATATTAATAAATAAATTTTGATCAGAAATATGTTTAGTATGTTTCTAATTTGTATTAGCACTTATTTCACCGCTAATTAGAGATAAGACCTAAATATTTGTATACAAGCCAATGTACATATATTAATAAAGCGAAATTCTTGATCACGAATAACGATTTAGTTTATAATGTTCCTTTGCACATATTTCACCGCTAATTAGAGATAAGACCTAAATATTTTGAGTACAACCAAGGTACATATATTAATAAATAAATTCATCATCACGAATGATGATTTACTCAGTTAATTTTGACAAAGTATTAAATTCTTATGCATGATTTGCTCATTTCAATTTTGCCAATTTTAAAAATTTGCAAGCATCAGATTATATATGAAATAAATATTTTTTTAATTAAAAGCAAAGGTTTAGTCATTAGTCATTTTAGTTGCTTCAAAACAGATGAACCTCAATAAACTTATCAAAACCAGTTGGACGCAAGGTTTTATGCAGAAATAGCAGTTTAAAAACTAATAAGGACATTAAAGAAATTAAAAGTGAACAGTAACAAAACATCTATAAAGTATCAATATATTAATCGAGTAATATTCTATACACCATAATACGATATTTAATTTAAATATTAAAAAATAAAATTTTAAATATTATATTTAAACTGCATAAACCCGTCATATGACGGATCGGTAAAATTGTTAATTTTCCAGAATTATAAGTACCCATGAAGCAGGTAAAAAAAAATTATTATAGAATATTGTATAAAGAAAATATTTATAGTATAAATATTTGTATTAATAGAAAATTAAACAGATTTCTTTGATAATCTAATCTTAAAATAACAGCTAACCGCGATACCTTCAACAATGTACGCAATTCTCCGTTAAAACAGAGATTAAACACGGATATGTTAAACGCCTTTGGTCAACACTTAGACTTTTATAAAAAGAATTGTTATTTATACCGTGATAAAATTTTCATTGCAACAAAAATTAATGATGATTAAATTTAAAATTATCACCATGTATATCTATTTTGAAACTATAAAAGAAATTGTTTTGTAATTTTAATTCAGTGATAAAACGTATGAAAATGATGCAGACGATATTTAAATAATTAAAATAAATTATTAAATGAGATGTAATGAGTCATAACGAAAAAAATGTTATTTTTTACCTATTTATTAATAAATGATAAATTTAATTTGTCTTAACCAAAACTCGAAATAATGGCATTAAAATAAAAAATGATTCGAACGTTATATAGACACATTATTTTTCGCTACGATATGAAGATATTTATACTATATTTCAATATGATCTAATTTAGGAGAAATAATCTTTACGCTTTAATTTTAAACCCTAATCATCAAGACACAATATGGATGACTCTATATTGTCCAACCACTTATAAATTCGAGGACAGATAACTTATATTATTATATAAGTATTAATAAAAAAAAATTATAAAACTCAACGAATTTTTACAGTGAGAAATTTCTATGGATTACACTAATTTGTATTAATAGCAGGTTCAAAAATTTTAATTAAGTAATCAAGCCGACAGTACACATATATCTGCAAAAGTAATCAATAAATAAATCAATACAATTATACACCATAATAAATGCGATTATTTTTCAAATATAAATTTTGTGAATTCGGCGCCGTTGGCAATTAATTTAGATTACAGAAGTTAAATTCTATTTATTCATAGTCTTTGGCTAATAGTTTTATAATATTATATCACGCAATGAACATTAAATAGATATACAAAATAATGTTAATGAAATTTAAAGCCGACATAACAATTGTGAAATTAACCATCTCAATAATTCTTTTTTATTTCTTATTTCATGCATATATTTAAGCTTTTAATAAACACTTTTTTACTAACAATTTTATGCTTCGTATATGTAAATATATATAGGTGTATATATAATATATATAATGTAAATATTTAATATATTTATATAAATATATAGATAATAGAGATAGACAAATAGATAAATAATGTGTGTATATATTATCACACACACACATATATTTTGTGTATACGTGATTATACATACACACACAAAAACACACATATATATATATATACACACACATATATATAAACAAATGTATACACATTATAGTAATATATATATATAATATGTGTATATATATGTGAGTGTATATATACATATATAAATACATACATACAGATAAAAAACAAATGTATACACACACATATATACACACATATAAACACAAACACACACATGTATATATATTTATATATATATAAAACATATATACACACACACAGATATATATAACATATACCAACACACACACATATATATATACACACAGATACATTTATAACACACACATATATACATATACACACACACATACATACATATAAACAAACGCATGCTCACATATATAAACACATATATATATGTATATAGAAATACACACACACACAGAGAGATATATATATTATATATATATATATATACATATATATATAAATATGCATATATATATAAATATGCACACATATGCACGCCCTTATACTTTTATTTTAATACAGATTATACTAAATATAAAAAGCATAGGATTCAACTTACCACAACAGATTAACGTTTCAATAAAGTCAGTGATCCCTAATATAATACATTTGCTCCTGTATGAAATTTCACTATATGCAGCAAATGTTTTATAGGCGTACATATAAGACCAATGGACAATCTTCAATGCCAGTTATAAGCCTCACAGTTATTAGAAAAAAGAAAATTAAAGAAAAAAATCATACCGTTAACAAACAATAGAGGGGGGAGGGTGCAAGTTGTTCAACTCCGCCGAAGACGAACCGAGAGTTGACAGAGAATATTTTTTCTGTGTGACCACGTGACAACAATGCTACTCACGACGACGACGATCATGCCAAGCTCCAGAAACGGAAATAAGATGCAGGGAAGGGGGGAGAAGGGAAAGAACTAATTGGGGTTCAAATTTTCTGAAGGGTTAATTGCGAGGAGACACCAAATGATTTGGTCACGGAATGAAAACATAATTGGATTTTTTTTTTAATATACCTAAACACATAACGGCGTGTAGAGATAAACGACGTCAGGTGACAGAATGCTGTAATCTCAGAATCGACGAGAAAAAAGTTCAGATGGTTAAACCTGATGTTGGACGGGGCCCTAATTTTGGAAGTTAGATAAGGATCGGGTAAATTGCCGCTTATTTTCTTTTTTTTCCTTCTTGGCACTGTGTAAATTAAATATTCATAGGTGGTTCCCCCTTATTGCGTATGTGGCAGGGAAATGATGAAAATAGAGATTTGATCAAATCCCTAAGGTAAATGATCAATTCACGGAAGATGGTAAAATAATAATTCTGTGAGGTGATTTCCCTAAAGAAAGTAAGTGATTTGATAACATCCTTTAACTTCTTTAGTGAATAAAAAAAATGAACTAATATTGTTTAGATATTAAAAGAATTTATTTAGAAAACCATGTGTTATTAAATTTAGAGTAGCTAGTAATTGCTGGAAATAAAATAAAAGAGATTTGATCAAATCTTAAATGATCTTCATGGAATGTTAATTTATAAATTAATCTTAGGTGATTTTCCTTAAATAATAAGGATTCATCGAATCCTAACTCTTTTTTTAGAAAAAAAAATACTAATATTTTAATATAAAAGATTTATTTAGAAAACCATGTGTTGTTAAATTTGGTTTTTCCTCTACACTAAGTGCCAGGGAATTAAAGAAAAAAGAATTTTCAAATCCCTAAGGTAAATGATCATTTATAATGCAATTAATAATTAATATTCTTAGGGATTTCCCTAGATAATAATATTCATCGAATCCTTTTAAATTTTAGTGAAAAAAAAAAATACATATTTTTTAATATTAAAAATTTATTTACCTATTTTTTAAATTTGATGGTTCCTCTCTGACTATTCAGGGAAATAAAAAAGAGATTTATCAAATCCCTAAGGTAAATGATCATTTCACGGAGGATGTTATATTAATACTGTGAGGTGATTTCCCTAAAGAAAGTAAGTGATTTGATAGAATCCTTTAACTCTTTTAATAAAAAAAATATGAACTAATATTTTTTTAGATATTAAAAAATTTATTTAGAAAACCATAAAAAATAGAGTCAGACAATAAATAATAGATCAATCCCTAAGGTAAATGATCATTCGAAATGTTTATAATTTTGTTGATTTCCTAAAGAGTAAGTGATTTGATAGAATCCTACTGTTTTATAAAAAAAATAATAATATGTTTTAGATATTAAAAGAGTTTATTTAGAAAACATATTATTAACTTAGAGTAGCTAAAACATCAATAGTTGCTGGAACACAAATCTTTTATTAGAAATATTTTCTTTTTTCGTTTTTGACACTGTGCAAATTAAATATTCATAGGTTCCCCCTCTGTGCGTATGTGACAGGGAGATAATAAAATGGAGATTGACAGATTGACAGAGAAATTTAACAGATATAATAATGAATTTTGACAGATAAATAATGAGATTTGATCAAATCAGGTAAATTTTCCTTCTTGACACTATGCAAATTAAAATACATAGTTCCCCCTCTGTGCGTATGTGACAGGGAAATAATGAAAATTTATTACAGATTGACAGAGAAATAATGAATTTTGACAGATAAATTGATCACTTCACGGAAGATGCTAAAATAATAATTTTGTGAGGTGATTTCCTTAAAGAGTGAAAGTGATATGAAAGAATAACTTAACTGTTTTACAGAAAAAAAACTTAACTAATATTGTTTAGATATTAAAAGAGTTTATTTAGAAAACTATGAGTTATTAAATTTAGAGTAGGTAAAACAACAATAGTTATTGAAACACAAATCTTTTATTCGAAATATTTTCTTTTTTCCTTCTTGAGACTGTGCAAATTAAATATTCATATGTGGTTCCCCCTCTGTGCGTGTGTGACATGGAAATAATAAAAATAGAGATTTGACAGATTGACAGAGAAACGATGAATTCTAACAGAGAAAAAATGAGATTTGATCAAATCTCTAAGGTAAATAATAAATGATCATTCGTAAATAAGATTTTTAAATTAATAATTTTGACAGTGATTTCACTTTTAAGTATGTAATAATGATAGAATCCTTAACTGTTTTAGAAAAAAAAATATAATATTGTTAGACATTAAAAGGTTTATTTAGAAAATCATGTGTTATTAAATTAGAGTAGGTAAAACAACAATAGTCACTTGAAACACAAATCTTTTATTCGAAATACTTGGTTTTTTTCTTCTTGACACTGTGCAAATTAAATATTCATAGGGTGTTCTCTCTCTGTGTGTATGTGACAGGAAAATAATAAAAATAGAGATTTGACAGATTGACAGAGAAATAATGAATTTTGACAGAAAAATAATCAGATTTGATCAAATCCCTAAGGTAAATGATCATTTCACGGAAGATGTTAAATTAATAGTTCTTTTAGTTGATTTCCAAAAAAAGTAAGTAATTTGATCGAATTCTATAACTCTTTTACTGAAAAAAAAATGAACTAAAAGTTTAGATGTTAAAAGAGTTTGTAAACTCTTATTCGAAATATTGGTTTTTTTCTTCTGCACTGTGCAAATTAAAATAAGTGCTAGGGAAATAAAGAAAAAGAGAAGAAAAAATAATGGTAAATTTTGACAAATAAATAATGATCATCTAAGGTAAATGATCATTTCATGGCAGATGTTAATTAATTAATGATTCTGTGAGGTGATTCCCTTAAAAAAATAAGTTATTTCATCGAATTCCTTTAACTCTTGTAGTGAAAATGAACTAATATTGTGTAGATAGTAAAAGAGTTTATTTAGAAAACAATCTTTAAAATATTTTTCTTTCCTTCTTGATAATGCTAAATTAAAAAAAAGGAAGAAAAATATGGTAAATGATCATTAAAATAATGATCATCTAAGGTAAATGATCATTTCAGGAGAAATATAAAATGATTTGTGAGGTGATTTTTAAATAAATAAGTGATTTTCAGAATCCTTAACTCTTGTAGTGAAAAAATGAACTAATATTGTGTAGATAGTAAAAGAGTTTATTTAGAAAATAGTTAAATGAAACAACAAATCTTTTATTCGAAATATTTTCTTTTTCCTTCTTGACACTGTGCAAATTAAATATTCATAGGTAGTTCCCCCTTTCTGTGTATGTGGCAGGAAATAAATGAAAATAAAGATTTGACAGACTGACAGAGAAATAATGAATAGATGTTAAAATTTTGTATTTGGATAGAATAAACTTAACTCTTTTAGTGAATAAAAAAATGAACTAATATTGTTTAGATATTAAAAGAATTTATTTAGAAAACCATGTGTTATTAAATTTAGAGTAGCTAAAACATCAATAGTTGCTGGAACACAAATCTTTTATCTGAAATATTTTCTTTTTTCGTTTTTGACACTGTGCAAATTAAATATTCATAGGTGGTTCCCCTTTCTGTGTATGTGACAGGAAAAAAAATGAAAATAAGATTTGAATACATCCCTAAGGTAAATGATCAATTAAGATGTTAAAATTAATAATTTGTGAGGTGATTTCCTTTAAAAGTAAGTGATTTGATAGAATCTTTAACTCTTTTAGTAAAAAAACTAATATTGTTTAGATATTAAAATTTATTTAGAAAACCATGTGTTATTAAATTTAGAGTAGGTAAACAATAGTTAAGAAACAAAATCTTTTATTCGAAATATTTTTTTTTTTTCCTTGACACTGTGCAAATTAAATATTCATAGGTAGTTCCCCCTTTGTATGTGACAGGTAAATAATGAAAAAAGAGATTTGACAGACTGACAGAGAAATAATGTTTTGACAGTAAATTAAGTAAATGATCAATCGGAAGATGTTAAATTAATAATTTGTGAGGTGATTTCCTTAGAAGTGATTTGATAGAATATTTAACAGTTTTAGTAAAAAAAAAAAATTAACTAATATTGTTTAGATATTAAAGGTTTATTTAGAAAACATGTGTTATTAAATTTAGAGTAGGTAAAACAATAGTTGAAACAGAAATATTTTATTCGAAATATCTAACAAAAAAATATTTTTTTTTTGTTTATGTAAAAATAATAAAATAATTTACAGATAAAAAATAGTTTTTGACAAAATAATAATTTGATAATTAAATAATGATTACAAAGTTATAATAATTGTATGATTTCTTAATTAAAATATAATGTTTTTATTAAAAAATTATGTATAAATGAAAAAATATCTAAAAATAATAATATTGTTTAAATAAAATTAATTTAAAAATATTTTATTAAATTTAAATAACAATAGTTACTGAAACAGAAATATTTATTAACAAATACAAAAGAACATTTAATTAAGTTTTTAAAAACAAAAAGGAGAATTTTAGAGAAATTTTACAACATTTGGAATGTAAATAATAAAAAGATATCAAAATGATTTACAACATTTGTATCAGTTCAAATTATAAAATCTACCAAAGTGTTTTGAAACAGCTTAATATCTTATAATTAACAAATTTATTGAAAAAAAAATTTGACTATCAAGTAAAAGCGAAGATATTTTTTTTCTTTGTAAAATAACAATAAAATCTATGTAATTCCAGCTATATAAAACAACGCTAATTTCATTGTTTGTCATATATTTATGAAACAAGTTCTAATATTGACAGCATGTCTGGTGTTATAAAGAATACAAAATTTGGTGACAAAAACAAACCAGAATTTATATAAAGCAAAAAACTTTAATATTTTGATTTTATAACTGTATCGCGAAAAAAAATTAGAATATCATAAAAGAAAATATTTAAGAATGCTGTTTTAAATAATTACATATTTTGAATACAACATAATATATAAAAAAACCAAACTGAATACATAACTTAGAAAGAATTAATCACAGGAAATCATTGTACGTAGGCATTTCATACCATGTTCATCATTGCTCACTGGCTGACAAAGACACTTAATATCGAAAAACCACTGATAAAGTTCAATCAAACTTACTCAACATAAGAAAAACGATGTACCATCCATACGAAATCAACAGAAAATCAAAATTGGAAAAGCCGGAACATGCTGTTTACAAACAAGTAACTCCAATCATACAAATATGTGTTTTACGCCAAGTTATTCAATAACATTACCATGGTTCCAGATCACTGGACAGCAGCAGAATGCAAAAATGTTGATAATGATTCAAGGAACTGAAGCCCACATTGATTTATTTTGTTTGTTTGTTTATACACTTTTTTGCTGCAGCTGCACAGAATGGAATTCTGGGATATAAAGGCCGCTAATTTTACAGCAGTTGATTTTTCCTCCGTTAACAACTCTTGTGAACGGTAAAAAATTCTTCAATTTCTTTTTTTTCCCCATTGTACGTGACAGATGCTTAATAGGCGATGCAAATAACAACCATACGTGTAAATGTTTTATGGATTACATGTACGGTGGTAATTTGCATTCACTATTAAGTTAAGAAAATGACCAGAGGAGAGTTTTTACAATGTCATATAGGATGATGGTTTACAATATATTT
>CM063503.1:37284270-37344270 GCA_032207245.1 Pardosa pseudoannulata
TCGCACCTCACAAAATACTATTTAAATTCACCTAAAATCAAAAATTTTAAATTCCTAACCAAATTATTAAATTAACCTGGGAGTTAACACACAAAATTTTCAAACCACATTTAAAAATAAAAATGTTATTATATTTTAGAATAATTTATGTAAACAAAATTTTTAAATGAAACCACCGAACATCGTAAATCACTAATACAATATAAATATCAATTTCTAATTTAAATATTTTTCAAAATTTTCAATGAATTTCAACATGAATTTTAAAATCAAATGCAATCAATAATTATTAAAACAATTTCTCTTAGAAACGGTAAATAGAAAAAATAATTGAAAGTCCTGCTGTTTGATTGTTCACAAAATTAAGTTTCTTGATTCTTGTTTACGCATAATTTGCACAGCAAAATAAACAAAATAATTCTTAAATCACTTCTTTAGTATTATCAATCAAATGAGAGAAACAATCATAAACATTTTTTTAAGAATTATTACATATCTAGAAATATTATTCATTTAAACAAATTTTGATATTTTTTAAAGAACAGAAATTTCGAACTATAAGTTCTAGAAATACAATTAAATTTTAATTTCAAAATTTTACCTTCAATGACGAGAATTAGTGCAAGAAGTAGTTTTTCATATCCAATAACATTGCATATTTTATCCAGCTTGTACTTTAATAACTTTTAAATTTTCAAATTTCCCAAACATTATTTTTAAATGTCACTGAAAATTTTACCGAGAATAAGAATTTTAATTTTGAAGCATGTCCTGGAAAATTGGTGGGTTGATATATCCTTGTCCGAGGAGTTCGTTTGGAGGCTTGAAACGGAACACGGCACGAACTCGGCGATCTCGATGCGGAAGGCGCATTGTAGGAAACTGGATGCGGTGGCCACGAAAACAAATCAAATTGGCTTTTTGGAGTTCTTGTAACTCTCTCTGCAGTCGACGGGAGGCTGCCATGGTCTTGATGTTTATCAAAGGTAATACAGGTCTGAGTTAGCTTCGTAGGAAATACTTATGTTATTTTCGATATTCACAGTCACTAAAACTTCGAAAGACTTTGTCCGTATGGACTTGAAATCCATTGTCGTTTCACCGTAATTTTAAAACATTATCCACAGATGTAAAAACAAAGTTCGCAAAAGTTCACGAAGTAAATTCCACGAAAAAAAAAGTTCTCTGCCATAGTAATGGACTTGAAATCCATTGGGTTTTCAGCGCAAATAAAATCCTACCGGCTTAAAATGTAATCCATTTTTTATAAAACTCCTTCACAAGGAGAAAGCTCAACAGATATAAGTAATGAGAATGCAGTCGGGCTTCATATTCAAGATAACTCCGAAGTCTAAGTTAAAACTTTATTTCAGAGCAGCAACATCACACATCTGTCCTTCTGGACGATACATAATCAACTGCCACAGAGCCCACTCTGTTCAGACACAAGTACTCAAGAGCACTTACAACAAGAATTTTCCCACAACAAAACACGAACACATGTTCCGCGAACACCTGCGAAAACTGCTGCATAGACAGAGAGTTTACAGTTTTATGACAGAAAGGAATGTTAAGTGGAAAATACACCCGTGAACACACCATGTTGAGACTGATAAAGATATTTAGATGAATTAAAATAGGAGAGAGGAGGTTTTTGAAGACATATTAAAGTTAAATAATTTTGATATATTACATATATATATATATATATATATATATATATATATATATATATATATATATATATATATACATATATATAATCACGCAATTTTGGACTGATCTTAAATGTAATGAATGCGATTATACACTAGTAAAACAAATAATTAAATGTATTCAAGAACAAGAAAAAGGAAAACGTAAGTGTTCATTTTTGCAGTGTTCAACTTTATGCTTTCCATTTTAAAGAATTTCTATAAATTGCAGAATTTAAAAAAAAAAATTCATGACTAACTACATTAAATTATAAGGCTATTTCCTGTTTATATATATTAGTGTATTTGAGTGTTCACACATTAATAACTGTTTTGTGTGTTTCTAACGGAAACCAGACAAAAATATTGCTTTTGTATACATTGCAACCTATAACTGTTATCCACATACATATCAACTGTTAAAATAATAGATTCGTGGACTAAATCGATTAATAAGTAACAGTTCTTTGACACAATATCCATATACCAGATAATAAATTCATTATTTATTAGATAGCAAATTCCTTTGTCAAGTAATCCTCAAGACCTGTTAACAAGAGTGCATCATAACATAATCTAAGTTGAGATGAAGGGTTTTACTACAAACATCAGTAACGTTATAATAGCTTCAAATGCTATTATATTTTATAAACTTTTAGCAGGACACATTTTACGATTTTTAGATATTCATTAAAAGAAACCGCTAAAAATCAAAACGGCAATTTATGGTGAGGTACAGGAGTATGGTACCTGTCTAATTTTCTAATATAAATATATTAAAAAGCTGTCCTTTTCATGTAAGTTGTTCTTTTCATATACAGAAGTAAATATACTTGAATACAACCAAAATGGTAAAGGGGTTAATTTTCCTTCCTGTAGTCTATTTCTGTGAATGAACATAGAAACTTTTCTCTCTGTTGCTAAACATTAATAGTTATACATCTGACTGTCAAATTATGATCAGTATTCCGTATAAACTAACTATGGAATTGAAATATATACCATAGCACTAAATTAAAGAAATCTAAACGTTAAAAGTGAGATTGGTATTGGTCAAATTTCGTCCTAACCTTGATAATTTTTCTGTCCTACATTATTTCACTAATAAGAAATTTGCTCAATAACTAAACTAACTCAATAACTAAATCATTTTAAGTATTAACGAATTATAAAACTTAGTTATCTTTTATTATATTATTTAAGCAGGAAAGTTTTTTTTTTGAATGGATTTATTAATTTGTATACAGTGTCTTCAATGCCATGAATATGTGAACAGTTTTAGGAAATATTTCTGTGTACATATTTTTAAGTTTTGAAATTATTCTTAAATTGCTGATTTTTTCAAAAGAATTTGATGTGGCATAGTGGGTCACGGTTTTTTTTTTCCGGTTACCCTACATTAGAATGATTATGCGTAGTCTAAGGATGCTTAACAAAACATATATTTTACAAAATAAAAAAATAATGCAGTTTTACTCCTTTAAAAGACTTTACATTTATTTATTTGCTAATTTATAGATGAAAATAATCGGAAATCTGGTGTATTTCTTAATAGCTTATAGGACTAACTTGGGACATGTTTTATACTTATTTATCATCTTCTTTCTAATAATATGTGTTTCAGTTTCACTTCCAAGAGTAATTGTGGTAATTGCAAAATTAGTGTAAATTGATGCCTCTTATAAAGGAACTAGTTTTGTCTATATTTCTTTTTTAATGTTCTTTTATTACTCTTTTGAATGCCAAGTTTTTAAGTAACTCGGGAATTCTTTAAAAGTAATTACTCTCATTGAAAAAGTTTCCTTTTTTAAAAGAAATCCTGATTTTTCTAAACCATAGATCTAAAAGTAATTATTCCAATTTAAAATAAATAAATAAAACCTCCTTATTTTCCAAACGTTGATTTTTCCAAACATATCATGGGTTTTTATATGACTCATAGGTTTCTTGTGGCATAGTGAATCACTGTTTTTATCCCAGATGCTCTAACCTAGTATGACCATGCATAGTCTACACATGTTTAATAAAAACATTCATTTTTCAAAATTCAAAAGATAAAGTAATTAATTCAATCTTTCTTTTTTATAAGTATTTACCTTTTTTATTTATTTATAAATTAAATAATTGGAAATCTCGTAGAGTTCCTAAAAGCTTAGAGAATTGGGGCACTTTTTATACTTATCTATATCTCTAAGAAAACATGCTTGAGTTTCCCTCTAAAGAGTAATTAAGGCAATTGTAAATTAGTGCTAATTGATACCGTTTATAAAGGAACTAGTTTTCAGTTACCTTTCTTTCTTTTTAATGCTTTCTTTTATTACTTTTTTGAATACTAAGTTCTTGAATGATTCAGAAATCCTTTAAAAGTATTTCATCTCAATAAAAAAGAAACATTCCTTATTTAATAAAACTCTGATACATGCTTGAATTTCTCTCTAGAGTAATTAAGGCAATTGTAAATCAGTGCAACTTGATACCCTTTATAAAGGAACTAGTTTTTTGTCATCTTTCTTTCTTTTTAATGTTTTCTTTTATTACTTTTTTGAATACTAAGTTCTTGAATGATTCAGAAATCCTTTAAAAGTATTTCATCTCAATAAAAAAGAAACATTCCTTATTTAATAAAACTCTGATATTTCAAAAACATTTGATGTGGCATGGGGAGTCACTGTTTTTTTCCCAAATGTCTGAGACTAGGATGGTCATGCATAGTCTGCAGTTGTTTCAGATAAACATCCATTAATCAAAATGAAAATGAAAATGCAATTAAACCTATCTTACTTCTCTAAAGTCATTTACCTTTATTTTTTCATTTATGAATTTAAAAAGTTATCGGCAGCATTGCTAAAAATTTATAAAATTGACTTAGGGCACTTTTTGTACTATAGTCCTCTCTTTAAGAATATGTGATTGAGTTTCACTCTCGTGAGTAATTAAGGCTATTGTAAATTAGTGCAAATTGATACCGTTCATAAAGGAACTAGTTTTCTGTCATCTTTCATTCTTTTTAATATTTTCTTTTATTACTCTTTTGAATGTCAAGATTTTGAAAGATTCAGAAATCCTTTAAAAGTATTTAATCTCATTAAAAACGAAAAATTCCTTATTTAATAAAACTCTGATATTTCAAAAACATTTGATGTGGCATGGGGAGTCACTGTTTTTTTCCCAAATGTCTGAGACTAGGATGAACATGTGTAGTCTACAGTTGTTTAAGACAAACATCCATTAACCAAAATGAAAATGGAAAATGCAATTAAACCGATCTTACTTCTCTAAAATCATTTATCTTTATTTTTTCATTTATGAATTGAAAAAGTTATCTGGCAAGAGTTGATAATAATTTATAGAATTAACTTGGGGCACTTTTTGTACTTACCTATAGTCCTCTCTCTAAGAATTTGTGATTGAGTTTAACTGTCGGGAGTAATTAAGATAATTGCAAATTAGTGCAAATTGATACCGTTTATAAAGGAACTGGTTCTGTTGATCTCTCTTTTTAATGCTCTTTTGATTATACTTTTGAATGCCAAGTTTTTCAGAGACTCGGAAATACTTAAATTACTCTCATTAAAAATACTTCCTTATTGCTTTGGTAACTAGATCGTATATGAAAACAATAGCTTAAATTATTTTAATATTTCCAATTCTTGATTTTACAATATTATTAAGGAATGTTTTTATTGAGATTTAATAAATTCAAATTTAAAAATCTACAATCTTAAATACTAGTACAAAACAATTTGCTCTAAAACTGTCATTTGGTGAGTAATTGTAAACGTATCTAGTACAGAGTAAAAATTTCAAGATATATCTGACAAGCTACATCGTTCTTGTCAATTCTAAAAAGATTGCATGATATTCGTAAAAAATTATTTTAGGTATTTCATTTAATATATTTTTTACATTTATAAACAAAGAATCAAACGTGTTAATGAACTTACCCATGTTTTTTGTATCCGTAATATCCTCAAATACGTAGACACACAGAAATAAATATCACAAGCAACCTAAGAGAGCTATGGCCTTTTTAAATAAACAGTTCAAATTTTAATCAGACCTGCTTCATTCTTTCTTCACGCAGTCACCTGTAGATCCCACATCGGTGAACCCCGAGTCGGTTCTACGTTCGGAGCACCAACCTCAAGGAAGTGACGCGAATTCCAGACTTTGTTTTTTCCTTTAGGTTTTTTATTTCTTATTTTTTCTCGTTTCCACCCTCAGGGTTCTAGAGCGTCACAGGGGTTTAAGCACGCCAAGTGAAACAGACCTTCCTTCCTTGTGGCCCATTTAATGCAACGTGTGTCCAACAGAGGTAGCTAAGTTACTTGCCGCGGCCACACTGTTACAGAATACGCAACTGCAATTTTTCAGAGCATTATGGCATTGGAGGTTTTTCTCCTAGGTCACAGTTGAGTGGGAGTGTTAAGTAGTCTTAAAGAACGACTTGTTATGCATGTATTTTGATTGAAAAGACCATATAAACACTTTCCTTTTCAACTGAAGAATTCTATGCGGAAATTACCTGCTTCCTAAGTTATTCATGGGGCTTCAATATCGTGAGTCGTTTCCATGCATCAAATATGCGCTTCAGATTTTTCATAAAGAAAGCTACAATCACACTGAAGATACTGTTTCACAGTGCAAATAAATATGAATAAATATATATTAGAGCAATTAGAAATCAATGAGGAAAAGGGTTTCCTGTTTCAAGAGAAATGTTACGAAATTTTCGCTTTTGCACTGATTACCTACTCTTACTCTTTCTTGCTCAACTTCCAGCATCTATAAAAATATCTGGTTCAAGATCAGGTGCAATAAAATTACTATTGAATTTAATTTTTCCAATTCAATCAATTTTATTCCATCAATTTTAATTTAATTTTCCCATTTAATTTTATTATTTTGTTCAAAATTTTCTAATATGTTAAAAATTAATTTACACCAATATTATATAAATTGATTACTGATCAGCCCTTAGGGGGGAAAATGTGTTAAATTTTCTGGATACTTTATTTAAATTCAAGAACTATTTTCTAAATTTGTTGCTAATAGAAAGCATAAGGCTTCATCAATAATGAGCGTTTCTTTATCTCCATTATAGGTATAAGACCAACTTCCCGCAGCTGTCACTGGGTTTTAAGAGCGCTCTCCTCGGTTTAAAGCGACATGGGACAAGTGGGGAAATGTAAGGCAGGGAAAATAAGTTTGTAAAACAACTACATTTCACATGTAGATATAATAATGATGTAATAAATCAGTCTCCTTTTTTTATAGCTAACAGTATGCCATACGTGTAACTTTATCTCAAAACAATTACATTTCACATCTCATGATGTAATAAATCAGTCTTTTTTATAACTAATAGTTATGCGTAAGTGTAACTTTATCTCCGTTATAAGTATATGGCCTATAGTGTGTCATTGGCTTTTAAAAGCACCCACATCGGTTTAAAGGGACATAGGACTTTTAAGTCTAAGGCAGTGAAAACAAATTACATTTAACTCCAAATACAATATAAAAAAAAGTTTGCTTCTTCCTTTATTTTATAACTCATAATTTAATTATAATGTATAAATGTTTTCATGTGAATACAGTTAAAAAAATTTAATTACAGAGTCAACTTTTATCATATTTGTCAGTGATTTTATTAATAATCTGTACAGGATTATTCCCAAAATATTTAATTTCAACCAAATCTTTTTCTGTTTAAATATGTTTTGTGAAAGTATTTTTAGTAGTTTATACCATAATTATTTTATTTTGAAATTCCTTTCTATTTTTAGTATAGAGTTGTATTTTAGCAGTTAGTCGTAAAGTCTTTTAGACGTTATATTCTAACTAAAAAAAATTTTTTTTCAGTGAAATCATTAAAAATTGGGTTTAGATAGTAATGTACTTTAGAAAATCTAAAAATTTAGTGAAAAAACATTGAATAGTTCAAAGTTATCCTGTGTGCAATGTTAAAATATCACATTCAGCAAAAAAATGATTTTAAAGGGTTTTTTTTTCTTTTTAAAATCTCTCATAATTAATAATTGTGCCATATTGGACAATACAAACTAAAACAAATTTTACATCACAATATAAATATTTATATTTGCTTTCATTGAACTCTAAAAATTTTTGAAATATTACCAAAATTGCTGATCTATCAAAAGATTCTATTAAATTCTATTTCTATTATTAAATATGCAATTATTAGATTTCTATTATTAGATTCTATTATTAGATATTTATCAAAGACTCACAAGATTTCATTCTTGTTTTTAATCTTTAAATTTTGGTTAGCTTTTATGCAAAAATTATTAAATAATTATGATGATACTTCATGTTCATAAACTTTTCTTGTAATAATTATATAATCATAACAAGGATTTTAAAATTTGTACAGAGTTAATAATACCGTTACCAAAAATAGACGATTTGGCCTTTGTTTTAAAAAAAAACGCTTCACATAGGCATACCCATTTATTAAATATACTGTTTGCATATGAGCGAAAACACTTATTCATCAATCCTGAAATAATAGGATGTTTTGGGAAGTTTGATTTAAATTATACAGAAAATCTTCCTGAATTTCACGTGTTTTCCGATAATTCGAATTTTTTTTCGTATTCTATTAATGTATCAAATGCTCCATGAGCATATCTAACTTTCATATCAGTTTTGAGTTGGAAAGTTTGTATTCATGTATAACATTAGAAACTGAACTGCATGGTTTATTTAGGAGGGCTACAATTTTTCATGAAATAGTTATTATAATCCTAAAGGTTCCTAAACTTTTCTCTCATTAACAATAATTTTTACATTTGTGCAGAATTAATAATCTTGTTAGCAGAAATAGACGATTTGCCCTTTTGTTTTCAAAAATAAAAGCTGTACATTTAAATGCACATTTACTAAATGTACTGTAACTGCCCATTTACTAAATGTACTGTTTGCATGTGAACCAAAACACATTTTTAGTCATCACTCCTGAAGTAATAGAAATTTTATAACTCAGTTTGGTTTAAAATGTACAGAAAAGCTTACTGAATTATATATTGCTTTCAATAATTCAAACTTTCACATTTCGTGAACATTTCAAATGTTTCATGCATATTTTTAACCTTTATATCACTTTGAGTGGAAAAGTTTGTATCACGAATCGAACCAAATGGTTTATTTATACATACCGTAATTTAACGTAAAACTTTGATTGGATCCTCCTCCATTACTTTGGCGTCCGCCAAAGTTATTTTTCATACTGTGTCGTACAGTATATCTCGATGTAAGTATCAGCGAGTAGTATGTTTTGCAAAATTCACCGAAGCCAACTTAGGGGATGTTGCGTGAGATTACTGTATTTTGATAGGGGAATTCAAAATTAAACAGATATTCATTTGGCGTTGGAAATCCGAACAAGAAGAATTCGTTTGGTTTGGTTTAGTTCACAACGGCCATTTTTTTCTGCTCGAGGGCTAATGAAACCGAGATCTAGTGCTTAAAAGAGATTCTAAACAGCTACGAACATCCATACCAGCTATTGTGTTCGAACCAAAATCTAGTACCGAAAAGAAAAACCCTACTCCTTTAGTAATCACCTGGCTAGAAGAATTAGAGAAAATGTTAAGAATAAAACATATCTTCGATCTGGTGTTACATCCTGGCTTGCAGTGAAAGACAATAGGAACAAAACTATTGTGGGAGAAATGGGATTATCAGTGCCAACAGTTAAAATTTGTGTTCAAGAGAATTAATAGTTTAAAAGAATGAGAACTAAAACTGAATTAAATGGTAAAAGTAAAAGTTTAGAGAGCCGATGATCCGATGAACTTTCATTTTCTTTCAGTTATTATGTATACGGCGTATACAGCAGGGATATCCGAAATTACAGTACTTGATAAGAATTCGACGGAATGTACCGGGTGATTATAAAATAAGTATCTCTATTTGAAACTATCTGTAGCTCGATGGAATAATCCAAATAAAACTAAAATCAGCACACTCACTATTCATGAAGGGGAAAGAATAGGATAATAAAAAAATGTTGCAACAATTGCCGACAGACGGCGTTGCCAATGCAAACGCTGTTGTAATCTTCAGCAAAATAAAGGAGCAATCATCTCTCCCAGTTACTTGGTACGATATGACGCTTAGTTTGTCAGACCGAGCTTTGATTTTAAAACTATTCATCGTTAACAGTTCAAACGCTGCAGCTGCTTTACATGAATTTAGGCATGTGAAAGGGATGTGAAAAGGTGAAAGTCCTTTGACATCGTGATCGGTGAGAATAATTGGAAAAAAATGGAGGAGACTGGATCGTTTGCTATAAAATGTGGAAGGAAAAGGAAACCAGTACCCCTCCCCATACAAGAAGAAATTGCCACTGCAATTGGAGAGTCATATGGTTCAAGTGTCTGCCATCCAAACGTCCCGTTCGCGAATTTTAAACGCATACCACGATTTTGCAACTGAGTGTGGGACTAAACCTAACATCCAATGATCAACAAGCTCCTTTACACCACTGATCATGTGACCTTCTAGGTGACGTTACAAGTATAACGTAAGCACTGTCAGTTTTTACTTTAAAATTATGCACACTGTTACTTAAAATATCAATCATTTTAGTGATAATTGAGATGCTTTCACTGCGGTCAAAGAAACTGGAATATATTCATAGCTTACCGTAGCGGAGATTTTAATTTTACGTTTTGATAAAGATTCAATCATAAACAAAGAAAAAAATCCTTGGTTAGATACAAACAAAATAATATTGTAAATTTAATATAATTTTTGTTAAAACCCATCAACATCTTTTTAACTTGTAATAATATTGTAATTAATGAAACAATACAAAGTTCAAATTTGATACTATACTGACAGAGATTTTAAGTGTTATTAGGTTTTTCATTCCCACTATTTTTTCTCTTTCACATCAATATCTAAAATTATATATATATATATATATATATATATATATATATATATCAGTGGCGTGCGGTAGGTGTTCATGCAGGGTGTGCAGAGAGCAACAACAATAATAATAAAACCATAAAAAGGTACATTAAACACTTCTTTAACGTTCATTATTTATTTGTACACAAAATCCATAGGTCTATCTGTGGTTCGGGGATGGGAAGTAGTAGCGTGCGACCATTTTGAAATCGTTTATTGAACTACAAAAAAAATACATAGACAAAAACATATGTGGCGTCCCCTAGCGGAGAGCGGAGTTGAAGTGTTTTGACCTTGGGCCGTGAACATGCCGCCCACCTTGAAATATCATTTCAACAAACATGAATAAGACAATTGTATGACATAAAACGAATATACATAAATAAATGACAACTGTTGAGTAAATATTTACGAAATCAATACAACAAAATTACACGTAATAGAAAGATACATACATAGATAATCATGAATGAAACATTTATATTGGTAAGAGACACAATTTTGTTATGTTTCTTTTAAATATGCCATCAGATGTTTTAATACTTACAACCCGAACTAAATTATCAAGACCAGGGTGTATTTGAATGATTCTACCCATTTTCCACTTTGTTGGGGGCAAATTGTCATCTTTAATGAGACATAAATCATTAACTTCAAAATTTCTTGCTGGTAAAAGCCATTTTGGTCTTTGTTGCAGTCGACACAAATATTCTTTATGCCAGAGTTTCCAAAACTGTTGTACCATTTTTTGGATAATTTGCCATCTGGTAAGGTACGAAATTTTTGTATCGATGTAATTTGGCTCAGGAATGCTCGTCAAAGGCCTACCAATAATGAAATGACCAGGCGTGAGGGCTGAAAGATCGTTTGGGTCATTTGATAAAGCTGTTAAAGGTCTTGAATTAAGACAAGCCTCTATTTGAGTTAGAAATGTCTCAAATTCTTCATATGTTAATTTAGTCTCGCCAACAACACGTTTTAGATGATATTTTGTTGATTTTATACCCGATTCCCAGAGACCACCCATGTGTGGTGCACCCGGTACATTTAAATGCCATTTAATATCATGATCAGATAAAAAATTGTTAACACTTTGATTGTAGCCCTTTGATTTTGAAAGCCTTTCAAGTTCCCTAATTTTACGTTTTGCACCAACAAAATTAGAACCGCAATTGCTGTATATGTCACTGCAATTTGCCTCTGCGGGAAATGAATCTCTTTAGCGCTGCAATGAAGGCATCTGCTGAAAGATCAGTCACTAATTCCAAGTGTACAGCTCTTGTAATGAAACAAACAAAAAGAGCTATGTAAGCTTTGAATGATTTGGAACCTCGACCCTTTGAAGCTTTGATTTGGAAAGGACCAGCATAATCTACTCCACATCGCAAAAAGGCGGGAGCAGGGGAAATGCGAGCGGATGGTAAGTCGCTCATCATTTGATTAGTGATGGAAGCTCTAAATCTGCAACATTTTACACATTTTCTGATTAAATTTCTAATGACATCTCTGGCACCCATAATCCAGTATTGCTCTTGGATAGAAGATTGCATAAGTTGTGGACCAGCATGCAAGAGAATTTCATGGTAATGTTTAACAATGAGATCAGTTAAAATGTGCTTTTTTGGCAGTAAGATGGGATGTTTTTGGCCGTATGCGAGATTCGCATGTCGCAAGCGACCGCCCACCCTGAGAATTCCTGAAGAATCTAAAAATGGATTTAGACATAGAATTTTGCTTCTACAGGATAATGATTGATTCTCTTTCAATGCATTGATCTCACTATTAAACTCCATGTATTGTACTGATTTAATTAACACATGCATACTTTTAGTAAGTTCATTAGTTTTTAAAAAACCAGTTACCTTACCATTTGTATTTCTACAGTTGTTTACAAACCTTAAACACAATGCTGTAATACGTTTAAGTTTGAAAAGAGATGAAAATCTGCAATATAAATCATTAATATTAGACAAATGATTAGTTGAAGTAGTTGAATGTAACATATGTCTTTGCTCAGGTGCAGGATCAGTTAAGTTCTGTAGAGAAGATTCTGGAAGAGAAAAAAATGATTCATGAAGAAATTTTGGTCCACACAACCACATGGAAGTGAGAAGAGCTGATGATGACACTCCACGGGTTGCTATGTCGGCAGGATTCGTATTGCTTGTGACATGATGCCACTGGGTAGAAGACGACAATGTCTGAATCTTTGCCACTCTGTTGGCAACGAAAGTCTTCCATCGGCTGGCATCAGATCCTAGCCAGGCAAGCACAATAGTGGAATCAGTATAAAAGTGCGCTTGTGATATAGGGATATCTAATGCTTTACAAGTAAAGTCCATCAATTTAGTTAGAAGGAGTGCACCACATAATTCCAATCGAGGAAGTGAAATAGTTTTAAGCGGTGCAACCTTTGTCTTGGCTATTACCAACTGAACATTGATGTTTCCAGTGTTTGAGACTGAGCGACAGTAAACCACCGCTGCATATGCCTTTTCTGAGGCATCACTGAAACCATGCAACTGAAATTGTTCGTTAGAATCGAGAAATAAGTATCGCGGTATTGTAATGTCTTTCACAAATTGCATGTCTTTTTTAAATTGCCTCCATTCAAATTCAATATCAGGAGGAATTTTCTCATCCCACTGCACCTGATGTTTCCACAGTTTCTGCATGATCAATTTGCATTGAATTGTCAAAGGTGACAACCATCCAAGGGGATCAAATGTCTTAGCTATAGTAGCCAGAAGTGTTCTCTTGGTAAAGATCTCTTCAAGAGATGATGAGTTTAAATTGAAGAAGAATACATCAGATGCTGAATGCCATAGTACACCTAAGGTTTTTACTGTGTCATCACTATCAATGATTAAGGAACTGTGTGAATGAAAATTGGCGTCAATCGAGTTCAAGACTTCGTTGCAATTAGAAGCCCATTTTCTCAAAACGAATCCACCACTTGATAGCATCTGGATCATTTGAGCTTGTAATTCTAGAGCTTGCGATATTGAATTGGCTCCTGTCATCAAATCATCGACATAAAAATCTCGAAGGGCTGCTCTAGAAGCCATAGGAAATTTTTCTGCTTCTTGTATTGCTAATTGTTGCAAGCATTTTATTGCTAGATATGGTGCTGATGCAGTACCATAAGCAATTCTAGTTAATCTGTAGTCTTGAATAGGTTTGTAAATAGAGTCCCGCCAGACTACTCTTTGAAAGTCGGAGTCTTCTAAAACGATCTGCCGGTACATTTTTTCGATGTCTGCTGTTATGGCTATTTTGTGTTTTCTGAAACGAAGAAGTATTGTTGTTAAGTCACTTTGTAACTGTGGACCAACCATTAGTTTGTCGTTGAGAGATACACCTGTTGATGATTTTGCAGATCCATCGAAAACTACACGAAATTTGTCTCCATTTTTATTGGGGACTGGATGATGTGGTAAATAAAAACTGGAACTAACTGGAACATCAATTTTATTTTCTGCAATTAATTCCATGTGGCCAAGTCTGAGATAGTCTTCCATGAATTTGTGGTATTGGTAAGACAGACTCTCATTATTTTTAAACCGACGTTCAATTTGTAGTAACCGATGCACAGCAATGTCTCTAGTTGACCCAAGTTTAGGACTAGTAACACGGAATGGAAATTTGACTGCAAACCTACCCGTCGAATCACGAGAGAAAGTCTGCTCGAAATGATTTTCGCATGCTGTTTCTTCCTTTGTGTAAGGTTTTGTTTCAGAAATCTCTTCCAATTTCCAAAATTTGTCAAGTTGAAATTCAATAGCATTGCAGCTTGCATGATTTGAAATAATTGTTCGTGAGGCATTTTGAGTCTTGCCGAGAATCACCCAACCGAATATTGATTCTAGAGCAGATAATGAATGTCCTGGAACATTGTAATGTCCGCTAAGCATGATTTCTCCGAATACGTCTGCGCCCAACAAAATGTCTATAGGGCCAGGCTTGAAGCAATTGACATCTGCTAATTGTAATTTATTAAATGCAGTCAAAACAGAAGCATCGACTTGCAGTTGAGGAAGGTCACAGGTAATTTTGGGTATGATTAATGCATCAACTGTAATAGTTGCATGTTTGTAAAATAATGATGTTATGTGTAATTGAACTGAACCTGTAACTCTCCCTACCTTTCGCGAACTCAATCCGTCAACACTTATATTAACACTGCTGCGTTTTAGTTGCAATAAATTAACACAACTCTCCCTAATAAATGAGCCTTGACTGGCTGAATCAATAAGTAACCTGCATTTTTGAAAAGTGCCATTAATGTCTTTGACATAAACAGTTGCCGTTGGTAATAAAACTGTTTGTGTAGCAGGTACAATTGCATTATTGCTACTAATAGTAGAAAGTTCACTTTCTGTGTGTGCGTCTGATTTTGTCTCTTTTGCATTGCATAATATTGTATTATGAGGCTTTGCACAGATTTTGCACATTCCCGCACGACATTTAGAAATCTGATGTGTTTTATTATCCTTTAAACAATTAGCACATAATTTGTATTTTTTTATTATGTCCCACTTTTCCTTGATCGGAAGGTCTAAAAAGCTATTGCATCTAAATAAACCAAAATGAGAATCGCTTTTGCAGTGAACGCACACATTCGTTACGATTTGTGAAGAATAGACAGATTTATTGCTTTTTTTCTCCCTGCTTGCTACACCGTCGGTACTATAAACACTTGTGCGTTCTCTTTGGCACTTTGCCAAACTAGCTATAGCACAGGCGCGGTTTACTATGAAAGTTTTGAAGTCAGCAAAAGAAGAAATTTTGTTATTCTGTTGCAATGTCCATACTCTGAGTGTTTCGGAATCAAGCTTGCCTTTTAACAAAAAAATAATTATGGTATCCCAATGCTCTACTGGCTGTTTTAGGATTTTTAATGTATCAATGCATTGTTGCGTTGTGTCTATTAATTTACGTAAACCTGATGCTGTTTCTTGTTTTAAAACAGGCTGCGTAATTAATTTATTTAATGCAGCATTTACGATTTCAGCTACATTTTCGTAACGTTCTGAGAGTGTATTCCATGCTTTTTTGTAATTTTCATTAGAAATCTGAATGGATTGCAATAAAATAGCTGCTTCACCTCTTACAGAAAGTTTTAAGTATTGCAACTTTTGGCTGTCACTTAAACTATCGTTATTCCCTACACTTGCTAAAAATAAATCTCGAAATGAAATCCAATCAATGTAATTTGAAGTAAATACTGGAAGTTCTACACGCGGAAGCTTTAAACTATTGACATTAGTATTAACTGGATTTTGACTTGCAGAAGTATTTGCATCTTTCTTATTGAGTTTATTTACTTCTTCTTTTAACATAATTTTCAATGTATCTAATTTAGAAAATAGCTCATGCATTTCCTGTTCATATTTATCAAATTCTTTATCAGAGCATTCAGTTAGAATATCATTGTTTAATTTGTTTAATTCAGTATCTAAAGTTTTAACATCGTTCTCATAAACTTCGATTATAGAAATAGAAATTGTTTGATTTTTTAAATTGTCTAATAGATTAGATAATCTAGTAAGCTTACCTTTAAATATTCGCTTTTGTTTTAGAAGTGTATCCATGACCTTCCCAACTGAGAGCGACGCTTTGATGCTTGTTTCGTTTCGCTTTCGATTTAGCTCTGTTGAGCGAAATTCCTTTGATTTGTAATGCTGTCGTCGACACTTTATGTACTACACGTCATCCTTAAGTATTTGACTTAATGAATTAAAGCTTTCTGGGGCTCCGACGGACCATGGTTCGGGGATGGGAAGTAGTAGCGTGCGACCATTTTGAAATCGTTTATTGAACTACAAAAAAAAAAAAAATACATAGACAAAAACATATGTGGCGTCCCCTAGCGGAGAGCGGAGTTGAAATGGTTTGACCTTGGGCCGTGAACAATCTGTATTACTAATAAAAACAAAAAGCTCATATTTCCACGAAAAACTTATATTTTCAACAAACGTAGCACCACATGGCGCCCGCCGCTGCGGTACCTCATCAGGATGCTCATTGGTGCCATCAAACCGAAAGTCCAGTCCACGTGCAGAGAATTTCACTGCACGCTTGCGCAATAGAACGACTAAAACATTTCCCTTTTATTGATGAAATACTTCTTTTATATTTCCATGAAAACAAAATCTTACAATATATAAATTTAAACATTAACCGTCTGCAAAATCGTATGGCCAGTTAATCAGTTAAAAAGCCAAAATCACTTTAGCACGTAAGTCCCCTCTCTAATACAACGCTTAATAAACCGTACCTTCGGATGATTCTGAATGCCAAGTGCAGGAAAAATAGCTGCACTTTCCTCAGTGCTATAGTATGCTGTTCTTCTCCAGTAGCCCATACATATAAAGCGCGATTTTCTATTAGTGCGCAGTGCGTACACATGAAAATTTCTTATGTTCGTTTGCTTTTGAACTCGCTACGTGGTGCAACACCTAGTACCGCACGCACTGTGAGAATACAAGCAAGCAAATCGACATAATATTTGAATATATTATAAATAATATTTATTAGATACCATATAAAGATAGGTAGACATAGGTGCAGAAAATTATTGTCTCTCAAAATTTCGCCAGGGTGTGCAGTGCACACCCTCCACATATGGACCGCACGCCACTGATATATATATATATATATATATATAGTTCTCTTAAATGCAAAAATTTTGTAGCATATAATTTGTTATCAACTAACACAGTGTAACTAAAGTAAAAACATATCAATGCTTTTAGCTTGTTAATAATTCAGTGAAAAAAACACAGTTTATTGATAACAACATTGTTATAGAATATTGTATTTGAAATGTTACACAAGGAAATATTATTCTACTTATAAAATTCAGGTACTTTTCAATCAGACAAAAAACGATTTTTCATGATTGATATTCACCCTTAATTCAAGTATAAAGTTTTTTTCATTTGCAACAGTGGAGAACACAGTTTTAAAGACAAACAATAAACTTTCGATTTCAGCCATCATGGATTCCTCCATTAAACAACAAAGCATGGAGTCTACTTCGGTTGCAATCATTGGCTGTGAGCTTTAGACCCACCCTCAGTTGCAAGTTCGGTGTATGTATTTGAAATTCACGTTCCTTTCCGAGTATATAGCGCAGTAAAGAAGTAGTGAAAAAAATAGATTATATATATATATCATCAGATTTTATATTAGCTTATTATTATGCATCAATAAAATATCTTGTGTACGGAATCTCTTTGTGACTTGCAGGGGAGTTTTTTCCGCCAAGCTACCACGGTCTACCAGCAGAGGAATATATACAAACATAATAAAATCTTCAGCCATAGTAAATGCAAAAGAACAACGGGAGTACCCTCACAAAAATGGAATTAAAAATCTTTAACTTACTTTTAAGGTCTACCGGCACAAAGTCAGCCAAACGGTGGAATCGTAAACACCAAGAAAGAATCTTCTGATTCTAATGATCCACACCTTCACATCAGTGTTTCCAGATCTTTCCAGCATAACTTCATTGCCAACAAAAAAAGAAGTAATTTTTATTGATGAAAACCATGGAGTTCGCTAGCTGTCAGAGTAATTTATCTGTATTATTAACGAGAAGCGTCTGTGTGTGTGTCTGGGTTTCTGTCTGCAACCACGATTGCGCATAACGGGTGATAGCTATATTGGACTAAAAATAGATACAGGGATTCTTTGTGATACGGTAGGAAACTTCTCGAAGGCATATTTTTTGATTCGAATTAGTTTTTTTATTTATTTTGTTTTGTTTCGCTTTTATTTCATTTTTATTTTATTTTAATGGGATTTTTCCTTTCATTTTAAAAATTTCTTTCAAAATCAGGAACTGACAATACATTTGTCGTAATTTAACTTAAATAAAATAGCTAGCAGGCGTGTTTTCAGAATTAGAAATAACGTCATGAATGCATATTAGCTCAATGGATTTAGCATTATTTTAACATTTTGAGGCACTATAACGTCATTTTTTAAATATCTTATTCCATTACTTTGAAATAAATTTTCAAATTAAGATATTTCGCTTTTAATTATACGTTGTGCATGCAACAAATCATTCAAACATTTCATATTTTTACATAATTGAACAACAAATCTCAATCTCTTATTTTAAAGTTATTCTTACAGTAATTTTTTATTCTCAATAAATGTTCTATGATCAATATTCTAATCAATTCCCTTATTTATAGTTTAATAAATAAATACTAATTATTTCTTTTTCAATGAAATCGTAAATTATCTGGGAATACAGATATCTAAAAATCATTTGATATCTTCTTTAAAACTGTAGCAAAGTGAAACCTCTTTCATTGCAAAAATATGATAGAATATGTAATTTCAAAAATAAAATAATGAAATAAAATAGTAAAATTAGAAGTTAAAAAACGTTTATACTATTGCTTTTAGCCCCTTCGTAAAATGTACGGTAAGAAATTTTGATATTTATTCCGTAAATTAAATTAGGTTATTCTTTAAAAATTTAAGTCTCAGCCCTTGTAACTATAGAAGTGTCAGTGTTATTCTCGGTTCTAACCTTCCAGTTCAGGGAGAACTAGCAGCTTCGGGATGGCATGCATGCTGGCCCCTTCTAAAGATACGACCCTCGTTTGGAGCTTGATCAAGACTCGGCCTATGCCTAGCGGTCATTTGTCAGCCCTGGTGTCTTTCTGTGGATCAACGAATATGACCCAGTCGGGGCCTTTGTCCTGCAGACACTTCCCTTAAACGCATTTCTCTCAACTCTAGGCAGTTCCACGGGTAACGTGCTTCACCGCATTGAAGAGGATCAAATCAAGCCGAGCATTATGACTCACAAGCAAGTATCCTCCGGTTGTTGAGCCGATCGTGTGTCTACCTACATCAAACCGGGTGTAATCAAGACGAGCCTTACGACTCGCTCATACACAGCATCTTCCGGTTGCTCCACAGGCATGACCAGCACCGATCTGCCGTACTCATGGACTTGTTCAAGGCTGGGTTCATGTCCAGCTAACACCGGATTGTGTGAAAGTCTCTACCTGAGAACAAGCACCACACCTCGAATGCATTGCGAAAGTTTCCTTCGGAGATTGAGTACTGCAGTAAGATCGAAGTGGGAAAGCTTTGTGATGGGGATGAGTACCACAACTCGAAAGCTTGATGAAAACCTCTTCATGAGTCTGAGTACCAAACTTCGGAAACTCACTCGTAAGTGAGTGTTGTCAAGACTTGGATCCCAGGGAAAGGCCCAAGCAGTTGCTCAAGAAGTGGAGGACCAAGTCAGTCCATCTCGTTTATCCTGCTTCGAGGGTGCTGTCCTACCCCTTATCTCTTCGAATGGTGCTGAAAGACTCCGTCCAGGCATCTGAGTTTGAGCTGAAAAGCTCAAATCAGTTGCAAGAGCTGGTAATCAAATCGGTTAACCCCATCGAACTTGGGGTTCAAGTGATTCGTATGCTACCCATCACTGGTACTGGTGTCGAAATCACCATGGGTCAGATCGACCACGTTGCCAGACTGAGAAACGCTATTTCGTCTAACCCCACCACCAAAGACAAAGCTACTTTTGCTAATCCCAAACATATGCAACCCTGCGTCATCGTCTACGATGTTTCATCAGACTTCGCGACCTATGAAATTGTGTGAGCCCTTGGTACCAAGGCTAATGGCAAGAAGGATACCATGATTGAACTGGCAAAGTCTCTGTTTTACATGACCTCAAGATCTGAGGTCCATGACCACTGAGTGCTGGAAATAGAGCTATCGTCTGCTTGATATTTAAAATATTAGAAATAAGCAACAATTATAAATAAATTAATAAGAAAAACAAACTCCATTCAACAGCATGAAAACCATCTTTTTTTCACAAAAAAACGTATTGTCGATCGGACTTAAATATCCATAACAACCATGGAGCAAAAGCATTGAACATATCTGCGTCACAATATCATTCTCTCCCCAGTAACTAAGTTACGATGTAAACAGGTGATTTTAAAAAGGGAAATAAAAAATAATATTTACAATGAATAATTCTATACACAACATAATACTTATATAAATTATCAAATATAGCTTATATATAGTGAAGGAAGTTCAATGCCTCTGCCAGGAAGAGACGACTTGAACTGAACATGCTAGGACGACAAAGTTTCCTTTGGCAGGTGTTATCTTTGTGACTTCTTGGAAAGAGTTAAAATAGGTTGCTGAATGTTCTTGGTTGAATCTGTTGAGTTGGTATTTTCGTCAACTGACAATAAGTAAGAAGGTTTCAACCGATCTAAGGATAAGTTGACATTTTTATCTTTGGTGTTAATCCTAAAATATTTCTGATCATACGAAACTTTACAGGGAATGGTCCTTCATAAGTCACTTCACTTCTTACGCCCGTTCCATTCAAAGCCATAAGGAAAATGACTAGTCACCGAAACAGCAATTGAGCCCATTACCCAAACAAATTTTCCTAATCAAATTTTGAAACTCAAACTGAACCAGGCCACCAATCTGGATCCACTGAAACATCCCTTGAGAAGAACCATCTGCTCTTTATTAAACAAATAATTACATATAATAAGAAAAATATGTACAAATTAACAATATATAATAGATTAAAAAGTAAAAGTTATACATAAAATATAAATGTAAACAACAATCAACAATTCATAGATAACTGTACATACAAAATATTCAAAAATAGAAATTAAACCCCTACGAGACTTTGCAGAGTAACATAAATTACAAATTTCAACTTGATGGAAGTTTGAAAGAAAATAACAATATCCTGTACCAAAACACAGTAAAAAACAAGGTGTTCAAGAGTTCCCCTGGGAATACCACAACAGAAACTTTGCTGGTTTCCCCAAAAAATATTTTCTGATATCCCGGTATGGCCCCATGGCCAGTATAGATCTGGTTAATATAGAAGCTTCCTTCTAAACGATGGTCATTGACCTTGAGAAAATACTTGTAAGTTTTACGTCCAGTCATCTCTCTGTCCCAAAGAACTTGCCATTTATTGAGATTTTCCGTACGCAAAAGAGTCTTTACTTGGAGCGACCAACCCACAACGAAGTCGAAATTCTCGCCAAGAGTAGCATCTTTAGCCATCTGGTTAACCACTTCATTATAGTGCTCTCTCACATGAGCGCTTACCCAAGTAAGATGAATCTCCACACTTGAGTTTTTTATCTTCTCCCTAATTTCATTTATGGGAGCATTTTTGCTTACTCTAGAAATAGAGTAAAGAGCTGACAGAGAGTCTGTCCTTATATATACATTATTATTGTTAGAATTATAATTAATAAGTCAACTGCCTTAGAAATTGTTAAAAGTTCGACTTTGTATACAGTACATCTAATGTTAACTTTAAACTTTTTACTGTATATAATGTTCCCATTCGCAACTACAAGTAATGTAAAACCAACTTGATCTTTAATTTTGGAACCATCCGTGTAGACCATTACTTCTTATCTTAGATGGGACCTCTCCCAAGTAATTCTATAAGTATCCCAAGGTGGAATCTCAGGATCATAGTCCCAATTTATATCTTCATACTTAAATATATCTCCTTGTATATTTAAAGCCCCTTTGTGATACTTAAATTTAAATAACATTTGCTGTTTGGTACAATTCAATTCTAAGAGAATAATCCCACTAAGAACTTGAAGAGCCAAAGTAGGAGCAGTGCGATACGCCTTAGTAACTTTTAATACTATTATTCTTTGTATACTATTCAGCATAGAACTAATTCTCTTACTATTTTTATACCAAATTTCAGAATTATATATTATCTGTTTTTTAAAAAAAGTTATTATACATTTTCTTAAGTAGATTGGCATTAACCCCCCACTTCACTCTACTACTGCTGTTTAGTCTAACCATTTGTGTTACTATTTTTTCTGTAGCATAATGTGAATGTCTAGTCCAAGTTAGCTTATTACCAATTATGACACCTAAATATTTTAAGTCTCTACTGTACTTAACTTTTTGTTCACCAATCTTTATCGTGGGAAAGGACCTTAAGTTTTTGCCATGTCTGAACATGATATAGAAACATTTGTTCTCCCTAAATTGTAGCCCACAGAGATCGGCACAATTCTGAATCCTGCTTAAAATAGGACTAATCTAATCCTTGAAATGTCGCGGAGCTTTAGCTTCACTAAAATGCAGATGTCATCCACATAGGCTTGAACAATACTATGTTCACTTTCATATAACAGTTCATTAATGAAAATCAGCCATGACTTAGGGTTCAAACTGGAACTCTGAAGCATGCCATTATTATACTCCTCACTATAATTACCACAAATAACTTTTCTACAATTTATAAAGGAGTTAAAGCAAGACTTCAAATATCTGGGAATGTTAAGAATCTTTTTTTTTTCTAATACATTGTCATTTTATATTATCAAAAGCTCCCTTGATGTCTAAAATTGCTATTAAGGTGATAAAACCTTCATTAGCCTTATTTATAAATTGTAATACTTTATCTTTTAAGACAAGAGTAGTAGACGCCTTTTCTAAAACAAATTGTAAATGACTGTAAAATCCTCTCTCCAAATAGATATCCAAACGCCTAGTCAATATTTTATCGAATACTTTCCCCCACGTGGTAAGCAAGCCAATAGGTCGATAAGAATCAACTCTCTGTGGATCTCTACCACCCTTCAAACATAACCTAAATTTAGTTATCTTCCAAATTTTAGGGAAGTACCCTACCTTCAAGAAACAGTTGAATATCTCAATAAAAATATTCTTATTGGCATAATACAAATCTCTATCTCATAATTTGTACCACCGTAACCTGGTGCTTTCTTCTTCTTCATCTCATGAAGCACATCTTCTACTCCAACTTCCTTAATTTCTTGTATATCATATTCTCTTATTTCTTCCGTATACCTTTCTTCATTATTAAAGGCAAAATGCCCTTTCATAATGGTGCTGATAGTTTCAACCAGGTTCTGAGTTTCCTTACCATCACTCGTAAAAACGGTACTTTGAGCAACTTTCCTGTTTATCTTAACGAAGTTCATAATATCGTGATACTTCCCTTGACTCAAGGTAAAAGTCACATAGTCTTTAAAATTTTCCCTCTTTGCTATTAGTATTTCCTTTTTATAACGAGCTATGTTCTTATAGCAAATCTTAAGTTTTTCTCTCAGTGTTTGGTCTGTTTTACTTTGGAATCTTCGACGTAGAGCTCTTACGTGACTTCTCCTTATGTTCAGATTATAATTCCACCAGGGAGCATTCTTTTTATTTTTACAAATTTTTCCCTTTTCATTGTTTTTAGCTATATTAAATAGCTGCGACTGGATTTCCTCAATTTTAGTATTAACATCATTCGGATCTAAACTTCCTGTATTATAACCTCTAAAGAAATTAGAGATGTTAACTTTCAATTGCAACCATTTTATTTTATGGAGCTTTAACTTCCCTTCTTCACTGTGCTCTATTTCATCCAAGATATCGACCTCAATTAAGTTATGGTCACTCGCAGTGATTCTGTCAATGACTTTAACTAATAAATCTGTAATGCCGATTATCCTGCTAAGCACTAAATCTATCCAACTGCTACCTCTTGAAGAATGATAGGAAGGAAATAGGAGGGAATAGAATTACTACCCTTATGTATAATTATATTATGTTTTAAAATCATACTCATTAATTTCTCGCCACGATTATCCGAGGGATGTTTGCCCCAAATAGTCGACTTAGCATTAAAGTCGCCCATAATAATAATAGGCCCTTTATACTAGATCCTTAATAATGACTAAATTTGTCTCAATCTCCTCATTGGAAAAGCAATAGACTGACATGAGCATAATTTCATTATTTTTGCTTTTAATATTGGCAAGAATGATATATCTAGAAGAGAATAGACATATGCATCTAAACTTTTGATGCACTAATAAATAGGCGCGAGGCCTAAGTTGGCCTTGGAAAATAATAAAAGTGAAAGGAAAACCTACTACAACGTCTTTAATAGAATATGGTTCATTGAGCGAGATCACCCTATAATTGTTATTCAAAATATCATTGGAAATCTGGGCAGAATGGTCCTTCATAAGGGGGTTTAGTTGTTTCCTAACTCTATCAATTCTTTGAAAAACGTGAGAGGAATTTTTGAAATCTTTATGGACGAAAATTGGTCGAAACGTATTTGTTCGTATTGTTCTAGGTCCCATCACTTCTATGTTTCTGGAGATTGCTAGCAAAGGTCTCCGATGCTGTCTGGATATTTCATTCACAAAAACATTCTCCAAGAAGTCTTAGACCTTGACCATAGACCCTTTGCTCAATTGTTAATTTTTAATCTTCTTGGGCAGCCATAAGTAGTCCTAACAGAACTGTCGGAGGTGTCCTTCCCCGAGGGGTTGTTATGAGCTTTAAGAGCAGTTTTTAGAGTTCTGTAGAGTCGTTCAATTTTATCGTTACAAGATGGATGGTAAACGGGCATTCCAATTGCTATAAAAGGCCTTTGCCACTTCCTATCTTTGGCCCTGTCTTTAATTCAGCTATTTCACTCTCTAATTGTTTAATTGTATCGAGTAATTCATTAGTATAGCTCTGTGTGTTACTTGGACTGTAAATTTAGGTTTTAAAACTCATATCACTAATCTTGTCAGCCGTAACAGATAAACTATCAATAGCTTCTTTACTGACAGTTAAAATATGTTTAATAAATTCGGGTAGCTTTCCAAGTCACAGTGTCGTAATTAGATTTTCTGAGAAATCAGAAGTACCAATATATTTTAACTTTTAAAACAACTGACTGTATTTCATGTCTCCCAATTCGATTCCAACAATTAAGCGTTGAATTCCAGTACTTTCACTTTCTTTAAATAAATTTAAAAGTCTAGATTTTGTATCAGAATATTTAGTTTGATTGGTACTTTTAATGATATCCCATATATTCTCTACATATTTCGGATCAAGTTGGGACACTAAATAATTAATTTTTGTTTCTTCAGCTGTAATACTCCTGATATTAAACTGCTCTTCAACTCGATAAAATTAAATATCTGGTTTATCAACCCAAATTGGTGGAAATTTCATACTCCCTTTGTACAATTCCAGAACTCCCACCGCTGTTTAGCAGTTTATCGGTCGACTTGACCAACTGTTCTTTCAACGTTTCTGAATTCGGTCACCAAAATATCGGCTACGTGATATTTAAAATATTAGAAATAATCAACAACTCTAAATAAATTAATGAGAAAAACAAATTCCATTCAACAGTGTGAAAACTTCAATCCTTTTTTTTTCACTAAAAAAACGTGTTGCCGATCAGACAACACAAACTTAAATATCCTTAACAACTATGAAGCAAAATCATTGAACATATCTGCGTCACAACAGAGCCTCTAGTACTCAACAAAGTGGTGAGGGGAAAAGTCCCCCTAAAATGGTGTGTATTTCGTATCCACGAATACATTGAGGTTACGTGATGCTTGAAATGCAACAGGATTGGATACATTGTACATTCAAGGGATACTAGTTCTGCACCATTATTGCGACATGCGCTGCGTGTATAGGTCAACACAACTACGTAGGTTGTACCAATGGGTTCAAGTGCGTTGAGGCTAATTCTCGTTACAGCAAGGAGTTCAGTGTTCATCACCCTGCGAGAGCCGACAGTTCATCAAGCGCATGGGAATCTCCAACTGAGCTTGACTGAATCTACCTCTCTTTAACTTATCTTGTCGACCGGGTACTGAAAGTACTGGCCAGGCTCTTGGAAAATGGAGGCGTAGCGGGAGTCATGGTTATGGGTGACTTCAATGCCAAATCTCATCTCCTGGGGAGGTGACTTGTATTCCCAATGCTGCGCAGTCCAGAACTGGATCGCCTCCTATGGACTGTTCGTGGTTATCAACCCTAGCAGTCTTCCCACCTATGACTGCATCAGGGGTCAGAGTTCAATATCTGACTCTCCTCAAGACTTCATGCCCATATCAATACCACGACTGGAGACTTTTGGGATGACGAGAATCTCTCTCACCGTCGTTTCATCACGTTGAACCTCCGTTTGACTGCAAATAGGGGTTACCAGAAAGCACCTAAGAGGGTTAATTGGAAACTGGTCGACAAGTCCAAGGCGATTTTCATGAAGTCACTATCGAGAAGTGCCCTCGACCCATAGACTTCACCTCTCTATCACCCCTCTTGGATGGATTGAACAAAAGCCTTATACCTGCCACCGATCTGAACACGCGACTCACTCAGAGAACTACATTCTTCCGTAGCTCTGTGCACTGGTGGATGGACGACCTCACCGTTCAGAAGTCCAAATTAAAACCAAGCCGTCGCCGCTATCAGTCCGAGCTGGACCAGAGACACTCGTGAATCGTTACAGTAAAGAGGGAACCATCTTTAATGGTTAGTGCAGGAAGCCAAGCTCCTATTTTTTCGGTACTTCTTGAGGGACCTCACGATCAAGGATGATTATGATCCAACTTGTAAGCCGTTCTGTGAGAACAGGTTTCAGTCCAAACTAGGGCTGGTTACCACCGATCATGGTAACACTTGTGACGGTGAGAGCCATTATGGCCCATCACTTCCACAGAATTTCTGAGCCTTGGTTCACCCTTGATCCACGTTTGATTCTGGATAAAGTTCTATTTTCAGTGAACAAAGTGACACTTCTTACTCTGAGTGAATTTAAGAACAAGGCGGCTATCGACTTCGACGGACATCCGATCAAGCTCCTGAAACTCGGTAACTCCACCAAACCGGAGTTTCAGACGGAGATCATGAATGTCTGCGAGACGCTTCGTTGTTCTTGGGGGAGGGGTCAAACACACGGATTGCTCTAATTGCCAAGCATGGTATGTACCCGTCGTTCTGTGACTCGTACCGACCCATCAGTCTGGTTAGCTCTTGGAGAAAACTTTTGGACAAGCTGATTTACAATCGGCTTAGGCACTCTGTAGAAAGAGGGCTTCTCAGTGAATTCGAGTTCGAATCACGGAGGCACCGGATTGCAATGGACGCTCTCCTAGTTGGTTGATAGGCTCATCCACACCAATTGCAGTAATGGTCTCCGCACCGTACTTTTGTCTTTTGACATCAACGGAGCCTTCGACACTGTGAGATGGACAGATGTCCTCCAGGAACTCTTCCTTCTCGGAATCCCCTCCGGCTGTTCCACTTGTATGGGAGTTTCTTGGATGACCTTGGTCACCTTTCGAGGCCACTCGTTCATTCACTCTGTCGAATACAACTGCGGAGTCCCACAAGGGTCTTATTCGTGTCCTCTACTATGGATCATAGTGTCAAACTCCCTGTTGAGATCTTTCGAGAAGTCCTAACACGCTAACGATTGCTAACGACAAGCTCGTTGCCTTTGTGGATGACTTTCGCTTCGTCCTCAACACCCGGAATCAGGAAAAAGTTATCGCTAAGACGAGATGAACATCTCAGCTCATATCAGATTGGTGCAGATCTCCTTACATGACTCTTAACGGGGGTAAAACCCAACTCCTCCTCATCTCTCCAAGGAAGGCCTTCACCTACAGATTGAAGTTCGAACTACAATGGATCATTCAGAAACAAATCGCAAATGAGGTACCTTAGTGTCATCTTTGAGTCAAGGCTTTTATTCACTGCTCACCTCAACCTTGTACTTCACAAGTTTCAAACGGTGATGCGTTACTCTTGCAAATTCAGAAAAACTACTCAATGATGTAGATAAATCGGTGATCTGATTATATCGCACTTGCACTGTTACAAATCAGGAAGTTGGAAAGACAGCGTATATCGGACCTTTGGGAACGTTATAGCGCGTATGATGTGTTAATGTTAAGATGTCGGAAAGACAATTAACCATTGGAAATGGGAAAAACTTAAATCGGTTTAGATATATCGGTGTTCGTTCCACATCGTGAAACATTGTTGGACTAAAAATTTGAAAGTCGGTGTCACGATGCAGCACGTTATATCGATATTTCGCAATAACCGATACATTTCCAGTTCTAGTAATATCTATTACAAAACTTCACTTTACAGTACTGCGTTAGCATATGTAAGCTCTTACAATGAAACTTTTCTTTTACATACATAACATTCTATGATTTTTAAAATGACAACTAGCTACTAATAAATATAAGCCATAATATTCAAAGATGTTTAAATGTCGTACTTTTTACACTTAGGAATCCTTATAACTTAGATTTAAAATATTCATCCATCTATATTCAGCAGTAAGGATTAGAATGTTTATTGGTTAAATCCCCCTCAGATTACAAATGAAAAGTTATTCTTTTGACATCACTTATCACTGTATTAATAGCTTCATTATCTGATTTTACTTTCTCTCGTAACTGAGTATTTCTCTTTATAGAAATTTTGAAATAAGGGATCATTGTAGATATTTTACAGTGTAAATATTTACAACTGATATTTGTTAAAGATATAAAACATTCTCTTCTAATCTTGATATATTCCATACACATGAGTTTTCTTTCTTTCTTTTTGTTCAGTGTGCTTATTTTTTGCCATAATGTTTCAAATAATCTTCTTTGAAACACAGAATTTGCGCATAGATCAAAGTTCTATTTTAATATTCTGTGAGAAAGCCCGTAAGAGGATTAAGTGATGAGTGCAGTCAGCGATTCACTTATTCGGAAATTCCAAAAATGTAGTGATGGGAGAAAACAGCGAACGAGAAATATCACCCCTAGAGGTGATTTTCGGAACAGTAAGCAGAACTTATGACCCTTTCTCTCCAATAAGTCGTTGAACGTTGACAGCAACTTTTCTCTCGGCCGAGTGAAGCTTACACCTACATTTTAGTAATGACTCTCGTCAAGCATATAGTAATAAACTTTAAGAAGTTTCAGTTAATTAAATGGAACTCTACTATTAACACATTCTGTGCGGGTACATTTCGCAGCGGAAATGTACCGGGAGCGGGCGTCTTGAGCGTAAATTTAGTTATTCAGTTAAATCTCAATAGATCGAAATTTATTTAATTTTTTAACCAACTTTTCGTATTTTATATTGAAATATATAAACAAATATATAAACAGAAATATATAAATAACTACCATAAGATTTTTGTAAACAAAAAATATATTTTTTAGTGGATAAATTTATAATAGTATCGTAAATATGAAAAATCAAATAGAAATAGTAGTATATCGTTTTAATTTTTTCGAATTATGTAATCTATAAACATTTTTACATTATAAAAAATGAAAAGAGCAATCATAAAACTAATAATGTTTTACAGTGTGCTAACGTTCAAAGCATTTTCGTCTATGAAGAGGTACACGGCAAAACTTGCATATGTAAGATGTTTCACTCAGCACTTTTTTTCACAGCACACACTCGACATTGTCTTTGCGGCTTTTTCTTCTTCCCAGTAGTAACAATTTTCTCTAAAATATGTTTCCGCATATGCAATGATAATCTTCCAGGAGGTGCCCTTTGTGTACTAGATGTGAACGACCCTGGATCTGGAATGTTAGTTTCATGTAATTGATCAGTTACCCATTCCAATACGACATCATATAAAATTTTTTATATTTAATTTTTTTGTGTTTGTGGAATTGTATACGACGTCTAAATTTTTCCAGAATTTATGTAGTAGACAAGAACATTCGGCTTCGTTTTCCTGTATATACCATTATTTTTGTACCCACAAACAAACCATGTTGTTACACTAACCCGTACTAGTACGTGACCCGCGCTCAAGTATCAATCGTCAGAAAACGTACTAGTACGTGTTCCGCATACAATGTGTTAAAATTATTACAGGTTTAATATAGGAGTTCTATTCAACTACAAAATTTAGCTTAAGTTTATCGAACCCTCATATTTTTGCTAAAATTCAGCGTAATGGTTCAGTGGGTAAAAATTAGAAATATTTTATATATAAGAGGGTTAAAGGCTATGTAGTTAAGGGTTATATGAGAATAAGTTTGAGTGAGTTTGGTCAGAACTATAAGAAGCAAAATGATTCATCTGATGCGATACCAGATTGACAGGACAGGTTACAGCAATGGCTGGATCATTGCATACACAAATGAAAAAAATGTCTACAGCCTGGTTTTTTGAAAGGCCTAGTCAAACTGCTATTTTGAAAATATTTGTGAATAATGTAGTTTATTTTTTCTATTCGATCATTGTTTATAATAAACTTATAAACAAAAATATATTGTTTTTATATGGTTACAAGGTTTAGCCCGTGCCCGCAGGGTATATAACAGTATAATAGTGTTGGCATTCGTTTTTGTCTCTACGTTTATTAAACTGACAATTTGAGATTTGCTTTTGTTTTTCACATTTTTTAGTTTTGTTTTATTTATCATTTTACATTTTAGTGTGCTTTATTTCTTGTGGGAGATGGAGGGGGCCCGGTAAGAAGAAAATGTATAGGGCCCCAAAGTCGTTTAAACCGACCCGTATTTCAACGATTTCAGCCGTTTTCACCCCTGGTAGGAAAGGGAGCTCCGTTTCACTTATAGAAACGTTTCAAAAGAAAACAGGTCTCGATTGTAGAGCAACATGTGAGACTTCTATTAATCGGAAAACGCATTCCAGGAAAAAATAATCAAACTAACAATTTCATTTATAGGGAAATCTTCTCTTAATTTAGATGAGAACCCTTTCCTCCTAAAACAAGGTTTTGGGAAAAAGAGTACATTTGGCTAAACGAAAAGAAAATTCCATAGGAAGTCAGTGGTATAGCGCATCTCCTTTTCCGATGAAAAACATCCCTCAATCTAAAAATTTCAACATTAATGCAACGGCTAAAATTCAGATGCTTGAACTCTATTGAGAACTAGCATATAGCCCGTCATATGACGGGACCAGTAAAATTTTTCATTTTCCAGAATTGTTAAGTACCCTGTGAAACTAGTAAAAAATGGTTTGTTTTTTGACTGAGAATTATCTGGTACACGCTCAATCATTTGTTTATCTTCATACTCCTCTAAAGTCCCCCGATACTGTGAATGCTGTTTAGAATCACGTTGAATTCATTTAGAAAGATAATTCAAAGCTTTTTTAGCTACGTCGAAATTATCGTTAAGTTCTTCCCAATTTTTTGTTTTCGTCACAGTAATTAATGGAAGCAAAGGAATGAAACTATCATTTCCACTATACCCTGGAGGTAGATGGAATTTGTTGCTAATAGTGATAAAATTTTCATTGCAACAAAAATAATTTTCATTGCAACAAAAAATAATCGATGATTAAATTTAAAATTATCACATGTGTACCTAATCTATAATTTAAGACAAATGTAAAAGAAAATTATTTACGTAATAACTAAATTCAGTGATAAAACGTATGAAAATAATGCAGACGATATTTAAGTAATTTAAAATAAGAAATGATTAAATGAGATGGTTAAAGGAATGACGTCATAATGCTAAAAAAATCCTATATTTACCTATTTATTATGTGAACAATTGATAAATTTAATCGCCTTCTCTTAACCGGGGAAAATAAAGCTTGAAATAATGGCATTAAATGCTAGAAAAAGGTAGAAGGGGGGGATTTTGAACGTTGCTAACCCAAACTCATTAAGAATTCAATATGGATGCCTCTGTCCATTCCAGGTCTAACCGCTTCATAAATTCGAGGACATACGGACAGATAACTTAGGCTATTATTATATAGGGGATGGTAAGAAGTCCAGGGTCAAAGATAGAACTATCTGGTATCGAATTCTGGAGAAAGCTAGGATACATCCAGGGTTATCACACCACTGAAGAAGATTAATGAGCCAACTGTAATTTTTTATCTCGTAGCAAAAGTGTCTCTACGGCTAATAAGTGTGCGAATTAGATTGTGTAAGGGTCACGGAGATCTCCATGAGAAAATGGTTTCAGTTCATTAATTTTCCCAATTAATTGTATATTGGAGTAGCCTGGCAACTACTGCAATCGATACAGGCGGTATTTAGGTCGAAACTGAAAATAAAGAGCAATACTTTATTCAGAGAGCATGTTGGGAAAACTGAGCCCTTACTGACCAGTTCAGCGTCAATTAGGACTTATTGTAATTTACCGTGCTCCAGGAGCCGGTTTTATGGTGTTTCTTGTACAAGTAGATTTTAGTGTATTTGTGCTCTTGTAGAGGCAGCCCCTAACCCTGCAGTTTTTGGCGAGTATTTGTACTCTCCTAAAGTCGATCCCCGACTCAATTCAATCTACCCGATTTGTCAGTCGATTCAATTTACCCGAAATTTGTACCACGGTTTATTTCAATTTTGGAGACGCCAAGTGTCAGAGCGAAGGCCCGTTTGCATCGTTTTTGAAGACTGTGACTGACATGCATTTTCCTCCTAGAAGATTTTTTATCTTGACATTATATTCTCTAAAATAACTTTTTTTTAAATATAATTCATGCGAAGAAGTAGTTGGTTTGGGTCTAGTATATAGCAAATCACCCGATCAATTTGATACATTTCTAAATAATCGATGCATTTCATCTAACCCAGCCAACTATTTATTTTTATTTTTATTTATTTATTTATTTATTTATTTTTTTGATTAAATAAACCTACTCACAATTTCAGTCTGTGTTTTGAGTATATATCCTTTTTTCGTTTATTCTCGGAGACGTAAGTTCCGTTAAGTTCGGAACTCTACAATGTTTATGTTTAGAAAATATTTATTTCACTAGATTAAATATAAAAATAACACATATGCTAACTGTCAAGAGTAATATCCGTTAATCTGTGTTTGTACCTGCCCTTGGGTTTCCTCTCGCTCCTTGTTAAGCTATGGGAAAAATAAAATTCCCTCTGCCGCCCCGCATTTTAAGAATTCTTTAAAAAAATATTAAACGGGATAAACCAGCCAATTCTATAGAATGTTATCATTCCCTTTATAAAAAAACGAGAAAAATACATTTAATTTAAAATTATTTGGGAGAAATTTCGGTATATTTTTTCAAATACAAATAAGAATATTTGACAGACATAAACTCAAAAAGAGGAAAATGTAGCATCTTAAAGAATTTACTGTTCTATCATGTATAAATTTTTAAAGAATTCTTACAATTGTGAGACAGCCAAAGAAAGTTGTTTTTTCAATAGGTTTACACTGAGCAAGAGGAATTCAACATGTCAAGTAGCAGTCTTGCTTAAGTGGTTATTTCGCATAAAAAGCTAATGGAAGATATGTATTATTTCCATTGCATTAAAAAAAATTCCGGAAAATTTTGGCCTATTTACAATAAATTGTATTGATTTGTATAAAGAACGTACATACACACACACCTATATGTATATATGTATGTACGTAAACATAAACTCACTTATATATGATTTTAAAGACACCGTGTAAAGCATATAATGTCAGCAATAAATGGAATACTAACTTTATCGTGTATTTTTAAGTTTCAGGAGAATAAAATAAAGTGGCATGTGAATAAAATAATCATACATGTATGCAACGCAGAAAATGTCATACAAAACTGCAATTTGAAAGTCTAATAAAATTTAATTTTCTCGTATAAAATCTTCCTCTTTTGGTACAGAAATACTTAGAAAGGAATCAAATTTTAGATAGTCAAACACTGCTTACATTTTCAACCGAATAATGTCAATTTTTGTCTTAATTGTTAATTTTTTAACAAGAATAAAACTATTCTGTATTATTTCTCGTGACATAGCTTATAATCTTTCGTTGCATTTTTCAAAAACTAATCCTTTCTCAACTTAAAAATCATTATTATTTTAAATTATTATTTCATTTGCTTCTTATGACATTTGCCACTTCCAAGCCATAGAAATGTGTCGACCATTTCATTAGGGGAGCACCATATAGGCGTTCAACATTACTCCTTAAGACAACACAGGTTTTCATAATTTAGAAGCAGGGCCAAGCAGACGACCCCACCCTCCCACATTAGCTTGGCCTGCGACTTCGATAGGTATAGTTTGGGGACTTGGAGGGCATTGAGCCCACAAACCTATTTTATGTACAGAGCCGTCATTAATGAACACGGAGGATTCTTGACTGGTTCTAGTCTCTAACTCGACACCCTCCAGTTATGAGATTGATGTCTTTGCTGTCTGAGCGTGCCGAAAGATGGTCGAAAGGTAGAGTGCTGCTCTGCGGTACCGGAGTTCGAGAGTTCGGATCCCGTTGCTGGCATGGATGTTCGTAACGGTACGCAATCGGCTTTCAGTAGTAGGTCCCGGTCTAATCAACCCTCGGGAGTAAAACAATAGACCGTAGTACTTCAAACAAAACAAAAACTAACTGAGCTGCCTTGGCTATCGAACTTACAAATTTAAGTTCGATTTGGCCTTCTTTAATTTTGATCTTATCTTTGGAGAGCTACATCTACTTTTTTACTACACAAGGTCTAATGAGACCGAAAAAAGTAGTAATGTCTAACATTGATGATAATGGTTTCTGATCACAAGAAACGAATGATGTAATAGCTTCTTAATTACAGCAACTAGTTCAAAAAGGGTCAGGGTCAAATATTCAATATAATCAATATAGAGTTGAAAAGTTACACAGAGCTGTTAACAGCAAGAAGTAGTGAAAAGATCAATGAGACATGCGCAGTGAGATGAGTATAATGGGAGATTATTATATAGATTAAGATTTCAAAGAATTATAGCATTCTTAACCCTTTCCTGAGCCATATATTCCTTTTTTGAATTCCTCCCGGTTTCTAGCTTTTTATTATCAATTAAATAAAGTGGCATGTAAACAAAATAATCATGCATGTATGCAATATAGAAAATGTCGTACAAAATTGCAATTTAAAGAAAGTTTAATAAAATTTAATTTTCATTTTAAAACTATTTAAGCATTTATTATTAGCATTTAAGGAAATATACTTTATTTTGCCGAGTTTTATATTTGCATTTAAATTATAAAGGTGAGAATACTAAGAGAATTGTTAAAAGGCTCGTTTTAAGCCTCTTGATATGTGTAAATATGAGCATATATTTGTAATAAGCTAAAAGGAAAAATTGATTGATTGATTGATTGACGTATCAGAGGAAAATTAAAATGACTGAAAATAAGAAAATCAGAATTCGGAATATAGGTTTCTATTACGATGTATCTTAGTCCTAAAAGAGGATTTTTTTAAAATTATCTTCTGAATTGGTGAAATAGGATTCGTGCTGACAGAAAGTTTGTTTTTGTAAATTTCTGATATTTTTTGCAAATATAGTGACAAATTTGAATCATCTTTTTGTTCAGACAAGTACGGAAGTAAAAAAGGAAACGCTTCATGTACTAAATACAGAATCATAGCAGCAAAGCAAAGACATTTTGCTTGTAATAATAACAATAATAAAATATTGAGCTTTTTGAAATTGATAATATATTAATAATAATAAGCATGATTATTTACTGAAAATTGAAACTAATGGTACATTTTATCCACATATGGGTATATAAAATGTAATGCAGTTATTAATTAAAAAAAAAAAAACCTCCGCTCAAAAATCACAAAAAAAGTCATAAATGTTCAAATTAAATTTCCCTAAAATACCTATTCTTTTTCAAAACTAGTATTATCTTTAAATGATTTATAATCCAAGATAATGTATTATATTTGTAATTATTTTATTTGAAATTAAGTCAAAGTAAGAACATGACTAAATAATTTTCTTTCGTGTTTTGTAATAAGTTTTAATTAAATTCAAGGAATAGCATATTACTGAAACAGAGGATGAAAGAAAGTAACGGATTAGTTTTTTTAAAATATAAGAAAAGGGCAAGATACAACCATAAAAAAAAAAGGAAATATTTACATTATGGATGCAACGAAGTGACTGTAACCGTACATTTCGTGAAAGTACTTTCGAAAAGTAAACAGTGTTTTTAGATTTCATGTTTTACTGTTACTTGTATAAGAAGTGGTAATTAACTGTTACTGGAGATAAAAATTTCATTTTATTCGTGAACGTTTTTGTGCCATAAATCATTTTATTATTTATTACCGGCTTTTGCAGGATTCTAATTGTTCGTGCAATAATTGCAATTATGTTTTTCAAATTAGTAGCCGTTTTATTAATAGTTGATTTTGTTGTTTGTGGCCCTCATAACCATAAAATTAAAAACGGGTTGAAAGAGAAAGAAGAAGATGGAATATACATTTCGCGTGACAGCAAGCATTATAAAGACGGGAAACATAATCATGATTTTGATCATGAAGCTGTATTGGGTAAGTGCATAAAGCTCCAAACTATATTTTATATGTCACTTTTACTATTAAGCCAAAATATCAAGAATTTAAAATACTTGATGGATTTTAATACACTTTACAATTAGTGAATTTTCTAAATATGAAACGTACGTCTTATTTCTCTGGTAAATAAATTTATTTCACTTTCAAAGACTTTTGAAGCTCTGTCGGACAGGACTCGATTTTATTACTCCGACATCTAAAAAATGCATATTGCACTTTAGTAACATGATTGGTTACAAGTTATTAAAATTTATATTTTATCTATATATGCATTATTTGAAATAAAACTTTTTTAAAAGCTATACGATAACTAGACATGTTTTTTTTTTTTTTTTTTCGATACAAACTACAATAGAATTATGTAAAATAAAATAATTTCAAGCTTTATGAAATAATAATTGTAATAATATTCTCCCAATAAAATTGTAATAATGTGTACTAATAAAACAATCTATAGATCATAGATGCTTGTCATAAAAGGATGTTGCTATAGGCAGATGGTTTTATCATAAAATCCTAATTTGTCATATATTACTGTATTGATATATTAATAGCAAATACATTTACAGCAATTCCTGTAATTGACAATAGTTATTTTACAATTTGTTATATGCAGCTTTAGTAAACACAATATAAGATCATTCTAATAAAGGCTTTATTTTGATAATATAACTGAAGAAAAATTTTATCCTGTAATCACATACTCTCTGTCTGCTAGAAGGAAAATTTAATTTACAATTCATTAAACAAATGCACTATATCACATATTACTCTGATTCATATAAATGGCAATAAATGAGACATCTTGATCAAATGTCTATATTTAATAGATATATGGCTTCATAAACTAAGCAAAACTAGAAAATTTGACTATCAAATATGAGGTAAATAGCATTCTAAGGCAAAAAGTAATCAAAAAGACAGATGCTAAGGAATTGAAGGTTAGGAATTAAAAATTTAGTAATTCTGATATATTATCAAAAGTTCATGTATGTCTATCAGAGTCAATACTTACATAGAACAGGAAAGATTTTTTTATGTTTAATCCCATTTGATCCCCATATACTTTATCCTTTACTTATCTCTATTCTATAATTCTTTTTTACTGCAGGCATTTAAAGTAGTCTATTAATTTTTTGATTTTGTAAAATAAATGCTTAAAATTCCTGTATTGTCTATATTTTCAACTACCATAACAATATTTTACTTTATTTAAGAACCAAAAGACCTTGTTTCTTTTTTAAAAAAATAATTATAATAATAAAAATAAATAAATTAATTGAAACCAGCAGCAGTTGAAATCTGACCGACATATCTAATTAATCTCATGCAGTGTTTGTCATATTTTTTTATTCAGTGTTATCTTGGTAATTCAAGTCATCGGAGAAGATTAATAGTATGATGGATATATTATTCACTAATAAGCTACTTTACTAATTACTCACTATAAATTATGTGTGTACTGTTAATCGATCATGTTTATAAATTGATATCTATCATTTTTCAAGTGAAAAGAAAAGGAAATCTGTTTAGAAATGTAGTACAATATTTCATTATGTATAAAATTATTTATACCATTAATTAGAAATGCTTTAAATTTTATAAATTTTTTAATAATGGACCAATACTTAAAACAAAAAAGTAAAAAATTGTAATTCATATTTACTTTCTGCTGGTAGATTGGCTGACTAAAAAGTTTGAGCATTCTATTACTTCTACCTCTGCTAATGTACATTACCATTGCCACTGTTCACATATTTAAATGATTTTAATTGTGATAAAGCTTTTTGAACACTTCAGAAAAATTCCATACTAATTCAGGTTCATTTTTATCCCCTTTGTCATCATCTTTCTTATGGTCAGTGCATAGGTTTTTCACTGTTGTCAACACACTAGATGTTACATTACTATCCTTCTGGTGGTCTAGGAATTGCCCAGATGCACCAAAAATGTTTTTGCTGTCTGTGCTACCATGTAACATTCTTATTAACACAAAAACTGACTTCTCTCATTCTTCTAAATCCTACAAAAATAATACCTCCAGGAAGACAAAGCAACGAGACTGAAATTGTTTGACAGTAGTTGTGAAAAAACAATTTATAACTGATGAATGTGTGACAGGGTTGGCAAAAACTCAAGGGGAGGGGGTTCAGAAAAACCCAACCTAGTGGGGGGGTTTTAGGGTTTTTTCTATACTTTAAAAGGTTTTAGATGCTTTTTGGGTATTCGAAAACTATTCAGGTTTTTTTGTTATGTGAGAGGACAGGATATATAATTAATTGTATGAATAAAATAAATTTAAAATGTTAATCACTTTTTAAAGTTAAAAATTTTAAAAATCAGTTTTAAACTATGCAGAAGAAATTTTTGTCTAAATTAAAGGAAATTTTGAAATCTTAAAATAAATTATTTTTTACATATTCTAAAATTTTTCTAACATCAAAAAACTAGTTTTGAATTGCGATTATTTTATACTAAAAGTTGGCTTTGAAATAGTTGCATTTGAAGTTTTTTCTTTTCTATAAAATGTATTAAATTATTTCTCTATATTAATTAGCAGTATTGTGTTATTAAAGCATTCAGAAGATATTTTTTTAGTTAATCTGTAAGTTATATATGACAAGTTGCAGAATTAATTATATATATTATTCCCATATTTACTTATTTGCAGTTGTTATACGTATTTGGATTGGTAAGACTGGTAACTTTAAAGAACTAAAAAAAAATTAATTTGTCATAGATCAGTATTTATTTAATAATCACATTTATTGTACTTGTATCTATATAAGAGGAAAAATTAAGATCAATTTCATAGAAGTTTAATGTTTTTATTTAGAATTTTACATACTAATTTAATGTTATTTTACTAAATCATATTAAAATACCCTTGTTTTAAGATAACAGTTAATCTGTCAATTGTTTGTATGAACAAGTTTTTTCCTTATATCGTTACAGCTGATAAAGAAACTTATATCATTGACTGGATAACATTTAGAATAAGTTGTATATAATATAGAAAGTTCTTGTAATTTGTTTATGTTCTTGTAAATATACTCAAGCCCTCTGGGTAGTTCTTTTTTAGCCATATTTCTTTTTAATATCGGCTGAAAGGCACCAGTTTTCTTTTTCTTGGCAGAAATACTGGCTGTTTTGGTTTTTAATTGTTTCTATAATTTTTTCATTGTATTTGTTATACAAATAACTATTTTTCCCTGAAAGTACTTTAGTTTTTGTTTTTTCTGGCAGTTTAGACCCCCTCAAATTAAAAAACAATTCTACGCTCATTGTCAAAGATGAAATATGTAATATATATTCTTTAAAATATTTTGAAAATATGTCTTTAAAAATGTATTAAAAAATAATTCCATTCATCATAAACTTTGCTAAATTAGTCAAAAATTTGAACTATCCTTAAATTTTTCTGTAGGAAGTCATGATGCTGCAGAAGAATTTGATCATCTGCCCCCTGAAGAAGCCAAAAATAGGCTGCTACATCTTGCTGTTAAAATGGACACAAACAAAGATAAATTTGTAGATAAAAAAGAGTTGACTAATTGGGTTCTTCGTTCCTTTAAGTAAGTTAATATGTTATTCTATTTTATCCTGGTTTATGTTGAACAGATTTGAATAGAATGATGTCTTTATGCATAATTAAGTAAATAGATTAAATATAACAAAACTTTAATTTTTCAATCTTATTTATTCATTTATCCCAGTATCCTATAAATAGGATATTGGTATAAAAAGAATAAAATTTACAGTTCTACATGATATTTTTTTAGCTCTTCTATTCAAAGGAGAGCTAAAAATATCATGTACCAAATATGTACACTATAGCTCTCCAAACCTGCATGTACATAAATAAATAGTATAGTACTCAAAATATACAATAAATGTATGATTTTTGTCTTTTTCTGTGATAAATGCTTAATTTTAAAATTTAACTGCAACTGTTTTCAATATACTATGTAGCAATATATTAGAACTACTATCTTAGAAAACTTTAAAATTAACTTTTATATAATTTTGTGATAACCATTGTAGTTTATTAAAATTTCAATTGTTCATCATTTTACATCAGTACTTTGCATGATGTATAAATAGTGCTTTATTGTAAATATTGTTTTGCTAAAACCATTATGTATTATCAAATCTATACCCCCAAATTTAGTGTAAGGAAGGGCTCAACAAAGTAAAATAAACTAAGTATAACTATTTCAAAAAACTCTGTCATATTAAATTATAAGATATAAATGTACTTGGAAGTCACAATAATATTTTAATTATTTTATGAATCATTTTTATACTGCACTTTAATTGATTGAAATATATGAAAGTGTATGTAAATTAATTACTGCAAGAAAATTTTAATTTTTAATGAATATAAAGAAATTATAAATCAAAATTTAATTTTTTCCTTGTTTGCAAATTCATTGATTATATCATTCCTATTATCTTCAGCAGTTCCATGAATATTTAATAAAGCTGTAAAGACATTCTTGCTATAATGTGTTTCTCAAATAGGTTTTCATCCTCTCATCATATTGAACATTTTGCTTAAGGGTTTTGTAGAAGCGTGGAGTGGGGGGCAGCTCAAGTTGCACCTGCACAAATTTGGGATGGTTGCTTGTCCATTATACACACGAAAACAAGTGTATGTAGTAGTTGATGATAGTTAAACAATGTTATTTTTTATGTAGAATGTTGACTCAAGAAGAAGCATTAGATGAATTTGAAGATGAAGATGTTGATGAGGATGGTACAGTTACTTGGGAAGAGCATGCAGCTGAGACTTACGGTATATATGATGATGATAGATTAACTTTTAAAGATTTGCCAGAAGAGTCACAGGTATGCAAATTTGTTATAACTTATAAATATAAATTATGCTTCCATAGCAGTTAGAAATCAAAACATATTTTAATTATACCTCTTTAAAATAGATAAATTTCATTCAAATGATTTGAGCCCATATAATATTGTTACTTTTCATTTTTACAATAAAATATTTTATAAAGGCTTTATTATTAAACCTAAATTTTGTCTAACAGACCCCTAGTTAATAAATAAAAATCTGGATAATTGCAAATCTCTATTATATAATACAATTATAGTATAGTAAACTATACTTGTGATTAGCAAAAAGTTAGTGAACCTTCAATTAACACTTTGTGAAAAATAATTCAAAAGTGTTTTATGAAAGCTGAATATTTGCATGTTGTGGTAGTTTTCATCCAAGTTCCATCTATAGCTAAAAAGCTGCTGGAAATTATATAAAACCTACCTATATAGTTTGTTTTTGTCCTACAGTAAGGCACTTATATAAACAAATTCATAAAACTATTTCTTGATTATTTCTTATAAGCAGAGCCTTAGCCAAAGGAAAGGGGGGATGCTGAACTTGCTCAAGCCTCCTAACTGAAATCCTGACTTTTGGTCATGCGTAGCAACACTTTTATTCATAAAAATATAATTGTTAAGTATTCCTATTCATTTAGAATTAACTATAGTAAAATGAAGTTATGATTACTAATGATCAAACATTTAAAAAAAAAATAGAGATAGTGGTTATGTCTTATTATTCAATTTTAGATTAATCCGTATAACACTTCAAATGTTATATAAATTTTATGCTACTAAATTTTGATGCTTTTCAGGAAAACACACATGTAGTGTTTTAGTTTTTCAGTTCATACTGTATTAAAATTATATAAAAACCTGTAAATACAGAAAGTTTATCTTCTATTAATCTACCAGGAACATGAATATAAAATTCCCCAAAATTATTGGAATTTTTCTTATTAAATATCTTAATCCTGATTCTGTTAATGCCGCTTCTTTTTATCACCAAATTAAATATAGTAATTTTAAAAAATCCATCAATTTTTTTATTACTATCTTTTTAAAGTTTTATTATTTATTGATTATTACTTTAATGAAAATTCATTCTTTCTGTTAACCAGTGCATTTACTATCTCATTATAGTCTTAATTCTTGACTTATGGTGCAATATAATACTGATAAAATAGATTATTTCTATTACAGATGTATGAAAATGACATGGAACTGTTCAAAGCTGCTGATTTGAATGGAGACGGAATTTTGAGTAAATCAGAATTTCCAGCTTACTCACACCCTGAAGAATTTGAACATATGCATGATGTAAACATGGTTTATTACTTTGTATTAGTAACATAAAATCTTAATATTTTCATTATTAGCATCTATTTTTTCTTTTTCTTTCAAATTTATGAGTAATAACTCATTATGATTTTATATTAAGTCATATTGACTTTCATTTATTTTTTCTCTTTTATATCATACAATCAATATTCTTAACCTTCAATTTATAAATAAAGCTGGTTTCATTCTAATAGAGTAATTTTAGGCTAACTAGTCTAATTATTCCCTAATAAAATTGTCATCATCATAGTTTTAAGGCTAAAAGTTTTTAGATGCTTTACTGTAAGTTTTCTGCTAGTTCATAACCTCAGACGTTTTTATCCCTTTTAACATTTACTGTTATATAATTACACTGCTGTCTAAGGTACACAATCTGAAAAAATACAATGTTTTTGTATTATTTGTAAAAGTCCTGTTGATTCATAGCCAGTTTATTATTATAAGAATTGTAAGTTTAAATACATTCCATTTTTATTTATATCTTGTTAAAAATAACTATGTAAAATTTAAATGCAAATTCATTGTCAATACCCTAGAAAATTGATTTAATTTTGTTTTCCACTCCTTTTTTTAAAAAAATGGTGGCTTTCAATTTTGTTTCAGTTTTCTGACACATAAACTTTTCACGGATATGAATGAATATTATGTGTTTATTTCTAACAAATGTTTGTAATGTATATTTACAGACTCTCATAGAAAATTTAATTTTTCTAAATCTTGTATAGTTTACACTTCTTTCTATTCATGAAAATGAAATTACTCAATTTACTGTAATACCTGCTTTCTAAGGATTTTAATCACATGCTTGTGTTTCATTTCTCTTATGAGATCTTTTCTAAGAATGTATAATAGATGCTTTATTTTTAAGTCTTTTATATTAAATTTCTCTCTTACTTTTGCTACTTTTTTATAACTTCATATATATTTATCATTTTCAACATTCATTTTTAATATGAATGAGTTATTCTGACATCTTCTTGAGCAACTAGTTTGTGAACTCTGGTTTGCATTTACTATTTTATTTCTGTAACCTTCACTAATATGTTTCTATTTCATATACAATTTTGCAATGATATCAATTGTCACATAAGAAAGATTAAAATTATTTTATAATATTTTGAAATTAAAATACATAAGTATTTGTGTTTCATATTTCTTTGATACTTTGCCAGAATTTGCTATTCTCTTTTCAATTTCTGATTTGTGTTTATTTTTAATTTATAAATATTTCATTTTACTATGTTATGTGATATGAATGTATTTTCAATAAGCTCATATATATTGAGCTTAACATTGTAATTGTTTCATTTCCAGATTCCTAATCTTCTAAATTTCTTCAGATATATTTTTCATTCATTATAAACAGATTTGTTTGTTAACCATCAATCTTCTCTAATTTGTTTATTCTGAGAGTTGTTATTAATGTTCCCATGAATCCTGTACTCCTCTATTTACTCTAATTTGAGAGTCTGTGACTATGTATTTCAGAGATATTGCCATGTATGGTTAAACATTCCTATTTAGAATTCTATGGGAAAGAAATTTGAGATAAAAGGTAATGTGATATTTCAATCCTGAACAGTGAATCTTTCAAGCATAGCTGTATATTTTATGAATAAATTAGTGAAATACAATAATCATATTGCAGAATATAAATACATACCCCTTAAGAGAAGTTTCTTAATATAGTTTATGTCAAACATGTTCCATTTGGTCTATAAGTCTTTTGATTATGGCAAAGAGAAATAAAAACACCCTCCTGCAGTTTCAGAAATTTTCTTTGAGTCAGTTGCTGGGGGTTTTGGAGTATCTGTATCCTTTTCTCTTTCATTTTCACAATCTACCTGCACTTCTTTGTCTATATAAACTCCAAAAATGGCAAGAGAATTGTCCATATATATAAACTCTTTGAACGTAATATGTACTCCTAACATTTTTCTGACTGTCATCCAGTCTTCATCCTATAGTTAAATGTTAATGTCATGAATTTCTTGCTCCTCTTCCAACTTTTATGTCTTCTGCTTAAATCCATCTTGAAGAAAACTTCTTGATTGTAAAAATAGTTCTTCAAATCTGCAAATGATAGATTTTAGATAATATAGTCATGTAAATATTTAGATAAAATACTGAAAATAATTTTCTGTTATATTATCAAAATTATAAAAATAGAGAATTAGACATGAATATAATTGCTCCTAAAAAAAAATCAAATTTTTCTCATTCATTGCTGCTTTGGTATACTGTTCAGAAAAAAACAATAAAAATAGTCTCAAATCTGCCAGCCAAATATAGACTTTGTATGTTCAGCGGTGAAAAAATTCTTCTAGTTATAAAATTTTGATTGATAAAAAAAATAGATTTTCTAAAATGAATAGATTTTTCTACATATTTTTGTTGTATTTTCTAGTAAATGTGTTGTTTATGTATCAATCAAAATGAAGTATTAGTTTTATATCTATAATTTTCTTCTTGATTAGTTTAATTTTCTACCCTAAAAGGTGAGGTATATTCTACAACACTTGTGATTTGCAGTAAGCTGTGTACCTTCTTTTTGATTCAATATGAGGTGTTATTCCACTTTCTGTTTGAATGTCTGTTTAATGTATAACATATGATTCTCTTTCTAGTTTCATCATTGTATATAAATGCATTTATTGTTCCATATATGTAAATATATATGTGTTCACCTGAAATCGTTCATTTAAAGGGTTTCAGATGAACCTTTCAGATGAAAAATCATCTTTTTCCTTTTCAGTGTCTTATAAAAAAATATAAAGAATGTTGAAACTTTCTTTACCATCATCATTTTTTATTCATTTAAGTTTCTGAAACCTAGAGTCTAACATTTCAGACAAATATTTCACATTATCTCATAATCAAGAAAATTGGAATTATACTTTAGGTATGTAATGTAACTATATGTAACATGAACCATTTCATTGTCTGCAAAATTGTTTAGTATTGATAGGATTTTTTTTATAAAAGACATTTTCTCTAAAATCTTAATTAATAAAAGGTTAGTATTAAGTTGCTCTTCAGTAGTAAAACTTTCAAAGTATTATTAGTTTGCTACTTTAAGTTATATTGTTTAATTCTAAAGAATGCTTGCTTTGTGTTCTGACTGTATACCAATTTAATGTTCTAATTGCATTTGGTATAAAATTTATTTTTTAATTGTATCATTTCTTTATTTCAGATTGTATACAAACAGGCTATGCAAAAAAGAGATAAAGACAATGATGGCTTTCTAAGTTTTGAAGAATTTATTGCTGATACTTATGGTTCACATCCTATGCCAACAACAGAACACTATATTATGGAAAAAGATCGCTTCGATAATGATTTTGATGCTGATGGTGATAAAAAACTAAATAAGCAAGAAGTGCTAAGCTGGCTTATTCCAAATAATGTGTAAGTATTTTATTTTCAGTTCCATTACTTAAAGCAAATGTGGGTGTCATTTTCCTTTCCTGTGGGAATTTTTCGAATTTTATAAAACTGTTCTCGTAGAAAATTTTTTTGGCTTAAATTTATACAATTTTTTTTCACCTCTTCAAAGTCACTCATAATGCTAAAAATTTCAAAATGCTATGAAAGTTTTATTTATAATGCATATTTTCCGTTAGAATGAGTAGCAATCATATTTTGGTAGTAACTTTTGAATCAAACATTCATGTTTAAACTTCATAAAAATATTTGCACTAATGCTATGTACCTATTTATAGCTTTTGAGCTCTTTGAACTCTTATCCTATTTTGTGAAGGAAGGGAATAACTTATTTGCTAAATATACAATTATTTTAATAAAGTCATGACATTTCTCCAAAATATTTGAAAATTGTAAATATATATATATATATATATATATATATATATATATATATATATATATATATATATATATATATATAGAAATGCTAATTAGAATAAAATAAAAAAAACTAAAATGAATCTTTAAAGTAGGTCAATGAAGTCTGGGTAATTTGTAAGTAAGTATAACATGATACTTTATAAAAACACAGCAAATGCAAATCTCTATTTCAGCACTCAAATAAGTACCTGAACCTTACCGATTCTTTATTCTAATTAAAAATATAATAAGAATATTAAAATACAATATATATGTAAAAGTGTTTAACTATATTAAAGTCAATTATTTTTTATTTAAAAATATTAACTGTTAAAATAACTTTAGAAAACAGCATAATAATCAGACTCCTCAAGTTCACTTTAGTGTATTAATTTCATATTTTCAACAAAATATCACCTTACGTTCTTAGCAGAATTCATAGCCTCTTAGGCACTTATTTTGAATTGATCTAGTATTTTCATTTCCTGAGTACACAAAGCTGCATTTCCATTTTATTCATCTGCTGGGTTTTATAACTTCAGTGTCATTATCTGATCTAAAAAAATTCTTTGACTCTTTATCAAAGTTTTCTGCATCTAAGTCTTCATTTTTATCAAGCAAATTTTATTCTGTTAAATAAACTTATACAAAAATTCAGAGTAGAATAAACAACAAGTGTTATTGGTTACATTGTATTCCACAGATATGACCTAACAATTAGCCTTCAAAAGAGAAAAAATCTACAAAAGCATACTCTGGCAATATTCAGGAGATAAATCACTTGATCACAAGGGTAGATATTTTGTTCAAGATTGTGAGATTATCCCTTCTAATCTAAACAAAGGAATTTCAAAACTATATCTGGGAGGTAATTTCACCTGACAGTATGTTAAAAACACAGTAAAATAACAAAAGGTTAAGTCAGTCATTATTAAGGTTTATATTTATGCTTGAAAATTACTTGAAATTTACTATTGTATAAGAATGTGAGATTTCAGAAGCACTTATTAAAGCTGCTTCCATAATTATACGAGTTGAAAAGTTATTTATTGAAATGGTTAATTATCTTTATTCTGACCCTGGGTTCATTTGTGTTTTCTGATTATTTCTGCTTTAATTCAAAGACAATTTACATAGGTAAAATTTAATTTATGATCTCAAAAGATGAAGTAACGACAAATCTGCAAGTTGAGTTCTATATTTATTTTCAGTTGATTTCATCAAAAAGAACACCCCATGAAATGTTTTACTTTTTTAATATTAAAGTCGTGCCAGTTAGAAAACCTTGGTATAGAGTGCTTATTCATTGAGCGAGGGTTTCCCCATGGTTTTGGTATTTTTATCTTAATTTTTTTATGTCAGCATATTTCATTATTTAACACTTTATAATGAGATTATAATGTCTGTAACCAGATTATTATACTTTCCAGTGAGAGTGCTGAAAATGAAGCAGAGCATTTGATTGAGAGCTCAGATACAAACAAAGATGGAAAGCTGTCACTTGATGAGATCATACAGCATTATGAAATATTTGTTGGCAGTGAAGCTACTGACTTCGGAGAACAGTTGCATAACTTCCATAAATTTAGCGATGAGTTGTGAAAAGTGTTTTTATTTAGTTTCTACAAAGTCTTGGGTGATTGTGGCTGTATTAACCAGAAATGTTAAAATTTTATTTTTAAATGCTTAATTGTACCACTTTTGGGGACTGCTTTGTAATTTTTTTATTGAACCTAATGTAACATTATGAGCTGAATCAAAATAACCTCATTTCATAATGCAACAGCATTCTAGTCGCAAAAGCATTTAAAATTTTTATTTTAGTCATTCCTTTTTAACACTTTTAATATATATTTTCCATATGAAGTTGTGTTGTCTCTGTCTTTATTTGTTTTTGAACCATATGCTTTTTCATTATAACAGATTTTCTCATTAATTTGTGCCATATTGTAACCTCATTTTCATTTGTGTATGAAATCTGCCATTAAAATTTGCACATTGATAATCATGCTTCTACTGCAAATGTATTACCTCTTTTCAAGTGTGCCAAAGAAATTTTTTCTCATTTACTTGAAATGTAATTTCACAAGGTGTTTCCACTGATATTATGAGCTTTTATTTTTTTTTATTAATTGATATTCTATTTACAGTAGTTTTGTTATAATTAAATGTTTATGCTTAATGCAACATTTCTTAAATATCCATAATGTGAATTTCTTGATTGTATAAATTTATGCTTGCAGACAATATTAAGTTGTGGATGAAATAATCTGCTATTTATTTGCCATTCTTTGCTATTTTTTTAATTATAAGTTATGTTATTTGGATATTGAAATACCTTTTATAGTATTTTTAAGTATTCAAATTTAACTGTACAGTTAAAATTTACTTGTAGTGTAATTATATATTTAGAATAAAGTTGTAGCATTTGATTGAAAAGAAATTTAACTAGCCCCAGTATGTATTTCTACTTTTGTTATGATACATTATCTTACTGTTTAATAACAGTATTGTATTTTGAAATTTATCTACTAAAGCAGATTAATTGAATAAGAACTTGTGCATGATGATATGACTATGTTCAACATCCTTGTGCAGGTCATATTTTATAAACATTTGCTTTGATTAGTTGTTATTGCCAACTCTGACTAGATCTAATGAAGGTTTATAAAGCTTCAGCACAACAGCCTAATCTAAACGGCTTCTGTGAATACTTAACTAAAGGCAATCTCCTGTAAAATTAATAAGTGAAAAAAAAAGTGACATCATATGATGTCAGTTTGACACGATATATTTTTATGTTTGGAGTTTTAGAAAAGTATATATGCTTAATGTACCATATTTTGAATTTATTTTTTTACCATTACTTCATATGTACACTTTTTTACTTTTCGTTTTCTAAATTTTTGTAGTTGTAAAATGATAATCCTAATTCATTTAAGCAAATTTACTTAAGTATTTTAGAAGTTAAATTTTTTATTTTTAAAGTTTTTTAAGTTTTATTTTTTTTATTCTAATGTGTTTGTTAATAGGTATGTTATAGTTTCATGCAGCTAAAATTAACTTCAATAATTCTCCAAGTTTCATTTAATGTACTACTTAGTTATAACTATAAAGTCTCTTGCAAACCTATCTTAAAATAAGTATTATTTTTAAAACCTCTGTGTTGTCCTGGATGAATTTGATCTGACATTTTATATATTTGTTACTTTGTATTGTGTCTGTCTGTCTTCCAGTATGATGCTGTGTCGTAACTTTTATCAAAAATAATAAACTATTTATATATTCATGATATCTTTATTTTGTTCTGTTATATTGGGATGATCATAGCACCTGTATAAAAAGAGTGTTGTATGTTGCTTATGAAACCGTACTCTTTAAAATTAGAAAAGGTATCTACATATGTATTAAATATTCAGGTATATGGAACATAAATGGATGATATATTTGTGTTTTAAATGGCAGCATTTGTAATGACTAGATGTAAACATGAGTGTTTGTGATTTGAAACTATATGCATTACAACTATGGATAAAACAGATATCTGGATGGTATCACCTATCTGGCTTAATTTCAATTATCTAGAACTTCACCAGATATCCAGCTATCAAAGAGGATATTTAGAATTAGAAATTCTTAGAAGCAGATTTCTCTCAAACCAAAGCTGGATTTTAAAAATTTAATAAATTATGAATGTTGGAAAATTTTAAATTACAAACAAAATCAGTTGAAAGATATTTGAAAAAGTAGATAATAATTACTCAATGGTGTAGTATTTGGTCACAAAAATCTGCATCTGCTAGGACATATATAGTTCTTATTTTAACTAGGAAGAGAAAGGATTAAGACCTGAGAGATTGTATTCATTTTTAAGGATTTATGGTGTTGGAATTGTGAAATTAAACCAGAATGTAGAAGGCTAGCACCCCTCTAATAAAATTTGGTCACTGGAGGTAAGGAGGCCTTTAAAATAACTCTGTAGCTATAACAATAAGAGAGGTCTCTGTCTCATGATTTCTTATGCTACAAAAAATTAACTCAAAATAGAACTAACAGTGACATAAAATACTATAACCTTTTTTAAAAATGCCTAGGAACAACAGTGTATTAACAAGTTTTCTTTAATATATACGTCCTTTATGCCAGTTTAGTACACATACTAAAAGAATTGGTAATAATAAAAAAAATTTTTTTTTTTTTTAGCATTATTAATAAACAAATTTATAGAGAAGAGTTTTTGTAAATAAAATTTTGATATATTTAAGCAGTTTTTAAAAAATTATGTATAAAATGTTTGTAAGCTTTTCGTTCATAGGCTAATTAAAATATAGAACTTGAGAATAATCTTTTTATTACATTTCACTACATCTGCCAGTCTATTATATCACATTATGGTGGTTTATTACATTTAAACCAGTGTATGTTGCATGTTAACTTTTAAACAATAGGAAGCATCAAATTTAAAAAGCAGTATAGAATGTTTTTTTACTATGAAATCACTGATTCTCAACAAATTTATTAAGAGGCTGGCCACGAGTGAGATGTCCAGTTACTGCAAAAACAGCACCAGCCTTTGGTGTTCTCTCTCTTTCTTCGTCTGTTTCAGCTGCTGATGTAGTTACATACAAAATATCATAGTGGGGTCCTCCAAAGCAACATGATGTAACTTTCCTGGCAGGTATATCAACTTTGTCCAGTATAGTGGCTGCAAATACAAAAGAAAAAAGAAAAGATTCTATGTTGTTATGCATATAAGACCCATCATGATTTGTGAGCTCTAGAATTGGCACAGTTTATAAGAGGTACAAATCCATTCATGCTGTGGGGATATTTGAATCACCCTCTGCCTTCTGTAAAATTGTCTCTTATTTGTTTTGTTCCACATTTTATTTGAATGCTTTTCATACCTTGTTTAAAGATCAAACCTTTCCATATTGGCTTCAGACATGTTATATACAACTCAGCCTGGGAACTGTCTTCTATATTTAATAAATGGAAGCACCATTTTCACATGTCCACAGATATAATATACAAGGTTTCTACACTTTGGATGAACTATATTCTATAATTCTTTTCTATTATGCTTTCAGTTATAAGGAACATAGCTTCATAGCTCGCTTTGAAATTAAGATATAGAAGTATGAAAAGTAAAGGAAGGAATAAAAGTTAATACATATAGCAAAGATTCTACAGATAGTTCTTTTTACTGGTTAGTATGAAATTTAAGACAAAATATTAAATTTTTATTTCCCTGCATTTATAATTTGATGCTAAAATTTCAGATTATAACTATAACAACAAAAGAAAATATATGATGAACTGCAGGCATATACTTTGATAAGAAAAAATGACATTTCTCTGATTATGACTTGGAACAGGATTATAATTTCATGGTAGAAAATATACTATTTAAGGCTCTATTACTTCTTTTAGTTCTAGTTTTATTTTATTTTTGCTTTTTCCGAGCCACAATTAAATTAAAAACAATAAATTGTACTTTCTTTTTTAATCTTTACTAATTTTGCACTGTTATATAAAACCATAGTCTTTACAAATGAATACAAAAAATCTGCAAAAGCAATATATTCCAGAAAATTTTATATAGCATTTAATTGGGGAGAAAGGTTTGCAGCTTATATGTAATGTCTGCATATTGAATAGAATTGATAAAGGAATCCACTATATTACTACATTAGTAAACTAAGAGGAAATTCAACTTTTATGGTAAATTCTTTAAGTATGAAATATAACTGTTAAAAATTGATCTTAAAATATTTTAAAGAAGTTTAAGTCCTAATAAATACAAAGCTAAATTAAGATAAATAAAAGTTTTAAGTCCCAAGTAATGTATAACCAGTTGTAAATTGCAAGGAATTATTTTGTTTTCTTTACACTAGTATTGCTTTATTTTACTTGCTTGTAATGTGCAAATTTTTAAACAAATTTATCTCAAATTCTTTTATGACATTCTGTGAATAATTACTACATTAATTCAAATAATTTTAATTTCCCATGTGAACCAAAATATGTAAATAGATTTTAGTTTGCTTATGAAATATTGTTCTATCTCTCATACCATTAAAGCAAAGAAATTTTTTAAATCTCCAATATTTAGTATGAGGGTTATAAAAGGCTTTCAAAGGCATAAAACTACTATATGTTTTTAACTAGTATACATGCCTTTGATAATTATGTAACCATCAATCATTTTCTGAGGACTATAATTTTCTGTACATAACTACTTTTTAAGCAAAACTAAAAAAAAATGTATTCAATTGGTTAAGATGTGTTAATTTATATATTGAAAACGAAATCTTTTTCACATACTGTAGGATTTGAATTTAGATTGAAATAATATAATAAATTTAAAAAAAAAGGGTGTGGGTGGAGGGTTAATTAATTCTCCAACTTTTGATGAACACATATCATTCTCAAAGAGAATAATCACAGGCAGATTAAAACCAGTTGAGGGTGCAGAAAAATAATAATTGAGCCCCTTAAGAAAAACAGAAAATTAAAGGAATAAAAAATATATATTGACCAGATTTTTAAATAAAGCTTTATATACGATTTTTTAATTTTTTTTTCCTGCGAAATAGGTATGTATAAATGTATGGAATTTTACTGAAAATATTTTTCTAGTTTTTAGAGTTTCACAATAAATACCCTTATGTAAATCGGTTTCTCTCCACAAAATAACCTTGTTATTTAATCTTCCCCTGAGAAAAGAACCTTTATCCAATCATTGTATTTTGGCTTTGATTGTTTATGAAAAGAACCGAATATCGACATTTTACAAGGATTTACTGTTGATTGCCCCCTTTCCCCAATGTGGCGGGTTTGGTACGCCTGCCATTAAATCCGACTGTCAGAACAACTCTGTTTTGTTTTTTAATGGTACACATTCATTTATACTTTATGCAATCTGTTATAAGTTTATTATACCAGTTCTTGGATCCAGTTTCAAAACACACGATCCTCCGTAACAAGCAACCCACAAGTTTCCTTCTATGTCAATAGTCATCCCATCTGGTACTCCATACTTTTTAAACTCATCAGTGTCGAAATCGAAGAGAGTTCTTTGGTTGCCTGGCGTTGAAAAAAAAGAAAAGTTTATAATATTATACAACAAGAATTGGTGCTGCTATTTATTTTTGTTTTGTGCAGAAATAAACTTACTTGCAGATCCTTCCTGCAGATTGAAATCAAAAACAAAAATCTTTTTTCCCTCTGAATCATTGTAATACAGAGTATCGTCATTCAATGACCAGGCTAATCCATTGGATAGCGTTATGTTGTCAGCATACGATATGAAATTGTACGAAGCATCCATCCTGTACAAATGTCCTTTTCCTTCTTCTCCTTCAATTAGAGTACCTGTTAAAAATGATTGAATTTGCATTAATTTGTATTTACCTTCAGTTTATTTTATCATCTTTGTAGTTATTAAATTTGTGTGGTATGGTATGTAGCAGATTTTAAAAAAAAACATACTGTATTTACACAGGTATAATGTGCACCTAAGTGTAACGTGCCTTTAACAAGAAAAAAGTGATGAAAAATTCTATCTCATATAGCGCATGTTTGACAGACTTTCCAGATTGTAAACCGATTCCCGTGGGGACCAACGAATCAACCTCCGACACTGAATTTCAAGTCTGAAATTTGGCATTTAAAGTTAGTGATTATAGTATCTAGCATCGTTGAGAAAAAGAAGTGTAACAGGGGAATAAAGATGCGGTGTTATTTCTAATAAATAAGATACTTGTATTTCCCTTTTTTGTTTTCTTCCTTTATTACCTACCTTGATTCATACGTAGGTCGTACGATTATCTGAAGTAGTAAAAATTATTCCCTTCATAACGTGCATCTTGAATTTTGTCTTACATTTTCAAAAAAATTACAAAAAAAGTATACACGAGTAAATACTGTATTGATACCTAGAGGTATCACACAACTATGAAAAAGATACCTTTACAAGAATAAAAAAAAAATATTAGTATTTTTTCTGCAATCCAATGTTTTCATAATAACCCTTCTTCTGAGAACCAAACTATCGTGAAAACGTTGCATGCAACTGAGAATATTCACATTTCCTTACCAGCAAATTTATTTAACCCTCTAAGCGGTTTGCACGTACAATTCCGCCAAACCGACGATGACTTCAAAACGTACAATTTTCGACCTCAAAAAACGCTAGACGTAATGTACATTTTTGCCAGTGCTTTTCCCCATGGAGTTTTGGTAGGAGAGTCAGGTCAATTGTTTAAGAAATACACCCCTTTTTCACTGACATTTCTTGAAGGATGCACCCCTACCCTCTGAGGCACAAAGACGCTGATAGTTTTTCATGGTTTTGTAAATATCGATTTCGAAGTATTTCGTTTGAGGTGACAGATGTATCTCTAATTGCACCACTTAAATATCTTGAATGACTTTCGTAAAAAATATAAATAAGTCTCTCAAATAATATTTCTATTTGTGCTTCTAGAATCCATTATTTCTTATGGGATAATACTCCAGACTTGAAGAGCTTTATGTGTATTAAAAATTAACAATCTATAATATCTATTTATATATCTATATACAATAACGAGGGTGGGTTTTCCATATTCATTCTAGTCGACAAAGGGTGAAGGTAGAAATCATAGAACCTGACATCAGCGTATTTTGGAGAATTTTTTCCTAGATGTGTGTTCCACTCGGAGAGTTAAAAAAAAATTTTTTTTTTTTTTTTACGCTATTCTGACAATATTAGATTACCCGGATAACAAACTACAAACCACTAAAATATTCAGCTCACAGCCTACAAATATCAGCCTTCAGGATAAGCAATATTTTTAAAGCTATAAATCGCAATGAGCAATTTTTTATCACAGTTAGAACGCGAATCTCTCATAATTTCTGTAGTAGGCCAGGGGATGGTTGGAATATTTCCTCACACTCTATGGATCTTGCAGCAGTTTCAAACATCTTGACTGAGATGATGTTAACTGAGGTATATGTTAGCACTCCAAACCAGCCGAAACTAAATGTCTTCATCAAAATACGTAATTAAAAAATTACAATCACTTGTATTTATTGCTATTCTTTGACATCATTATACTGTACCTTAGTGTTGAACTTAAAATGAGTGGTTGATTTAAAATAATAATTATAATAATTTTCTAACTTTGTATAATAGTATGAGGCAGGCATAAGTGACTTCGACAGGATTAAAGGCCGGGAAAGAAATTAGAATTCAGGTCGGGTGTGTTTTAGGATTCATACAGATTATGAAAATGAACAGAAATAAACACATTGTACTTAGTTTAATTTATTACTTCATGTAAGCCACGTCATATAATGTGGGAAAATATAAATTACAAAATAGCATTTTTTGATGTAAATTGGGTCTAGGATCATAACTATCGAATGTCATTCACTGGTTTTCTCTTCAAACTGTCAGATAGAATAATATCATGGGATATTCTTAAATTAAAAAGAAATAATAAGGCGATGATTGCGATAGTAAGGGGGTAAAAACGTTGCATAGCACAACACACCAGCCAGATAACATTATACGATAAAAAATAAGGCCCGCTATCTTGATTTGCAGCGGTATTATAAAAAACAATAAATGCGTGAACAAACCTCACTGCGTTAAGGGGCCAGATTCAGTGATATTTGGAAAAGTAATTACGGGCAGTACATATGCACAGCCGTGGTAGCTCAGTCACTAGCCGGCCTAGGATCGTTAAAGACGTGTTCGTTAAAGGTGACTGGGACACATAAAATATGTCAGTCAGTTTGCCGTCTGCCCTCTGATGACCAAGCTTGAAGCAGAGGACAGACGTGTTCACAATGTCCTCCAAGTTCTCAATCAATACCTCTGGTCTGGGTGACAGTCCAGGCCTATGGGTCTTCTGCTTGGTCCCTGCTTCAAAGTTACGAGGACCTACTTGATCGAAGACGTTCTTTCACCTTAATGGTACTCTTAAAACGAAAGGCGGACCCCTTGGCCTTCATACGAGAGCCAGCAGGCTCAATCGCGCTTGGTTTGTCCAAGTGGCCATGAGACACAACAACAACATAATATCAGGGGATGTTCTTAAATTAAAAAGAAATAACAATGCGATGATGGCTATAGTAAGGGGGTAAAAACTTTGCTTAGCACAACAGGAGCCAGCTAACATTATACGATAGAAAATAAGGCGCGCTAGTGTGATTTACAGTGGCATTATAAAAAGCTATAAATGCGTGAACAAACAAGCCTCACTATGTTAACGGGCCAGAATCAATGATATTTGGAAAAGTAATTACAGGCAGTCGCGGTAGCTCAGTCGGCAAAGGCAACGATCTCGTTGCTGAGAGGTTGCGGATTCGGAACCCGAGCCGGCCTAGGTTCCGTTGTGTTCGTTAAAGGTGACTGGAGCACGTAAAATATATTCGGGATCACAGTGCTCTCCAAGTTCTCAATCAATACCTCTGTGGGTGGCAGTCCAAACCTATGGGTCTTCTGCTTGGTCCTTGCTTCAAAGTTACGAGGACCTACTTGAGCAGGATTCGCACTTTCACACTTAAGGTGATCGTCAAAAGGAAAGGCGCACCCATTTGCCTTATTACGAAGTATCCTCCGGCTCAGTCGTGCTTGGTTTGATCAAGTGGCATAGGACAACAACACATGCACATCTCAACACTATTTTGCACAAGTCTGGTATACAGATTTTTCAATTATTTTCCGTTATTAAGTTATAATTCCTATTATTTCACTACACAATAATATTTATCTACAAAGATTTATTTCCAGACCATCATACATACCTGTCCACAATCGACCTTTAGTGTCACATTTGCCGTCATTGAAACGAGCCTTTGTATGGGGCTCCACAGTACCAAGAAGTTCCGTTTCCCCAGTTGCAAAGTTGAGTTTCCTCACATCTTTTCTCAAAGTAATCAACAAGCTGTTTGGATCCGATTGATAAGGAATAACAAAGGTTGTCAGCTTGTCTGAAAAAAATAACGCAGTTAATATAGATTTAAATGATTTTAATCAGGTAATAGGTACACATATTGTTTTCCCAATTTTATATGAGATTAAGCTTTTTTTAAAAATACTTCTAATCCCTCCATCTTTCTGCAAGTGAAAATTTTATCAGATCCATACACACTTTAAATCCACGCTTTGTTTAAACCCACTTTGTCTATTTTTTTTTTTTTTTTCGATTTGCTATCTTAAATTATAGAATGTAATTTTCTCTTTTAAATCCGAAGTTAATTCTTCATTTGTCAAGTATGTGATAAGAGCTAACAAGCGCTCATAAAAGCTGTTTAGTTCTACTGACATGTTTGATCCCAGGTGAGACAGATCAGAATACTGCCTTAAACTTTAATAAATATCCGGAGTTACCGAGAAGGAAAATGTACCTGTTGCTTTCTTTATATTTGCTTCCATAAACTGCTCAGTTTGAATCAGGGTTTAGGTGTTAATTTTACCACATTTTTTCGAAATACAGTCAGTACCGGCTATATGGTCACCCGCTTATAAGGTCACCCCGCTTATATGGTCAGTTTTCTAAAGTTCCGTCTAACTTAACAGGAGACGTGTTAAAGTGCACCGCTTGTACAGTCATTTTCTTTTTCTTGTTACCGGTTATATGGTCAGTTTCATGTTTTCAACGAGTTTCCTTTTTTTTTTTTTTTTTTTTTTTTTAAGAAGTCAGTGCGAAATCGGAGAGGACCTGAATTCAAGCCTTTATATTCCTTCCTTTCCCCCTTTCTTGTTTGTGTAGATATCACCTCTCTCCAGTGTTGCCAACCTTCAAAGTCAAAATTATGGATTCTAGGTCCTAAAATTATGTAATTGGCTTATAAATTATCGTACATTTTTGTAATAGTTTAAAATAGTGTTAATAGATGGCGCTTGTACGATATATTTTCTCGTTATACGTTCCTCCCCTCCCCCCACATTTTTTTGGCCGGGGAATATGTAAATATTTTAATATGATTCATTAAATATTTTTCTATCACCCCGTATTTTACTTTAAATGAAACACCAGACATATGATTTTTCTTTACTGATCTAAGCATTTTCATACCATATATAAAAAGTTTCAATATAGATACTGATTCAGTTCTTAAACAATTTACAGCCAATTAATTGTTTAAAAAACCATATAATTTACTTTTAATTTGGAAAAGAAAGTTGAAGGGTTAATGATAATGAAATCAAGAGATTTTTAATTATTTTTATTTATATATTTTTATACATTTCACTGAAATCTTGGACTATTTATAAATATATTTAGGTTATAGGATTAATATATTTCTATACAATAAAAAGTTTAATTAGTTTTCTTTATTCTATTTGCCCTCAATAAAACTATTCAGGCATTTTATGTATTGACAGAAGAAAAAAAACTTATATATACTTTTTAATAATGTTATAATTCATTATTTACTGCGGTTTTTTTTAAATAGGAAATATTCAGTAATAAAACCGATTATTATTTAATAATCGGTTTAATGATAAAAAATAAAGACATTCTCAATTTTTTGTTGTTGCTCTTCATAGAGTTACAGTTAAATTTCTTGTTCTTTAAATTCTCCATTAGTCTACAGTTGTTTTATCGTACAAATCAGGAAATTATCGTAGAGCTTTTCAGAATTATGTCACAAAATTTTGACATTATTTTTCATCGCACAGAGTCCTAAATTATCGTACATGTACGATAATTATTGTATGGTTGGCAACACTGCTCTCTCAGTTCTCTTACCCCCTGACAAAAGGTAGACATCTGTCTATTTATTGGTTGAAGTTATCTCTCCCTGCTTAAGTTGAAATTGAGATAAAAACAAGTAAAGGAAAATCTTGTTGCATTTGGATCATACGTCACGAATAAGAACGTTAATTTTTTAATGATGGCTTCTAAAAGAAAGAATTTATCATCTGTTGCCAAAAACGAACTGATTAAAAATTTTTAAAAATCTAATCTTTTAAAGGCTACTTTCGCCAAAGCAAATTCGATTACCCGGACGACATTAAGCAACATTTTAGCTCCCAAACTTTTATCCTCAAATGTTGCAATCGGTGATCAAGAAAGAAAATGTCAGCGCTTGTCACCTTATGGGAATGTGGATAAGGCTCTTCTGTTATGGATTAAAAATGCAAGGTATA
>CM063503.1:37349270-37351770 GCA_032207245.1 Pardosa pseudoannulata
TGTATACATTTAAAATACGCAAACACTGATATTATTAAAGCCTATTTGAATTAATTTCAAAACTTAAAATATATGAAAAGTTATTATCAATATATAATGAAATAACTCTTTGTGACAAATTAATTTTCACAGTTTATTCAGTAAATCCCGTAATTATATTGATGAATTTCATGCACCTTTACCGTGGACAGAACAGTTATTTCTATTTGGTTTTTCATACGTACATCATTGCTTATTGCAGACATTCGTGAATGAAATGAGCAAGTCCAACATGGCAGAACACAAAAAAAAACAAACACTGGTTTTGCATGTATATTCTCGATGTCAAGGTCAAATATGGAGTTGAACGAACTTCTCTTGTTATTTCCGCTAATTCTCTTGAAATGCTCTCCAGAAATATAATTATTTACATTCAGTTTATATATTTATTTCAGCTTTGTAAATAAACACACATTCATGTGTGTATGCATACATTCATATATATAATCAATATTACCTCTTAGTAACTTATTTAACTTATCATTTATTGATGACAATTTTTTAGAGTGAATGTATTTTTGACAGCTTGATAACTAATTTTATCTGTGAGATGCAGATAAGATAGCAGTTAATTCTCTTATTTGTAAGTTTTGACTTTTCACTTACCACATATTAGTAATATGATTTTTTCTTGGTGAGTGTTTGTAACATTTGTGGAGTGATTTAATGCTTGCCAGGGCCTGGATTTGGTTTTGAAAGATCTCAAGGAAACTTTATCATTAATATTACTTTATTTATTTACAATAAATTTAATGGATTGAAGTATCCCTGATGACGTATCGCTCGATGAAAGTACGAATATGCTAATACTTTTTCGCAGTGCTAAGTAAAAACGAGTACAAAGTATTACTAAATATATATACACTAAATAAAATAATCAGGAAATTATTTTATTTACAGTGTCTACATTTCAAAACATTATTAGTTTTTGTTTTTATAATTATTAATATTGGTGAAAAAGTAAAATAGTTTAACAGATATTTTAAATAATGGAATTATTTAAAGTATTTTTTTAAATGACTAAAAATTACAGGTTTGAAAATTAGCGAATTTTTTCACGAATTGTTCACTGAATTTACATAAATGATCTGTCGATCGGCAAAAGTGCTAATTTACAAATCCCATTTTAAGGTACAAAATTTTAAGAAATTGCTTTATTTAGTGTATCTATATTTCAAAACGTCATTAGTTTTTATCTTAGAAATTTATAATATTTGATAAGCAAAGTATATTGCCAGATACTTTAATACTGGAATTTTTTTAATGAACTCAGATTTCTAAAAATTAATAAATTGTTTCACACATTTTTGACTAGAGGGAGGTGTCCAGGTGGCCTCCTAGTCTGACCACTCTTAAATCCGGCCCTGGTCTCTACTAATATCATTAACCCTTTATATCACCGTGTTCCATATCACCAAAATGAACAAAAACTATTATTTGTTTCAAAACGAGATTTAAGAGGCTATTTTATTGATTGTTGCTATCTTGCAACTCTGCAATTATCACAATTTGCTAGTTGAATCCGCATCAAATAGCAACACTAATTTTTAAATTATATTTTCATTTATCTTTTGATCAGATGTACGCTTACAATTGAATTTTTTTAAAGAAATGTGAGAATGCCAGAAGTGGATTTTTCATGAAAAAGTTTCAAATTCTTTATGTAACGATAATTTTTGTGCAAAATTATTTTCAATATTTATAGGAAATGTATAATTTTTGAATGAACAAATACACTTTTTTATCAGTAATTTTTTACCTTTATGTTTTAAGTTTTTAATTTTTTAATAGTCTTGATATTCAAACATTTGAGGAAATACTTTTTTAATCCGGAGTTGTTAATCTACAAAGGGTTAAGAAATAACAGAAAGAGAAAGAATATATCTTTTGTGAGATGTATTTCTGTTGACAGCGGTTTGGCAGAAGTTTGGGGTTTAAGAATCAATTCCATGAATCAATGGACTAGAAAGCATTCTAGTCCATTAGTTCTAAGTTTTTAATTTTTAACATAAAGATCAGGGCTTCGAACCGTAATTTTTTTTGTTCCGGTTTTCGTTCCGGTTCAACTAAAAAATTAATATCGGTTCAGTTCCGGTTTTCGCTCCGCCAAAAATAACGGTTTTCGGTTCAGTTCCGGTTTTCGCTCCGCCAAAAATAACTGTTTTCGTTTCAGTTCCAAATTGTATTATTTTTGTATTCTTATTTGTACTAAAAATATTTCTATGTAAACAAAAAATGTACTTCTATCATAAAGAAGTTTGTGAACACTTTTTTGATAATTGGTACACTATTGAATTGATAAAACAGCGTCTTATTTGGCATGGTACCATACAAGTACAAAGGCATGTAAACATTGTATTGTAGTCGATTGCAATAATTATCGAAAAAATATATTATTTATAGGATCCTATTGTGAAAATTGTTTATGTGAATCTTATTTAAGTTTTCAGAGTGTTTTGTT
>CM063503.1:37356770-37599270 GCA_032207245.1 Pardosa pseudoannulata
CAGAAGTTAACATGACTGGTGAATTGGAAAAGAAACAAAAAGATTAAAATTTCTAATATTTTATGCATAGATAGATAGAGATAGAAGATATAAGAAGATGGAGATGGAGATAGATTGAGATAGAAGAGTAAATAGCATTAAAATAGGTAAGGTATTCAAAGCTCACACAGAAGTTAACATGGAAGTTGTAACTGATGAATTCGAAAAGAAGCAAAATGATTAATTTGTGATATTTTATGTATGTATAGATAGAGATAGAAGATAGAAGATAGAGATAAAGATAGATTGAGATAGAAGAGCAAATATCATTAAAACAGGTAAGGTGTTAAATACTCATACTGAAGTTAACATGCAAGGTGAACTGATGAATCGAAAAAGAAACAAAAAGATTAAATTTAAATTTTTAATATTTTATGCATGTATTTAATTAAATTTTTTTCAGTATTTTTTAATTTTAGTGCTTTTTTTATAAATTTAAACTAAATAAATACAATTTAAAAACGATTAATAAAATAATTAATTGAAATGGAATCTCAACTTTAGGTACATTTTCTATCTCTTATAGTTTATATGGTCATATTGAACTTTATAAAGACACTTTAGTTTGTTGAGGCCTTCCAAACACAAAATCCTGGGTGAACGTCTGGGTTCGAAGGCTGTTGTTTGTCCATCACCTGTTTATATAATAGTTTTACAAACTAATATATTTTGGTAACTTTTTTTTTCCCCCCATCATACGGATTTGGGGAATGAGATGTAGGGTTCACACATATCGGCGTTCTTGCACGGGTAGTCTTACTAATTTCAGAAATATAAGAAGTGATGTTTTTAAAAAAAGAAAGTTCCGGTTCACATCCGTTCTTGTCCCTTGACCTTCGGCTTTGAAGAAGTGGGTGTGTTAATACTATTAAATGTTACAATAACAACTTACTAAAGAGATAAATTGTATCGCTACGTGAGAGCCTAAAATAAACTTAGTAAATGTGCAGAAATAAAGATTTCTTCATAAATGTGACAATCTATAAGTGATAAAAAATATATATCTGTTATCTCCAGTCCCTACAAAAAGAAATAATTTGTACGAGGTATGAGTAGCTAGGTGAATTTAACCATAAATTTTACGTTAATTAATTTGTTAGCATATTACATCGTATAGCTAAAAAATATATGCCTTCATACATGAAAGATTTCATATGTAAAACAACTTTAAGTTAAAGTTTGTCTAATTTTCACAAACTCAACAAATTTGGACGGCTTGATTTTAAAAGGGAACTTCTAACATTTTTGAAATTTTACAATCCCATTCGTTTTTTAAGGAAAAAAACCAAATAGATTATAAACAGCATTTAAATTGGGGTTCTAGATAATTCTTATGCTTTTTACAATAAAAAATGAACATATTGACGAGTGCCAAAACATATTTAAATTATTTACTTCCGAGAGACAAAAAGTTTAAATTTTGGTTGCAATCAAAATAAATCTGTATCAAAAAATTAAATGAACCAAAAATAAAAATTTTAAAGCAACCAGAATATTTGTAGATTTCAGATTTTGATCCTAGAAAGGGTAGACCGTAGCCCTCTAAATCAAAACAAATCAATCTTAGAAGTGACCTAGCATACCCAGAGGAAGTTCAAAGGGCCATAGGGAACCCCCAAGATTTTTCCCTCGAAACTGAAACATTTCACAATAATTTCTCTATTATATAATTATAGGTGTTCTAAATTAACTTTTTTTTTCCTGATGCTGAAATCTATTTTCATTATATAGATAGAAAGTAATTCCATCTAAAACAACTCCTGAGAATAGAATAATTTTTTTTTCTATGTCTGAAACAGTGTCTCTGGGTTAGTGTCTGTAGACGAAGATAAGAAGGTGCATCTCAGGAGACCCACTTCTCATATTTATATAATTTAGTTACAGAGAAATGAATGAACATAGGCTTGATTATAGTTAATTCACACACTAAAATCGATTTTTTTACTGTTACCTCTTGTAGGTATCTGTTGATGTGTATCTAATAACAGACCAGAAATATTCAGCTAGCATACTTCCATTTCATTGTCCATTGAAAAGTTTTTCACACATAGAGATGTTCTGGCAAAAACTTGCTCCATACTCATCACTAATTTCTCCAAGGTTTTAAGGAATAAAGTCCAAATGTGAGTCTAAAAAGTGTAAGTTTAACGACATATTGCAACCTATAACACAAAAGCAAATTCCCCATGTCGCCAACAAGATCTTTATAGTTTTCAGCTTGCTCATTTCCAATGAAACGTAAGGATACTCAAAAAAGACTCAGACAGCTGTCCCAACCGATCGTTTATAGGTCTTTTAGATTTATAGGACAGAGACCTCAACTTAACAGGACTCCCAAGGGTCGCTAAGAACACTGTCCACTATTCAAACCCGAAACGTGATGAACAATGTAGACGGAACGTCTTTGCTCCAAGTGAAACTTTAGTTTAAGCTGTCCCCGATCTGAGTCATCCCACTTTGGAAAGCTCGGGATACCGGGGGTAGACCCACGTGCGGTTACTGATTGAAGAAAGCTAGTTAGGCTGCTTTTTTTTTTTGTTTCTGACAGTTTATTTTTCCTCGTGAAAGACTAGTTTAATTTGTGGGTCAATAAACCCCTTTGCCTCATTTAAATTTTTGAATGTTTTCCTGGGATGCAAGAGAGCCACTTCTTTGTCCAAAGTTTTTACAAATATTTTCATCTAACCGAGTTTAAAGTGCAATGAAGGAAGAAAGACATATTGAAAATTCTCAGATGGTTTATATAGTTTCTTTTTTGGTGCCAGGAATGAATTTTTTTCTTTGAGACCACTGTTTGTGGATGTAGTGACTTTTGCTGTCCCATTCTCAGAGAAAGCAGCAGAATTTAGTTTATACCTGTTACATTCCTGTTAATATACCAATGACTTTCAAATGTATTTGGAACTAGTGCATTCAATTAACTTCAGTATATTGCTCATAACATTGCAAGTTTTCTTTGTACTTGTAGAATATATTTGTAGAACAGATGAACAAACATTTATTTTTCATTTTTGCAGCAACGATATAGATTTATTTAAATTGATAAATGTATATCTATACCTGCAGTGGAAAAATTCAGTAGAATAAGCAGGTTATTAATAAATTTAATTTAAAATAGAAAGCCTATAAGTTTATCGAAGAAATACGTAAAAAAACTAAAATGGATTTTTAGGAAAATAGTGCGTGGTAAACAAACTATTGTTAAAGATGCCTTATTTTCATCAAAGATTTTACAATAAACACATATTTTCATCTAAAGGGCATTTTTTATGTTGTACAGTGTAATCAGGTTTTAGATCAACAAAAGATACATTTTGAGCATGATTAGATATTTAGTCTATTGTTAAATGGATTTGCATTTATTAAACCTTACTGCCTGCCTTTGATTGTACGAGAACTAAACGGACTGTTTAGCATGTGATAACGACAAGGATAAAATTTTACTGTGCAATGAAATTGTATATAAAAACCATAAAAACTTCATCTGTCATAAAATTTAATATGAGTATTGATTTTCATCTGATATGGTATCTATAAATAATATAATATTTAGCGAGGGCAGAACTCAAATACTCATTTTTAAAATATGTTACTCTTTGTATATTCATATGCTGGATAACAGAGATAAGAAAATGTGTTAAGAAGTAATTAATTTTTATCGTGAAATATTTTTTTTCCATTTCAAGGAATGACATTTTTGCCCTTAGTTCGTCGTTTTATTATCACCTCACCATTACTAGCTGCATTTATTTAAAGATATGCGAGCATTAACTCACCTTATTCATTCAATGTATCAGATTGGAAAAGAAACAATTGATAAATTAAGTGCATTCTGATAGTAAAAAGTTATAACGACGTTAAAATGATTAACCGATATAATGTGTCCTTGAGAACAAAGTTTACAAAATTGGTGAAATTATAAAAATAGAAGTTGACGTTTCCCTCACATTGTTTTTGTTCATAAGCAACCATAGTCACTGATCGATAAATGCTGATAGTGAAAAGGAAAATTTCTGTCTCCAATTTAAAATTAATTTTTCCCATATTATGTATTCTGAATATCCTAATCCAATTCATACCTAGAAATTTTGTCTAATTATCATTGAAAGCTAATACCAAAAATCAAATAATTCCACTTGGTGAAACATAACACAGTTATTTTTTGCCACTGAGTGAAATTTAATTCCATTAAAAATTATAATAGTGTTAGTCTTGATTTTCTAGCTCACACGGACTCCATAATTTTCCCCAAACATATATTTAAATCAAATTAAGAAGTCAAAAAACTGTGCCATACATTTGGGGCAAATAATTCGCTAATAAAAAGCGAGTTTTGGAATAAAAACTTTGTTTTATTAAGCCTGATATATAAATACTTCTTTTTGAGATATAGATTACACAGTTTAACAATATTTCTCTAATATTGTGAAAGGCATCATTGCAATGAAGTATATCGAAAAGTATTTCCATATATGAAGATACGAATTTGATCGTATTCGGGACTCTGCAGGAAGAATTTCTCTATTTGCTTGTACAGTCTTCTGTTTATTTCCGTAGTTGCGCCAGAACTCCGTCCTGTTCCAAATATGCAATCGAAATGCAGTTATACGCAGTCGGAAAATTTCCCATGGGATATAGAATAAATAATTTTTACATTATTAATGTTCAATTTATAAGATAATTTAGATTTACCCTCGCAAATGCCAGTGGCTTAGAAAGCATAACTGGCGCCTGAGGTATTATAACTTTTTGATGCCCTCCTACTGAAAAGTACGAGGGTTACTCTGAAATAGTTGAGATACGCGCAGACTAGAATTTACAAAATAAAAATAACGGTTTAATTTTAAAATACAAAGTATTTTAACACCACAGTTAATTTTTATTGACTTACTTCAACTTGTTTAGCATAGAATAAATTTTAAACAGAAGAGAAAATGGAGTTGACGCTAGAACATTTTCGCGCTATGGTTTTCTACGATTTTAAAGCAGGATTAAATCAAGAAGAATGCTTTTAACGGTTGCAATTGGCATTTGGGTATGAATCTCCAGCTCGTGCTACTGTATTCAGATGGTTCAAAAAATTTAGCAGAGGTTGCAATTTTCTCCAGGATGAAGAACACACAGGAAGACCGCCATCGGCAGTAATCCTGGATAATACGTCTACCATACGAAAAATGTTAATGGATGATAATCGCTGTACCTATCAAATTATACAGAAGGAACTTAACATTGGATCCGCAGCCATACACAAAGTTATTAATGAAGAATTACATATGAAAAAAGTAGTTTGCCGTTGGGTTCCCCATAATCTAACTGAGCACCAAAAAGGGGAGAGTATCAGAATCAGTAAAGAAACTCTTAAATTGCTAAATGATGGTGGCCACTGCATCATTTCTAAAATTGTAAAGGGGGATGAAATGTACATACCGTTTTTTGACGTTCCAACACGTCAAGAAAGCAAAGTATGGGTCTTTAAAAATGATCCCCTGCCGACAATAGTGAAAAGACAACGCGCACTGAAAAAACTTTTGGTTATTCTTTAATCTAAAAAAGAACTTACGTGGACGTCGTTTTCATTCAGAAGAAGAGATTGATGTGGCTATAAATGAAATTTTTCATCTATTTTAGAAATGAATGGCTTGAGGCCTTTAATCTGTGAAAAATTCGTCTACAAAAGTGCATTGATGCTGGAGGAGACTACTTTGAACAAGCCTAAAATTTTGTAAGTAACTTTAAAAACCTAGTTCTGTCTCAAATTTCAGAGTGATCCTCGTATACAGAATATAATATACAGACTAAACCATTTGACACTCTTTTGCCAATGGCATCCATAGCAATTTAAAAAGCTCTTGTGAATTATAATAAATAATCAAGCAATTTTAAAGTACTTAATCTGCATTCATGAGGAGCTATATATAAATTTTAAATTTCACATGAAAAGGTAATCCATTAATAAGATAATTAGGTTCGTTTTGTATTTAAGAAGTTCATCACGCATGTTTCGTGTTAGAAATAAACAATAGCAAGCAGTTTTCAACTAATAAAAGAAGACTCCTGTATTAAGATTTTAAAGCAAACAACAATGGAATATCTTTATGGAAACCGTTTACATAAATATTAAGACATGGTATGATAAAAAGCAATAATAATTTCAATGCTAAATCTAAATTTCAATTTTCATTTTCAAGGGGAAATTATAACATCTTGACCTATCACAAAAGAAAAGTAAATGAAAATAAATTATAATGTTTATAGTGAGTATTTATCCATGTGTATAAGTGTAAGAATTTAGGTAAATTGTGTATTCATTATTCCATTTAGTGAGCTTTCTAACCAGGATTGGTAGCATAGATCAAGCTGGAGCTCCAAAAAGTGCAGATGGGATAATTCAATCACAAAGTGTTTTATTTATTTCATTTTCAATTTAGGAGGAGAAAATTGTTTAAAATGCAATACTTTGAATCCACAACATATTAAGGCAAATTAAATAGTTAATAACGCTAAATGAATAAGATAATTTCTTTGATTTCATCAGTAAAACCCAACTAGAGCTTGTGTTCATGTTTTTCCCTCCAGGTGGTGCCACCAGCCAAACAGTAATACTCCCTTTTTTGAATATTTTATAAGCAATATAATTTAACTATACATTTGTACCCATTATTTAAACCTTTTATACTGTAAGAGCCATTATTTTCCCTACTTACTAATATATCTTAGTAACTATACTTGATAGTTTTGGTACTTCACAGTTTTGTAATGGTAACCTCAGAATCAGGTAACTAGTTAATGAGTTTTGGTGATGAAACTAGTAAAATATGCCTAGTGAGACTGTAATGCAACAAGTGAATGTCATTATACACTACAAGTGAAATAGTAACTTTGTACTAACCTAATAAACTTAGTTCTCTTTGAATGTGAACTCCTCTCCTCCTTACCTGAAGAAATTGAAAGTAATGTTTATTTATGAAAACAAATGGAGAATACAATATATTACTGATCACTGAAACGAAATTTTCAGAATTTTAAAGATTGAAATAGTACTATCAATTGTTTGTCAAACATTTAAATGTCAAGAACTAGTGTACTCCAATTTATGTTTAAATAAAATACTTGTTCAAATTGCAAGAATTATTTCTGTATCCTGCAATGGTAATAAGTTCAAAGGTTTGAGAAATCTGAGCCTGTATCACCTAGAAATAAGTGTATATTTGGAAACTTACTTCAAAAGTTCTATTTTTTTTAAATGTTATTAAAAACTGTAAACATACAATACTGTTAAGTAGAAGAGTGTGTTAGCCACTGCTTTATTTCTTCCCACTTTATAGCTTTTAGACTTTAAAGGATAATTGTTAGTTTGTTTGGCATCAGCTGATAAACAAACCAGTTTCATCAACATTGTACACAGCAATAAGAGAATATATTTCCTTTTTCTCCTTCTTTATTTATGGGAAAAGGTATATCATTCACTGGAACTGAATTTCCTTATAAAAATTATTTTATGGTTTTCATAAAAAAAAAAATTAGGGCAGCCATCACAAGTTAGGTTTCATATTTTTATGCATGTTGCAAAATCACTGTAATGTAACAAAGATGTCAATTTTCTCATTTCAATAACCATTGATTTACTTATAGGGAAGTTTTACACAATCATCTTGTGGAATGAGTTTTAGGTAGCTTTGTCAACATCATTCGTGGTATATTGAAATTATTTTCATTTGCTGTTGGCTTTTCTTTTTTCTACAGTAACTTTGATATGTATTTTTCCTAAAATCCAGCTATCATTATCTGAAAAATCAGATACTTTTTAGCAGCATCAACTTGTTTAACCCTTTATCAATTTCCAAAATTATTTTTAACTTTAACAGATCAAATATGAGCTTCAAAAAACAGTCACATAGCACTCCAAACCAAACCAATCAAAAAACAGTCAAAGTTCTAACTAAAAATAAAGAGCTTCAACTATTCTCATCTGGAAACAGTAGCAACCCCTCTTCACAATCTTTTTGCTACAATAAGACTGAACAGTTATGTACGGACATAAGCAAACATTACTTTAATCCCCTTGATACTCTTGCTATCATATCTTATTTCCTTTCAACTGTTTATCTTTTCTGACATGCTGGACACAGACCTATTTTTAGGTATATGTTATTCTGTGTTATAAAGTACAGGATGGAAAAATTCAAAGAGTAGCTTCATTTAGGTGAATAAAGAGATAATTTAATCAGTTAACAATTTATCTGTTAACTGCATTTAATGTGCATAAATGTCAATACAAATCTTCATTGTGGTTTGGCTAACATGTGTACACATCATGTTAAATAATTATCTGGATATGAAAACTCAAAATTTCAGTAAAATGTAATGCAAATGCCATTTAGTGATATGTTTTCATCATAATACCAACAAGCATGCTATAAATGTCTAAAAAATTTATGTTATTTTCTTTGGTATAGAAGTTATTCTCTACACTATGTAGTTTTATTTATTAATTTCCCCATGCATTGGGTATTCCCTGTACTTACTCATGCTCAACCAGTGAAGTACCACTATGTGTGATACCTTGTTTTAATAAATGTACACATAAATTAACTGTTTCTTCCTTTGATTTTTCTTATTTTATGACAATTTTAAAGCTGTCAAAAATAAAACCCATTTTCAACAATAAATTGCTAATTTTTATCTAAAAATTAAATTTTATTTGCTGCACCTTTTCTTATTAATATGATTCTTTGTATTACACATGCATTCATATATATCATTGCTCAATTTTGATTACACACTATATGACTTTAAATTATTCAGTTAAACCATTTCTGTAGACAAATAAGACTGGTAATTATTTTTCTTATCAATATTTATAACATTAAGTAAGTTTTGAAGTAATAAAATAATTTCCAACATAATGATTTATGAAATCAAATATGCAATATAATTCATATAGGTTGTTGCCAGCAGTTTATAGTGTTGAAAAAGAAAGCATTTTATTCATATGTGTCACTTGGTTATTTCAGGTTCATACAGGTGTTTGAAAGTAAAAATTAAGGACTTTTTTAAAAGAGTCTTCTAACTTTTTCTGGACCTCCCGAGAAAGAAAATTATGATTGAATTTTATGCAGATTTATCATTTAGTTTCCTCTCATTAAAAAAAATGTATAAGAATTTTTTGAAATTCTCATAAAACTGTCTCTACTTACAGGAGAATATTTAAATAACCAATGCAGTTTAACTAAGACTGAAGCAATTACCCAATCAGTAGATATTGCACATTTGCTAAAAGCATTTAAAATTTGGAAATCAAAACTACCAATGCATGAACATTTTCAGTTCTAAATTACCAATGTCAACATATTGAAACTCTCTTCCTAAATCATTGTTTTTGCAAAGCTTCATAAAGGCTTTGATTGAGAGATGGACTATCCATTGATACATGGAAAAGATTAGAAAGAATTAATGAATGGAAAGTTTCATAAAATTCTCCCCAAAATATCTTCCACAAGCAGGCAGAATCAAAATATCTTGCTGAAACTTTATTTTATGATAGATCATATAATATAATTTCTTGGCAAAGGTTCTTACTCAGCTTTCACTTTTATTTATTTATATCAAATTCAATTTAAGTTATTAATTTGTCCAAATAAACTCATCATAGAAATTAAGAACTTTAAGGGCCCTTTTTTAATGAGCATCTCAAATTTAAGTTTATAAACACAGTATTAACAACACTAGCCTATGGAAATGAGTTAATAAAATGTAGAAATTAATAATAAATTTGAGTTAGTGTACACCAATAAAAGTTTTTTTCCTTGTTAAAAATTTAAGCTTGTGCAGATGAGATAGTAGAACATAGGGCCACACAATACCTAAACACGGGCCTACTGCTCAATAGTATGTCATTTTCCAGGGAAAAAATGTGATATGTGTACTATCAATATTTTTAAAAGATTTTAAATTATCACTAAGCACAGATATGTCTAAAAAATTATTGATCTAGGTAGGTTCAAAATACTATGATTAAATAAGGAATTCTACATGAAAAAATAAAATAACATAGCAGGCAGATTTATTGTTATATACAGGTTTTACTCTTATCTTCTTTAGTATTTGTAATTCAAAACATGAAAATGAAGAATTTTTAGACAGTTTTCTATTGATGGGAATAACAATAATGGACTTTTAAAATTAAATTTTGTATAACCCACAAATTTAAAAATATATTTAAAAATTTCAATACTTTAGAAAAAAAGGAAAGCCTCAATTCATGAAATTATAAAAATGACATTTATTTAGAATTTTCTGAAAATCTAATTTATTGAGTAACAATGCAGATTATATAAATTTTTTTAGTATAAAACATAAATTATTAGAGAGAACAAAAAAACTAAATGTAAAAAAAGTTCTAACAATACAAAACTTGCCATACCTTGAAATTAAAAACAAGTAAAATAGTAACAACTATAATTTTCTAAACATCTTGCATATCAGAAAATTTCAAGAATGAAATGCTAACTTCTGTGAGGTGTTCTAAAGAAAATACCAATGCCACAAACTGAAAGCAATTTCTGTAACTATTTTTCAAGATAAATAAATAGAAATAATTATGGTTTCTACTACAGGCAAAGATGATTGCAATAAATTAGAAAACAAATTTACTTCTATATTTTTCATCTTCCTTATGAAATAGGATGAACAAATACTTAAAAATAAAGTTTTGATATTAAATATGATGAAATATAGCTGTTTTAAAAAAATTTATATTTACTAATTATAAAACTGAACATTTAGTTGCCTGACAAAGGATCGGGAAAGAGGTAGTTCTCATTTAATTTTCCTTGTATAAGCCAGTTTGTAGCAACAAATGCTAAATTGGTGGCATATGTACCTTAAAACATTAATATCTATCCATCAAAGTATTTTTTAATAAAATATAAACAGTTGCCAGCATTCATTACATACAAATTTAAATTAATCAATTACTCAAGAAAATGATTCTCAGTATATACATGTATAACTAAATATAGCACATCACAAAAGCAACAAAGTACTTCAGTATAAATAACATGAAAACCTATTCAGTTTGTCGTTGCCATCTTCTGTCACACAGTAAACTGCAAAATGCATATCTCCTAAGACACCATAATGAATTTGAACTACATAGTATAAAATATGAATATGAGAATCATAGTTTTTAAAAATAGATCTCAATACTGAAACACTTATTTTCTGTATTCTTCAGTTTATGAACTATACCTCTATTTCTTTTTTTATTTCCTCATAACACAAACACAATAATTCAGAAAAAATATTTAGGTTCAAATTTAAATTACACAACAAGTAAATAAATGGAAACATTTTAATGGCAATGAATATGTATATAAATATCTACTTCAACATTTTTTTACACAAATTTATTACAATATGTACATTAATTAGGTATTAAAGATATGGAATTATAATTTCTGCTTAAAAATATAAATTTCATGCTTTTTTGTATTCCACTCTTTCAACTTTAACATCATCACCCACAAGCTGGTAGACATACGTTACTACTGTAGATGACTGGATGTCCATTAGCACAAATGATGGTATAACAGCACTAAAAACATTAAAAGAGTGAGTTATAACAGAAAAGAAAAATAAATGTCAATATTGCAAGAAATATTTAATGAGTCAAATGTTTTAATAAGGTTGTAACAATTTTAAGGTATAACTAAGATATGTCTTTAATTATTCATAAAATATCATAATTTTATAAAATATCATATAATTTTATCAATAATTTTATAAACTAATTTGATTTTCTATAACTCTAGGCTGCAATTCACATTTTATAAAAACATAAAAATTTAACATAAACACTAAATCTTGACATGCACTTTAGATTTTTTTAAATTTTAAGTTTAAAAGTAGAAATTTCACTCTATTATATTAGGATCTCAAATTGTGTATTATAGCATAAATTAATTTAAACCCTTCTTTGAACAAGCTGTATATTTTAACAAGTACAATATTCTGATAATCAGTATATAATGAGTGTTCTATGAATGACAAAAACAAAAGGAAAAAAATTGATTTTTAATATAAATCTCACCCATTAATAATCCATTAATTTAAGACCAGCTGTTCAAACTATAAATTCATTGAAAACGTATAAATCAGAAACATTTTTCTAACTCTTAATTTGAAGGTGAAAACATTGTTATATGAATAAATAAAATTAAAGTTAAAATGATAAAATTCATTCTTTCTTCTAAGTTAAAAGGATCAGACCTGCCAACTACTAAAATCCAAAACCCTATATTAACCTCCATGATTATCAATTAATCTAATGACCTTATATTATGCTAATAAAAATTATATAAAAGATAACCAAAGTTAATAATATTCATCTTCTATATATAGCTAAAAATCTCTTCCTTCTCAGCAGTTCTATGTAGGACTGTTAAAATGAAATCTAAGAATTTCTTATATTTAAAATATCCATCAAATGCTACTCCATACCAATAGTCCTACTTCAAAAACTGCAGAAAGAATTTCTTGCATACTGTAAAAGTCTAATAGCAAACTCATTTTATTGCCACTATTAGTCTTAATTTGGAAGAGCTAAAGAAAAATTTTAATTTGCTGTCACAAAAATGGGCACAAACAAATTTGCTTTCAAAAATCTATCAATTTATACATTTGCCCAAGAAGTCATCAAAAATCCATTATTGTTCAGTTAAGCCTAGAGAGTTGGCCGGTTTGAAAGTATAAACACAGACAAATACAAATCCTGATACACTGCCCTAGATCCACAGCGGAAACTCCCTTATACAAAGATGAGGGGGTACAGAAAATTCATAAAAGTGATTATTTCATATGTGAAGTGAATAGTTCTTTCTGCCTGTGACAACATGAAACAACCGTGTACTGTTATTCATTTTTTAAAAAAGTAGATTAAAGATTAAAAATACCTGTAGACTATAAAAATAATTTTTTTTGTCTACATTAAACACATTCTGCTGTTGAATCAATTAAACAGAAGCAAATATAAAATAAACCCTGTTTATAAAATACTTTTACATAAAATAAAATTAAACACCCAGAGAAATAGCTAACACAAACAAAAACTCTCATATTTTTGAAAGAATAATGTAAACTAAAATTCCTTAACAAAAAACAAATTAACAGAGAAACAATATGCACATGCACTTCAGTATACAACTAAGGTCATGGATCATGTCACATTCATAAAATTACTCATTTTGTATCTTAAAACAAACAATAATCTTAGATTGCTTCATTTATTTGCTCACTGAAATCTGTGAATTGGACATGTTATTCTAATACTTTTGACAATACTTGGATTTGCCCTTATGAAATTTCTTACACTTTTATCTTTTCCAGAATTTAATATTTTTGACATTTCAATTTTTATTTGATTAGGGTTATCCTCAATATCATGAGTTTTTATTTTGTTTTGCACGGAAGGCATGCTCCTTTTCCCCATTGTCTGTTTACTTAGTGAAACACACACACTGTGAACAGAACAGAATTACAGATTTCACTGAAAAATCAAAAAGAAGGGTACAACAGAGAAAAGGAAATTACTTTCAAAAACAATAGATGGACTGAACCAATGAGCTTCAAAGCAGTGACCAAAAGCCCTTTAAAAAATAGAAGTCGTGCTAAAAAATATTTGCAAAGAACAATATAGAAGTTGCCTTCCTTCTTATACCAGAATAAAACTTATCCCAGGGGATCAAAAACTTCTATGTATGAATATTTACATAAATGAATAAATTAATACATGGTTTTGTAGAAATTTTACTGGGAAATGCAAATATTTCATATAACTGAATATTTTGTTTGAGTTTTGTACAGGGTATCTGCCAAAATAAAATTTTTCAAATCCATGACTTTCCCTGATTTAGCGGATCATTTTCCATGACTTTAAAAAGCTTTCGTTAAAGTATATATGAATAAAACTTCTGATGTACATACAAATAAAATATATGCTTTTAGAGAAATTACAGGAATTTTATCATAAAAAACTATAAACTTACTTTATAAGTGTTAATAAACTCACATACATAAAAATAAATTGTTGTATCTACATACCTAAGTTTAATCATGCAGCAATTTTTCAATCAAAATGTTTCCAAGTTGAATTCAGGGTACTTTGGTATTTATTATCCAGGTGACCATGAATAATAACCAAATATAACCCAATAATGTTTATATACAATATCCCTAGAGGCAAACTTATATTTTGTGCAAAAATCTTAACTAATTTTTATTAAAAAATAATTATTATTATATTAATAAATTTTAATCTACAACTTAAGAAAAAAACAGAATAATATACATTTACCCACCCATTAAGCTTTCTTGCTTTGAGTTTCCTTGGTGAACAAATTTTACTTGGCAATATGGTCAATAAGATAATACATAAATACCAAACTCAGTAACTTCAGCCAAATGACAAGTAAAAATAGAATTAAACAATTCAATGCATTTTTATTTAATTGGTAGTTTAGCGGATCCATGACTTTTACTCATTTTACTTGAAAAATCAAGACTTTCCATGACAAAATTAATCCATTGTCTAAATCCATGATTTTCCAGGTGTGCGGAAACCATGTTTGTATAAATGAGTTTCCACTGAATATACTTCAATATTCAGTTTAATTTTCAGTTACCATATAATTACACATATAGAATATACAACTTATTTTTCTTTAATTTGCAGTATAGAAAAAGTAATAGGCAAAATCATAAAATAATTTGTTTTAAATCTTTCATATTCTTACCTATCTAATGGATTATAAGCCCCTGTAGCTGATCCAGGATTAATATAAAATTTATTCTCATGTTCATATGCTTCAAATTTATGGGTATGGCCAGATATGAGAATATCTACATCTAGTTGTCGCTGCACCAATGCCAAGCTATCAGGGTCTCCCCATGGCACAACTTGATGGCCATGGCATAGACCAATACGGAACTGTCCAACAGTTACTACTTTCTGTTCTGGATAATTTAAATTCTAGAGAAAAAATATATGTTACTTCACATATCTAAAATTTAAAAGACAAATATAGTTCAAATATTTTATATTTCAAATGACATAAAATTTATTTTATATTTCGTATCAAAATTTAATAGTTAGTCATAAAATACAAATCTAGATACCAAATTGCTTTTAACCTTTTAGATCTCACAAAAGCCATTTACAGCCAAGACCTCTGAATCCCAGAAAACCCAAAATAATCAGATATTCTGCTTAACCCCTAGATATATGTTCACAGAATATGCTAATAATAATACACAGAGGACTTTTTTGTAAACACTTGAGGGTAAACATAGCTGAGCAAAATACAGCACAAGACATATGTTTACAATACAGGGAGAAACTGCTTGCTGCTGATTAATATGAAACATTTTATTACTCTTTCTGATTTGGGATAAAACCCTTTTTTTTTTTTTTTGTTCATCTTATAAAATAGCAATTTATTATCAGTATTCCTTCAAGAGTTCAAAAATTGCATGCTGGTTCATTTATTTCTAATTCAATACCTCTGAGCATTTATAGATAAAATGGTGTAGCCAACCAAGAACGTTAAAAAGAAAAATGCAGTGGGTTGTTCTCTCAAGAGAGATGGGATACTTGTTTAACTAGATTGATCGTGGAGAAGAAAAACATGATCACTTTTGAATATTTGAAATTTTAGAGTCTTAATGAGTTAATCTTCTATAAGTTTTAATTAATATAACAGGATATTTCTATTAATCCACTCGTCTCCTAAAAATGGTTAATGTCTATCCATATTCTAATAGTCTATTATATTAGCATAATGTTTTGATCAATCACATTGTAAAAGTATCATTCAAAATTCATCTGTATTTTTCAGAAATATATCAATATTTAAGCACGACATTCCAGGCTTATAGCATCAATCCCTGTAATTGGTTTTTACTCTCATATGCTAATAAATGTTAAAAAATTTTTAATTCTCTCCCAGCCTTTAAATGTGAATGAAAAGGTTTGCCCCATCAAGGATGATTAAGAATCGAACATTTCTTATATTACAAATGAATATCTAAAACTTTTCTACATATATTTAGAATTTCTTATACATAAAAATAGGCATACTCTATAAACAAGATATTAAAAGGCAATCTAAAAGTTTGAATAGTTAGCATGAAATATCATATTATAAAATATACTATTAAGAAGGTATTAAAATATTAAAACTATAGAGCTTATCAGCTAAACTTTAAAATATTTTTAACAAAGAAATTAAAATTTTTCAGTAAAAACAAAAATTGAAACATACTTAGGGATGAATTTTAATACAATTAAATACTCACTATGCATAATGGTAAAATTTATTTTGAAATTAAAGGGCATATATAGGGTTTTTAAAACACCTAGCTAAAACTTAGGTTGTAGGGAAACTGCAAAAATGTGAAAAGACTAATTTAGCTCAAATTTGTTCTGAACTATTAGAAATAAAGTAATATCTATAAAAAATCTGATATTCTGTTACGTAAGAAAGAGCACTGATTGAAGTATAAAAACCATTAATTTATACAACATTGATGATGCAGTTTTTAAGAGTAACAAACTGCACCCTAAACCAAAATTCTGCAGATTTTTAGAAATCAAACACATTTCAAAATGAATTCAATCAACATGTATACATATGTATATGTATATGTATATATATATATATATATATATATATATATATATATATATATATATATATATATATGTGTGTGTGTGTGTGTGTGTGTGTGTGTGTGTGTGTGTGTGTGTGTGTGTGTGTGTGTGTATGCATATATATATAAATATATGTGTATATATATCATGTTCTGAAATATGGAATTGATATTATGGGGTTAATTTAGCAATAAATGCAGTACACTACATTATGATAAGGATTGATTTTAGTTGAATTGGTTAATATAAGCATCTTGCACACCAACTTTTGTAGCAGGGTTTATGGCACAAGGGAGCTGGTTAACTCCACATTAGAACACTGTCCTTTAATAAATATGTTTAAGCATCAAATGAGTTGAAAAGTGAAATTTAAAATGAAGTATGTTAATCTATTGTTTCTCAGGGCTAGTATCCTAACATTTATGTATGTCCATTATATATAATATATATATATATATATATATATATATATATATATATATATATATATATATATACACTGTATGTGTATATACATATGCTTATATATACTCAAACACACATTATACATAATACTAGAACCTAAAACAGTAGTTGTGTAAATACCCAAATGATACTCAAATATTGTGGCAGTTTAAGTAATAATACAACTTTATAGTTACTTCAATTGCTTACAAGTCTAATCAACTATTTAACAGAAGAAATAATTAATAGAATACAATAAAAATCTACATTACCTCATCGAAATCGCCCCTAACAACATGCACATCACTTGCAAGAGTTTTCAGGTAATCATATGATTCTTTCGTGCATAAATTACCAGTGCACAATATGTGCTGTATCCTCCCTGGAACTAGTAGTTTTTTAAACTTGAGTGGCAGACTATGACATCTGTGCGGAATGTGAAGGTCTCCAAGCACAAGGACAAGCTAATAAGTGGAAAAACAATTGTTTACGTTACTATGTAAACATTTTAGAATAAACATTGTTATACAACTTGTCCATGGCAATTTCAAATAATAAAAGTAATTGATCAGAGTGTGCTTCATCTCAAATAAAATCTACTGTAATATAATTTGCTATGAAACACAACAAATACAAACACTATGAACACAATAAATATATAAGTTAGGAAAAAAAATTTACCATAATTTACAGTTTTAATACCGCCCCTACTGACAATTCCGGAAAGCAAGACGACGTTTAAGAGTTGAGATGTATGTTCGAGACAAACAGTAGTCAGCATAGACTCTATGGAAAATCAGTTAGGTGAGATAAATTTCAAAGAACTAATTGACTGCTGCGCCCTCAGTCAAAAGTTTTCCGAATTAACTGTCACTACGCTGTGTTCGCGGTGTTTGAGATTTTGACTGACGTCTGGGACCCGGATTCGGAAATATAGATGGGGTGGTGTAGAGAGATGCGTCTGTGTCCAGCAAGCATCCAAACTCCAAAGCATGCGCACTGTGAACGGAGGAAACTGCTTTTGAAGGATTATACTTCAAAACCAGCTTCCCTCTTCACACTTTCTAGAGATTTCGCCAACTGTAGTGCTGAATTTATATAGTGTGCCGTCGCCCAGGGAATTACAAGCGTTTTTATAGCATGCCGTCACGTGCATTTTTGTGGTTGAATTATTTGCTAAGTTTATATTTTATTTCATGAAAAATAACCCATCCTATGGATTCAATATTTATGAAAAACTTTTTATTATAAAAGATCACTTAACTGCTGAATTTATATAGTAATTAACCACCACGTGCTTTTTTTAATGTTGACTTATTCGCTAAGTTTTTATTTTATTTCATGAAAAATGGACTCATCATATGGATGCAATATTTGTGAAAAACCTCTTATTAAGACAGATTCTTTAACAAAACATAAAAGTATGTGAACATGATTTTGAATCAGAGATTAGAAAGTCCATCGGGTGACACAAAATTTGGATTCATAAGCATTTAAGGAAGCATATAGATGATCATCAAACCCAAATTGAAGTTGAAAATTTTGAATTTACCAATTTTGATAATTTTTATCATATTGGTGGAAAATAGACATGAAAGGAACAGTTAACAAAAGTTTGTTTTACAAATCATTTTCTACTAATACAACATTGTAAGTTTCAGGGTGACAAACTATTTTACCATTTTTAAAAAATATAAAAATGATAGTAATTATAGAAGTGTTGTTTTAAAATAACAATTACGTTGGTAATAAATATGCCCTATCACTCCCTTACATTAGGCAGAAATGGGGCATGTTTTTGAAAGTTAAAATACATGCATAATTTTCAAAAATATGAAAAAAGACAAAGAATGTATGTCGTTCATGAATATAAGCTTTATTGATTAAGGAGAACTTCTATTTTATCTATTTACATACTGTAAACAAAAATATTCAGTTCAACTGATACCAACCCAGCTAGCACGGAAATGTTGGATTTTCGTTGGCTATAAGTTGGCTGTTGGTCTTTGGTTGGGTAAACGTTGAAAAGGGGAAATGAAGTGATGGTAATTAGTTGGCAAAATGTTTGGTTGGCCATCGGTAATTCTGAAAAGTTGGCCAACCGTTGGACCAACGTAAGAGATTTTCTGTTTACGCCTCTTGCACAAATATCGGCATACCATTGGCTAAGAAATATAAAAGTAACCGCCTATATCTACGAGCATGTGCAGAAGCTCCACCAAAAGAGAAAGTTGTGTATCAACCGCCATCTTTAGGGTTAACGCCCCATCGCTGCAGGATTTCAAATTTGCAAGGTAAGTTCTCTTGATATTTTTGTGTTCTATCATATATATATGATATGCCCTCAATATTATTAATTTATTCCTGAAGAAAACGATGTTTGGCTATCTGAACTGTAGTTTCTCTTTTGTTTTTTTAATAGCAACATACCATTTACAAAAGTATATACACGGTGTTTTGGTACACTTTAGTCTTTAATACCTTTTAATACACTTCTTTAGTACAGATTTAAGAAAATAACAAATTTTAAGTCAATTTAAGATAGGTGACATAATTTTTTTTTTAAAGCATGCTGATTTAAATTATCGTTAGGTTACTTTTTTGTGTTTTTTCTTAATAATAATAATAAAGTTGTATAATGATATGTAAATATTATGGATTTCACTTTATCATAGTTATGAAACTTGTTTACTTTATAACTTAATTTTATTTATTAGATGTAATTATGTTTGCCTTTACTTTTTTACATATTCAAATCATCTTTGAATCATTTTAAAAAGGTAAAAGGATAAAAGGAAATGTTTGTGGTAACATTAAAACATTTTATAATATATACTTTTTGAGTTACTTATTTGTGTTTCAGATGCCATAAAATTGTGAATCCAGAGAAAATGTAGAGAACTTTGGTAGATGGATATGGTGGCCGAATTTAAATTTAAAAAAAATTGTAAATAAAAGAAAAATAACTAAAATATGTATATATATTTTTTTTTGTTTAACCTCTGTTGTGTTGATTCATAAGCATTTAAGGGAGCATATAGATGATCATCATACCCAAATTGAAGCTGAAAATTTTGAATTTACCAATTTTGATAATAGTTTTTATCATATTGGGGGAAAAATAGACATGAAAGGGACAGTTAACAAAAGTTTGTTTTACAAATTATTTTCTGCTAATACAACATTGTAAGTTTCAGGGTGACAAACTATTTTACCATTTTTAAAAAATATAAAAATGATAGTAATTATAGACGTGTTGTTTTAAAATAACAATTACATTGGTAATAAATATGTCCTATCACTCCCTTACATTAGGCAGGAATGGGGCATGTTTTTGAAAGTTAAAATACATGCATAATTTTCAAAAATACTAAAAATGACAAAGAATGTATGTCATTTATAAATATAAGCTTTATTGATTATTGATAACATTTATTTTATCTATTTACATATTATAAACAAAAATATTCAGTTCAGTTGACACCAAAGAGTTTGGTGAATATTTTAAAATTTGCTACTCAGGCAGAAGTTGAGCATAATACTCACTGATAAGTTTAGGATTGAACACTAACATGCATTTATTCTTAAGCATTTTTATCTAGAAAGAAAAAAAGTTAAAAAGATTATATTAAACTATTATCGCTGTAGTAAAATAAGGGAAAGGTTCAAAGATTAATTAAACTTACGAAAAATGCTGATACATATAGAATAACTAAAATAAGTTAGATCTATGTTAAAAGTCATACAGTTACACTTAATATGATAACCAAAGTAAATAATTATGAGCGTGAAGTGAAATCAACTAAAAAATTAGATCATAAGCATCATTACACTGTTGAACATCCAACTTGTATCATGCAATATAAATTGAAGTGCACAAATGTGAACATGTGCGAATAATTTAAAACAACATATGTAAACATATTCATGCAAGTATACAGATATATGAGAAACACCAAAAGAAAAAATACATATATTGAAAACAGTGGTGGTGAAAAAGAAATTACTAATATTTTACAAATGTATAGTTTCAATAGTATCTAAAAACCAGAAACAAACAACCAGTTCTCTGAAATGAAGCAAAAATTTAACATTCTTGAATATGTCCTAAAAGGCTGTGAAATAAGCCCTAAAATTAGTAAAGAACTAAAAAATAAGAGAAAATACTATACATAATGTGCTAAAATTAAGCAACAAAATTAAACATGTAAATTTTAAGATTCATGAACATTTTAAAAATGAACTGCTTAGTAAGAAAATTAAAACTCCAAACAAACTCCACAAGAAGGAAAAAAATCGAATCCCAATTTAGCATTATTAAAACAATTAGAGAATGAAAAGAAAATATTGGTGAAAGTTTCATACATTTAAATAAAGAAGTGCTGTATTTATATTCTATGACTGATTATAAACATTAATAATATTGAGAAAATTCTGTTTTCATTATGTTTAAATTTTATATTGCAACATGAAATTTGTATTTTTGTATTATATAAAATTTGCTGGTTACTTCCTACATTTTGCTTTTTTATTTCCTTATATATATATATATATATATATATATATATATATATATATATATATATATATATATATATATATATATATATATATATATATATATATATATACATACACAAATGTTCAAATATGTGTGTGTGTATAAATTTATTTATTTTATTCTTTTGAATGAATTAGGTTTCATTTATAAGTGAGTTAAAAAAAAATACATAAACTAATAGATAATAAAAAGAAACAAAAGTACACATACTTTATTAAATTACGTGGACATCGTAAAAAAATAAACATTTTGAATAAAAATTCAATTAGTCAAGTTTGTTCAGATTTGTTATCTGTACAGGGATTTTAAGTTTCATCTTTTTTTTTAAATGTTTCAATATGAAAGAGTTAATCAAATTTTTACTTTTTTAAATAACTATGTTGGTTTGTTTCTTTAAATAAGTTCTATCTCTGTAAATAAATGCATTTTCACACAAAATTAAGAGAAATTTTGTAAATGATGGGCTAAAATCACAAAATTTTTATTTATAACATTGTTATAATTAGTACCAGCAAATATACAAACATTTTCTTCATAACATATACTTATTAAAGAGATAACTATTTAATATGATTAATTTATATCAGTAACAACCCATGGGTCATAAATTTTTGTATAAAATTGTTTATTAATGTTTTGTTAAAATAATTTGTTATATTAGCATATAAAGACAAAATTAACCAAAAATTGGATGTTTTTTTAACTTAATTTGTCAATTACACATATCCTAGAAATGTTAGGAAATTCCTGGCAAAGGGGGGGGGGCAGTTATCAACATATGACAATTTAAATTGGAAGTGCACAATTTTTGAAAGGCCTACTCCCACAGCTAATTAGAGTAGTAAAAATATTACATAAATGATATCATGTCTGTTTACCACATAGACTATAGAGCAGTGGATATAGATATCCATAAATTTACAAATAGCTGTTAGAGCATTTTCTACTAAAAAACTCATTAACTTTTATGAGATTATATTTATTTATCCATTAACTTCACCTCATTAAAGTTAATGATTTTTTGTTATTAACTAAAAGTTTAATAACTATAAAGTGGTAAAATAATGGATATGGAAAAATTTATCAAAGTTTTTAAGAATAAACATTCTTTGAAAAAAAAATATTTTAACACTATATTTAATTCTACTGAGCAGTAAAAGTAAATTTTTCTAAAAAGTGATTAGTCTATTTATTCTGGTTACATATACATAGTGTAAAACAAAGTTTGAACTCTGTAATAAAATTTAAAAATTGCTGAGTAAAATTGAGAAATTCTAGATTAATTTTTAAATAGTTAAGATATGAATATATACAGTTATTTGTACATAATTTGACAGCTAGGGTCTTCATCAAATTAACATTTTTTGTATCACTTGTACACTTAAATAACTGACTGACGACAAACGGAATGTAATCTTTTATAATGTTAAATGCATATGAAGTTAATTTTTATTTGCAACATATTCTAAATTTCAAATCTTAATTTGTCATTAGCACTGAGGATTTTAAACAACATAATATATCCATCCAAAAATGATAACTACTGTATAACTGATATTAAAAAAATGTAGTTTTTTGTCTTCTATTTAAAAATAAAATATGAATATATAAGTATTGTAAGAAGTCATACATTGGTTGTCTTAATTCCGAAATTAATATAAAGAGTAAAGCATTAAAGTATGAGTAAAAAATATTTCAAAACCGATTTGCCAAACTTCCGATACTGCGCCAAATATTAACACCTCTACTGAGATGGTAATACAGACTCTCCTTTTCTCTTTTGGGGGTAGACATCAAATGCGCATGCGTCGGAGTTGGAGGCTTGCTGGATACAGACTCTCCTCTAGTATTCACAATTTCTTCAGTGAAATTTATAGCGCATGTGCATTAGTCATAAATCCAAATGATTTCATCATTCAGACGCTCTGTGGTCGCCTAGTAACCGTTTAGTTTATGTTTTATCTGAGAAAGCGTGTTAGTTATGTTGTGACCAATGTTGTGGGATTTTGCCTTAAATCTAATAGATTAGTTTTTGATTTTGTTTTTAAATGACGCAGAGAAAATTTGTTAAATGAATCTGTTAGAGATGACTCTGTGACGTAAAGATTTAAATATCTCACAGATTATGTTTAAGTGTTAGCTTCATTTAATACAATTTCAGCTTTTTTTTTTTTTCTTTATATTTTAAGAACAGTATAATTTAATTCATTGAATCCTAATTTTATGTGTTTAATAAAAAATTTAACTGTCTAGGCTAAAAATACATAATAGTGGAAAACAATATTTATATTGCCTAATTTATTAAAAATTTAATGTGATTTTAGTTAATATAGTTTGTTTTTCACTTACATTATTTTGCTGATATGGCTGTTCGTAGTTCTCTTACAGATAACGGGATTAAAAAAAAACTATAATGTACAGTAATCAAAGCCATATTTTAAATTTTTCAGGTAAATGACTCTGGCAAAGACATGAATACATCAAATGAAGATTATATTGAAAATACATACACTATTCGTCCGCCTATTCAGGAAAAGTAAATATATGCACATGGTTTTACTGGTATCATCATAAATAATTGGAACTAACTTAGCAGAGTTTTTTAAATATTATTTACTTATAAATGTTGATGTTAATTGGTCAGTTGCATACTTTTACAGCTTAAAAACATCTTCTTAAATGTGTCTTATCTTATCAAGAATCTGTTATATTTTTAATGGTTCTAATTAAAATTTAAATAAGGATAGTATATATATGTATATGTCGTCATTTAGTAACAAGTCATTTTCCAGAATGCCTGTTAAAGATGAAAATGGCAAAGCCACTTTTTTAAAATCTTCGAATGTCTAAAATTCATAATGAGGATACAATTCATAAAGAAGTTGTTTCAAAAACCATATACTTATGAATTATATTCTGTACTAATATGTGTGTCCTCAGTACATTAGATTATTTATCAAATATTGTCTTAATTATTTATTCTTCACACACATATATATATATTGTGTTGGTGTTAAGACCAGTAATGATATGGACACAGGCACAATTTAAATTTAATGAGCTTCTTTATTTTCCTTCAGTTTCTTGTCTCCTCAATTCATAATGCTTAATTTTTCAATGTTGTGTTCTGTTCGCTTGCCCTGACATCTAACAAAGTATCAATATCTGAATGGTTATACTGTGCTATTCCAAGGCCTTCTAAGTAGCATGTTCTGTATGTAGCACTTATATCATGTTGAATTATACATTTTTTTGTATTTACATCTATTTTATATATAACATCTATGAACACCATGTATTTTATTCAAAAGACCATCCCAAATTTTAAATTTATATTTTTAAACACTTGACATACACCCGTACATATGTACATATGCATGTTTTGCTTAAGCCCTTTGAGGAATTCACATCATTTATACACATATTTATGACATTCCTTAGTTGTAAAATTACTTCAACCTTCATATACATAGTACCAATACCAAAAGGTTATGTGATCATAAAATCTTTTCCACACTCTGTACAATCAGTCATTGAACATACCTCTTTAAGATGGCAGAAGGCAAACTCTGTATACATATCTACTTAGTTTTGACTGATAGCGTGACCAGAAAGTTATTTTAGCTTTAAGTATGGGAATTTTGCTCTGGAATTAGCAATTAAATTCAGCTGTAATTGCTTTTTAAATTTATTTTTGCTTTTTTTAATTTCTAAAGCATGGCATATATGTATATATGTGTATATATATATATATATATATATATATATATATATATATATATATATATATATATATATGTATATATATATGTATATATATACATATATATATATATATATATATATATATATACATATACATATATATATACATATATATGCATATATATACATATATATATATATACATATATATACATATATATACATATATATATATACATATATATATATATATATATATATATATATATATACATATATATATATATATATACATATATACATATATATATATACATACACACACACACACACACACACACACACACACACACACACATATATATATATATATATATATATATATATATATATATATAAATGATTGGTAGATTTGACTCTGTTGAGTTCAGTACAGCTCTTATGCTTACTTTTTAAATTTGTTTATATGTAACATTATTATAGGTGGATCAATTAATGAAATAATACTTATTTAGAAAGTGGCTGAGGAACTGAAATTATTAGAATTAAAGAGGCATTGTAAGTGCAGCACAGATCTATTTCAATAATTAAGTTTTTGGAACTCATACCAGAATCAAAACATTTACACTTGAAGGAAGCTACGTGCATCTGAATTTAATTTATGATATAACTTATTAGTTTGAATCTGTTTTCTACTATGAATTTCATAAAATCAAAATATTGTTCACAGTTGACGATTTATCTTAGAAAACTTCTGTGGATGGGAAGAAATTTTGTGCCTAATTTAGTTAAATGTTTTACTTTTTATCAATACATTCTTATTGTATTTTATCTTTATAAATAACGTTTTAGAACAATTAATTATTTTATAAAATTTAAGCTTTTCCTTATAATATTTTTACTGTATATTTTATATTGTACTTAAGACTTATGTTCCATTTTAATTAAATTAAAAATAAATTATAAATTTAATGCTGTGTATATTTGGTGTGGCTCTTTATAATGTATATAAAATTGAAATGTAGCTTTCTGTGATCTCATTTGTACCCACTTCTGATTTATTTAATTATTATTAAAGTAGGATCATGTATGAATCATATATCTGTTATAAATAAATAAGATAGTTTCATGCATTTTATCAGGACCATATGATAGTTTCTCATGTCTGATGCAAAGTTTTTATAGTACTTCCCCTTAAGCATTAGCTGCTTATGTTATCCTCATACTATGTTTCTGATGGAACCACCTCTCTATATCATATCAGGACATAGGGCTGCATTTTATACATACTTAGCCCCTTGATAACTACACAAATTTTAATCATCTTATAATTTATTTATCCTTAGTAAATAATTTCATTTTATAGACATACCTACAGTTGTAATTGAAAATAGGTCAATGAATGCATGTTATTCTTTATTTTCTCTTTTTTTTATATTGAGTCTATTCATTAATACTAATCACTGATCATAGAACAATTTTTTAAATAGGTTTAATAAGGATGTTGTAATGCAAGTTGTAAAATCTGCTCTTATTGAACATTATGAAGGAAGGATTTTTGGTTCTGTTGATTCTGATTTGAAATTAGAGGAGATAGAAACCATTATATTAGATAAGTTAATTGGTAATTTGTTTATTTTTTGTGTTTCATTATTTATATATTTTCCAAAAGTATAATTTGATTTCAATTTTAGTCTTATTTTTAAAACAGTTTTTCATTTATTTCTAATATGTAATTATTAAATACTTTATTTGAATGCTGTTAATCTAATAATAAGCTGTTAAAAATCTAAATAATATGAGATATTTTTTTTCATTAATAGAAATCTGTAATATTTACATTTCAGAAGTTCATAATGAGGTTTCTTCTTAAGAAAAAATAGCGTTATTATTTAAGAGAATATAAGTTATTAAATTCTGGTTAAAAAATTACTTTTAATTGAAAACTTTAATTTTTTTTCAAGCTAATCAATCTTTTGACAGATATTAAGAATATTTTTTAAATGAATTGTTTCTCTACTTTTCTTAATTTGTGATATATATTGTTTACTTTTATAAGTATTATTTTTTTATTAAGTAGATAGTGTGATTTTGAGAGCTAATTATAAATAATTTTACACAAATTTAAGATTTTTTAAAAAAGTAAATAATGGTGATACAGATATAAAATTGTTAATGTTACAGGATAAAAAATTTAAATGTTTAAAAAAAATTATCTCATATATTACACATGCAATACATATTTTAAGATTAATTTTTATTGCAATCGACCATCAAATTCTATTTATGTAATAGTATTATTCTATGCATAATTCTGGCATCTGTCATATGATCGGCTTAATTTGTATTTTTAATTTAATATTATAAATATGGTAATGATATTAAAAATATGAACTAGAATTTTTGAAACTGCCCAATTTAGTAAAACTTATTAAAGCATTAACTATGCAAATATATATATATATATATATATATATATATATATATATATATATATACTTAATTTTGGTAATACAATTAAAGTTAAAACTTCAGTTATATTCATAAATACTAAATAGTTCTAGTCCATCTTATTTTTAATATTAATTATGATTGAAGAAAACTTCAAAACTGTACCAAGATTACTTTTGTTATAATCATATTTGCAATTCATAGAAACAGTGTTTAGAATAAATGTACTTTAATGTTCTGAAATGTCATTTGTGCTATATAAATTAAAATGTTCATCTTGTGAGAATAAAATGGTTATCTTAAATGTATATTTAGCACTATATTATGTTATGTTGAAAAAGTTATTGCAAATTACTAAAGGGAATTTCTATGAGGTAGATCAACTACTGATCAATTGCATTCTTTAAGACATATACTGGAAAAAAACAAGAGAATTCAACATCTATACATGCTATCTTTTTATGGATTTTAAAGATGTGCATGACAACATTATTAGACAGAAACTTTATGAAGCAATGACGAATTTAATATACTAGCTAAATTAATTAACTTGACAAACACTTAAGAGGGTAAAATGCAAGGTGAAACTGGGAAAATAACTTTTCTGAAGCCTTCTATACAGAGAACTGTTACAGGGGGATGCTCTGTTGTGTTTAATGTTCAACTTGGTCCTGGAAAAATCTATCAGAGCATCTGGTATCACTGCTAGAAGAACCATCTACCAGAAGACTTTGCAAACCTTGGCATTTGCAGATGGCATTGACTTGGTTGTTAGATCCAGAAGATTTGTCTCTGAAGCCTTTAAACAATTAAAAACTGAGGCTTGTAAATTAGGCCTTAAAATAAAGGGAAATAAAACAAAATTCGTAGAGATTTCATACTGTACACCTAATCCATAAACATTTTCAGTGAAAAACTACATCTCACACTTTTTCTTTTTTTGATGCATCTACAAATCTTTTTTTCTACCGAAGAACAGTAATAATATGTTATGTGATTTTCTTTTTAAAAGCAATATGTTAAAACTTAAATTTATGTATTCAGATTAAGAAATTGAATTTTTGTTTTCTAAATAACCAACACACACATTGATATATCTGTGTTTGTATTATTTTATACAGAACACATATTTGCAACTCTATAAAAAGTTGATATTGTATATTAGAACACATTAAAATATTGATATTTGGTAAACAGTAAATCACAATATTGTCCTGCTCTAGTTTTGACATTCAGAAATTAACCTAATATAGTTTTGACTTTAAATTAGTAGCGTATACTTTTTCAGAAAATTTTGTAGGATGTTCGGAAATTTTTTCTTACTTAGAATCTCCCATGGCTATAATATTAAAATTATTATCATGACTTTCATTCTAAATTTTGATTTATATATATCGTGATAAGAGATTTAAGCATAGATTATTATATATGCAAATATCTTATATTGTAGCTCTTGGATGGAAGTCATATAAATTCTGTGTTGTAACTACAGTAGCTGAAAAAAGAGGTCAAGGCCTGTTGTAAGTAATTTTGTAACCCTTTTATTTATATATGAACATAAAAAACTAACTAGGCTTATACATAATGTGATTTTATGCTTAATATGTGTAATTCTTTTTTGTATATCTTAGATGTAATAGCAGACAATTTTGGGATCCTGATACAGATGGTATTGCCACAGAATTCTTCATAAATGTAAGATATTTTGATTTAAAATTATTTTACTTTTATTTTTAGTATCAAACTGAAAATATTTTATGGAGTACTGTTTTAATTATTCCTGTCTAAAAAAGGGGCTTGAAGTAATGTACAAGAATTGTAGAAATTGCATGAAGTAAGATTTATTTCTTCTTTAAGGTGCTTTTGTTAGTCAAAGCATAATACAGGGAAAACTCATTTATATGGACACCAGGGAAAATAGATATTTCTTCATATAAATGAATAGCAGTTATTTCCACCTATGAAAACATAAAACACTACAGTATTGTATTTTTGTTTTTAATAAATAAACAAAGTTTAAAGGTAAAAATTGTATTAATATCTATAAACTATAACAACAAAAATAATTTGCTTCATCTACATTAAATACAGCAAGTTTTTGTATTCTTTAAACCACATACATAAATACATAATATATATACTTATTATAAAATCCTTTTAAACTAAAAATGAGCCATTGTAACTAAGTCAGCAAAGGCATCAATCTCTCGTAATTCGAGGATTATGAATTTGAGACTTGAGCTGGACAAGGATCTGCTGTGGTCATTAGTGGCAGCTGGGGCATATAAATTAGTTTCATGATCACAATGTCATCCAAGTTCCTAAACGATACCTCAGGAAATGACAAGCCAAGCCTGGGGGTCTTCTGCTTGGTCCCTGCTTCTAAATTATTACCCACTTTGTTTGTATTGACCCTAGGGAGTAATATTGATTTCTTATATGCTGCTCCCCTAATAAATTGGCCAATAAATATCTGGTAATGGTTAATGCTATAAAAGCATGTACTGTGACATTAGTAGAATAATAACAATAATAAAATTTTAAACTAAAGTAATTAAATATTGAGCAAAATAGAAAATATAAACTAAAAACTCTCTCCACTTTTTGAAAAATAATATAAACAAAATTTCTGTAAGAAAAGGGGGAAAATCATGGGAAGATGTTAATATGTAAAATTTTGCTCCTTTTATATAACTGAATAAAATTTATGTTCAAAAGTTTACATAGGGGATCAAAGAGAGTACAACATTCCTTTGTGGAAATGAATATTTTTATAAGTAAATAAGTTATTACATAGGCCTTATGGGAGTTTCAGCAGCGAGCAAGAAGTACTTCATATGACTGAATATTTCATATAAATGAGTTTTCCGTGTATAGCTTTTGTTTCAAGTGGAAATTTATTAATTATAGAATATAGTTAAGTCTGTAAACTTTAATTATTTAAATATTTCATTATGTATAGTTTCAATTTAAAAGTGTTTTTTGTTTGTTTGTTTGTTTTAACCTGTTGATAAGTTTAGTGGGTGAATAATTATTCTTGGATAGTATATTGAAAAGCATCTGTACCAATGAAATATTCTCAAATACTTTAGTACTCTATTTTAAATTACTATATTGCATTTAAAAAGCAGTAAATTTTATAATTACTCTTAATTTACTGGAATAAAATTAACTGTCTGATTTTTATGCACTTTACAAAAATATATCTTACATCTTATAAATTTAATATTTCCATATAATGAAAAAATAATTAAATTACTCTATATCATCAGGACTTTTATTATCATTGGAGTATTACATCTTATGTTTCAGTATACTTCAAAGTTTTGAAATTATAACCCCAAATAACAGTTAAAAAAATATTTTGTTATTCCTTGGCAAATCAATACAGCAATTTTAGAAAATTCCAAAAAATACTTATGTTGTGTGGAAACACTATAGTCTTCAATATCAGTAAAATTTCAAAGGAGTTTCATCATTAAGCAGAATTGTTTAAAGTACTAGTTTTGTTCCAAAAAGGCCATTAACCTTAATTTATTCATATTCATTCTATATGAACATTTAATAATGCATACTAGTTAAAGAAATGGGAAATAAGAATTACACAACCAAAAAATCAAGGAATTTGGTATTGATGTATTAAATTTTTATTTATCCAGATTTTAAAGATGTATTCTGATTTTTATTCATGAATATAAAGAATCAGAAATTTCTAAACTTCATGGTAGTTAAGAGTTTAATATTTTTTAGGTGACATACACTTTTCTTTTTTACTTGCAAATGATTTATACTTTTTTTTAGGTTTTAAGTGATTTGAAAGGATGATCAAATTAAATTAATATATTTTAATTTCTGAAATTCTGAAGTTTCTTGAGACAGGTTGTGTGTAAAATTTCAGAGTTTACAAAAAATACTCTCAGAATTTATAAATTTAATATTTACTTTTTCAAACAAATTATTTCATTTTACTAAAGTAATTTTCACCCTCTTATTCAGAGTACATTAAAAAATATGTACAAAATAAAATAGTAATGTATTATAATAATTGTGTGAACATTCATATGTAATCAAAAATGTTGTAAATGGCATAAATTAAAATGAAAAACTAGTTTACTGGTTTAAACAATGAATTCATATCAGATGTGTTATTTAATATAGTTAAAAATCCTTTGCTGTGATTTTCTTGATATACAATCATGTTTTTCAGTTTCATTTAGTTTTTAATTAGTTTCATTTAGTTTTTGTTTGTTATGCCTTTCTTTAGACAATTTTAAAAATAAATATGTTTAAATAATAAGCCTCAAGGAAGTATTCCTAATCAAGTTAATCCTTATACAGCAAAACTTTGACCTTAGCACTCCTAGCCAATCACATTTAATTCTTAATTGTTCCATAACTGTATGATAAAACATATATATTATTTTCTTTGGAAGTATAAACAAAATAATAATAATGGTTTATCATATTGGAATATTCATGCATAATTAAAATGTTTTAAATTACTAATTTTGAGAAAGAATTGGTTTATGAGCTTAAACAAGGGATTCATATCAGATGTTCTACTGAATTATTATTAAATGCATCTAAGAATCCTTTTTTATCATTTTCTTGTAATATGTATCATCTAATTAAATTTTAGTTTATTCATACCTAACCTTCAACAGTTCTAAATCTTGTCTTTGTTTGTGCATATGAATATATTTGTAAAATTGCATTCCAGATACTGGGTGAAGCACAGTTTAATGTTAAATAAAAATATTAAAAATTATGCAGAGTAAAAAAATATTTTTCTCCAAAGCTCCATTCAAAAATATATGAATTTAATTTGATCATCATTGTAAATCCCTTAAAATTAATTTTAAAAAAAAAGTAAAATTCATTTACAAGTAAAATGAAAATTGTATATTACTTAAAAAATAATAGACTACTAAGTATATCAGTTGAATTTGATCCAGTACTTAATAACATTTCTTTCAACAGCTACTGAACTACTAATGTACCATTTAAGTGACTTTCCCTGAAAGATGTATTGAAAATCAAGACTTTATAATAATTGATATTAATAATTCCAAAAATAATCATAAATATTATAATCAAATGAGTATTATAGTAAAGGTATGTATGTTTTATTAATTCCCTGATGACTAACAATTTTCTACTAACCTTATATTTATTATTCACAAAGATAAGTTCTTTGTACTAGAATATATTAATAAATGTAAAGCCTACACATGTAAGGTTATTGCTTTATGGCATATGGAAGACTGTCTGAATGTACATTTGTTAAAGTTGATATCGCGAACTCATTGCTTTGAAAAATTTTAAATAATTTATTGAGATGTACATTGCTGAAAATAGTTTTTTTTTTTGTGTGTGTTATATCCTAATAGTTGTAAGGCTAATGGACTAAGCATTAAATAGCTGGCATTTGTTTGAATAAATAAATAGCAATTATTATTTGTTATTCATTTATTTAAAGTAAAATAGGTATACAGGTGAGACCACTTTACTCCATCCTTAGAATAATGCTTAACTAGGGACACTTCTATAAACATGTGAATTTTTGAAGTTATTAATGTCACAAAAAACAGGTAAAATTCTTTAACAGCTAAAACTGTTAATTTCTCTTATATGTGTGCTAATAGGTCAAGACCGTATCCAGAGAAAGGTTTGTATAGGTCCAGCATTCCTCCTGATTAGATATGTTTGCATAAATTGTTATGCTACATAAAAATTATTTTACAGAATGATATTCTGTAGTATACAAAAATTCTAGTGGGTAAATTCAATTGTTACATTGTAGCAAAACATTTAATTTTAATTTTGAATAAGTTAGACCCACCCCAAAAATTATTTTCTGGGTATAACCTATATAATAGGTTAACTAAGTTGTTTCATACCTTTTGAATTGGTTCTGGTACATGCTGAGAGAAAATCTGTTTTGATTGATCATATGTCTATATGAAAATATACAAAATTTGTTAGATATTCAACACCTGTTTCAAATCTTATAAAATCATAAAACAATGCATCATAACAATATTGATTTTAACAGTATTACATCGTAATAATAATATAACTTAATAATCTTGATTACAATAAAATATAGAACAATCAATAATGAACTTTAAAAAAATTACCTCACAGCCTATAAGATTAAAAAAACATCCATTGAATAGATAAACATTAATTTCTTTCTGTGTATATATAGTTGTATTATCTATGTCAGGAGTGACTAAACCATGGTGCATGGTAGAATTCCCAAAATTTATAATTGAATCAAATATTGCACTAATTATAAGAAATACAATATTATTTCATTACTTTACTTATTTTCATAATTATTTATGTGTAATTATAGATGTTTCTCTCTTCTATTGCTGATTTATGAAAAAATAATAAATGTAATATTCATATAACTTTTTACCTAAAAAAGTTCCTGATATGTCCTATTAATTTTCTCTCTCTCTCTCTCTCCCTATCTCTCCTTCTCTCTCTCTCTCTATATATATATATATATATATATATATATATATATATATATATATATATATATATAAAGAAGTAAGAATCATATTGATATAAGAAGTTTACAAACTTAACAATTTTGAAGAAACACACATGTAAAGTAAAATTATATGTTATTTATTTAAAAGTTCTATAGTATAATTTTTGTCACTAATAAGACTGGGACTTTTTCAAGTAAATTAAACATAAACATCCATGTATCAAGCAGCAAGATTGAAACCATTCCTACCTATTCAAATATCATCTGGTAGGTAGAGAAATACAAGTCATCAAAAATACCCTTAATGATTATTTATTTTAATGATAATAATTCATTTAATAGATCATCAGGCATGTCCATCCCAAAAGACTTTGTAGGTGACTTTAAACATTCATTTTAATCTAGAAAGCCACATTCTCCTTTTCTCTCTAATATATATATATATATATATATATATATATATATATATATATATATATATATATATAATCTGCTTATTTATAATATGAAGATTTTAGATCATTTTAGTATAAGTTGTATATGTTAATACTTAAATTTTACATTAAAATATCTTATAAACCAGATTATACTTTATAAATAAATATCAAATTATCCTATATTAATTGTTCTATACCTTTTATTGTAATCAATTAAAATAGATTATTTCCTGAGTTATATTAATTGGATGATCTCTTTTAAGTATCTGAATAATTTCATGAAGTATTTAAGAATTTTTACGTGATCAAAACAGACATTATTTTACCATATACCCTGGCTCTTTAAATGGTATGACGTGTTTATTTATTTGAACTGTTAATACTTGTTTATAATATGTATTTATAATTTCCTTCCATCATTGGTATCAGTTATCAGTCTTTACATATTTATGAAATATTTCTTAGCAGAAATTATTTATACCTTAAGGTAAAAATAGTAAAGGAATATAATCTCTTTGACACCAAAAGAGTATTAATTACAACAAATATTTTCAAAAATAATAGATTTTAGTTCAAGATTTAGATTTTTGGATTTTAGATTGGATAGATTTAGTTTTTTTTACTTACAAACTTGCTCAAAATTGGTATGCAAGTACTCTAAAAATAACACAGACATATAGCATGTTTTACTTATATAAATTAGATAAACCTTAAAATGGAATTGAAAATGTAGTTTATTGTATGAATATTAAAAAAGTAAATAAATAAAAACCTGTATTTTCTTCTCACAAATAAGCATATTGAATTCACTGTAATTACTTTATATTTAATAGAGTTCTCAGAAATTTTGATAAGTTCAGACTTATATAGATTATTAATAGTCTTTTTTGACATGCTGAGATTGGCAAATCGCTTTAATGTTAAAACATTTTACTGAAGCTTTATCATAACTTTCACTTGAAAATAAATATATATTAAAAATTTCATAAATATTTAGTATTTAAGATTAAGAAATATTTAGTATTCAAGAAACCTATCATTGCTACCTATTGACCATTTTATCTCACATTTTCAAAGGGTTATTATTGGGTTACTATGACTTAGGGTTACTATGATTCTATTAATTTTAATTTTAAAGACAAAGAAAAATACTAAGTATAGAAGATTTAATAAAGCAAGCTGTCTATTACAGGAAAGTGTTTTGTTGTTCTTATCATTCACAAATATGTTGAAGGTTGTTTTTACAATTTTTTTTTATTTAATAACCTGAAATACCTATGTGACCAGCAAAGCAATTGCATTCTAAACAGACAGGGTCGTGTCATGACAATATGTGTGTATGTATGTTTGTGTCCATATTTTAACTCATTAACTGCAAACATGCCTTTCTGTGGACTCATCTTTATTATGGTTTTTAAAACATGACCATTGTAAATCAAGAAAGGCTTGAATTATAAATAGAGACAGCCATTGCATTCCTCCATACAAAACCTGACTGCATGCCCAATTTATAGACATTTTTGATAAAAAAAGGTCTATTATTAGATGAATTCTGTAATTTTCTACAACATTTGATCTATTTCAATGAATTTTTTTGTTATAAAAGTTTTAATTCATTGATCTTATAATTTTTTAGTGATATATTTCCTTAAAAACATTCAAATAAATTGAATTAAACAGAATAGAGCGTGTGGCATAACCATCAAATTTGGATAATTTTTTTTTAATCTAAATTGCTTATTTCTAGATGTTATTAATGTTATGTTACTTTTGAAGTTTTTTTTTTTTTATTTGTCACATTGAAACTAAAACAGAAATCTATATTTGATCATTTTTAAAATTATTTAATAAAAAGTAGTGCTTTAAACCTAGGCACTGTTCTTAGACTACATTTGCTGGTGAATATACTTAATTGCAATAAATATTTTTCTTTTATACCATTTTCTGGCTTTAATTCACACATATATTGAAGATTCTACACATTTTAATTTTTCATTAAACACTTTCCATTTAAACTTATAAAAATTACTTTCTAATTTTAGGAATCCATGATTGTCTTTGTTCAAGTTTTTGCAGTTTATCATTACTGAAGAGAATTTTCAAGATACTTACTAGATTTGTTATTATAACCCTCTTGCCTACTTATTATATGAAAATGAAAAGAAATCATTTTATGAACTGTTTTACTTTAAATGGCATCTTAGATTATGTTTAAAAACATAATTTGTTTATCATGAGCCTTTTAAGAAAGATTTAAGGGTTCTCATAAAAAAAATTTGAATAGCTTAAGGGGATAAGAATATTTGAAAAAAATCAAACGAAACAGTTTTCTACTTATTAATAATTTACATTGATCTTAATCGTATTTTAAAAAGATAGTATTAGTAAAGAGGCAAAAATCAAACACAATGATTTGTTTCTGTGTTTACTTCTTTAGTAAATATGAGACTCTTCAATCTTTGCATGTTTCAAGTTTATCAGTCTTGTGCTATGAATTGTTATTGAGAACTAAATCATATTTGATGCCACATATGATTAAATATGAGAGGTATCACTAAACATAAAAGTTTGTTGAAAAATTATTTGAAATTATTTTTTAGCTTAAATGAGGAGCCGCACATGAGGTTAAGGTGAATGAAAGCTTTAATCAATATGTCATCTGTTTAGCAGAAGAAGTTTGTTTCAGAGGAGTTTCTGAATTATAAAGAAAATTACAATCTGGATTACAAAGAAAGATTTAATTTATATTAATAAAAAATATTTGTATTTATTAGATAAATTAATATATAATGATGGATGAATAAATAAATTGCCAAAGATTTTATTCTGTTTTATAACTTGTGTTTGATTCTTCATTGACTTTAATAACTTTTTTTACAGTCTATGATGGGCTATGGCCTCCATAAGAACTGCTTATCCTGCTCATTATTTTCAAAGTGTTTGTCTTTCTTCATCTCTTTCTTAGTTTCCTTTTAACACCTTCTTCTTTATATATATATATTTATATACATATATATAGTTAAGGACCAGATCTCTTATTTATAATTCGAATTCCTATGCTGTCCCGGCCTAAGCCATACAGCCACTAATGACAAGTCGTCACGATGGCTCTCCAGTCTTGTATTCAAAGTTCCAGAGTTCAGGGCTCCACCTCCACCTGTCAGGTTGTCGCACTTCCACCGTCCACTCTCCACGTCACCAGACCTCCACGAAGGGAGAATCCAAGTTCAAAAACAACAAAGCTCCTCAGCAATTTAGAATTGGTTTTCCTGGGTTCCACGGGGAGTCTGATCCTTTATTGAAATACAAAATACAATTAGTAAAACATATCAAAATACAAAACATAGAAATAATAAAATATAATACAAAAGGTTATATACAATATATACAGATTAATTGTTTTCCAATAGCTCTTTGCAGACTTCTACAATCCGTCTAAGTTCTTGTCTTGATCTTTCTGAGTTAATCAGGTTTGCCAGCTGTACTTCTTTGAAGTTGGACGGGAAGTGCTGTTGTCGTACAACAACGACAACAGCACTTCCCCTCTTATTTACAAATAACTTTTGGTCTTATTATAATTTTATATACTAAGAGTTTTGTTTTATAGATTACCAGTTAAGATCTTATTAGTTTTTTTGAGTGCAAGAAAGAAATAAAAGCAGCAATTTCCTGCATTTAGCTTTTGTTTAACATCCAGCATAATATCATTATTTTCAAAGACTACTGAACCCAAGTATTTAAACTCTTTAACTCTTTCCAACTTTATATCCTCATTTATATATTTAGTCTTTTTTGAATTAATTTTCAAGCCAAAAATACTGTCTTCTCTGATCAATTCATTAAGCAGTTCATTTAGGGCCTCTCTTTTTTGTTTGTGGATGTGAGACAGAAAGAGAGAGGGAGTGAGTAAGTGAATAAGAGAGAGAGGGGGAGGAGAAAAGAGAGAGTATAGTTCATATTGCAATATAACTCATCATAACGAGAAATACTCCCTCAAACTCTAAGACTAGGTGAAAAACAGTTTAAATTCTTACACAGACAAGAGACAAACGTGCATCTGTTTGATCTGCGAAAATGTTGCCTTGGTGAAAATCACATGAATGACTTCTCATGAAGTCATGAGCGTTTCTTTTCTGACTTGTTAAAACATTAGTTACGAAATTGCAAACAACAGCATAAAGATTGTAAAGATACTTCGTTTTTCCCACAAGAATTGACAACAGAGTTAGAGAAGAAAAAGAAAGAGCTCCACGTAGCAACTATTAATTCAAACTCTAGTCTTAGGAAGTGGGAAAGGAATGCCAATTTCAATGATTATATCCTTGATTTATTCTGGGTCGCTAGGAAACTTAAAATTGATAAAGGTAGAACACGAACCAGAAGAACCCTGTGGTACCCCCAGAAGCAGTAACCCCTGATATATTACACACACACGCATATATACATTTATATATATGTCAGGTTTAAAAATGGGGGTTAAGAATTAGCGAGTTATAATTAAAAATAGAACTCATTAACGATAACGTAATAGGAGAAAGACACACCCTTAGCGGAACTATACAGAGTAAAAGAGCTGACGCGGAAGTAGACATAAAAATTTTGCTCAGGTAGCAACAACAACAAAAAAAAAAAACTGTTCTGGGCGGGAACTTGGGCTGATAACATCCTCTACTGTTGTCGTGGCAAAATAGGAGAACAAAGGATATCTAAATGGCATAGCTATGGACAGAAAGATTACAATAAAGAAGTTTTTATATATGGAATCAAATGTGTCTTCCATGCCTTAACCATTCGTCCGTGTCATATATATATATATATATATATATATATATATATATATATATATATATTCACATTCACGCATAAGCGGGGGCAAGCCAATATGAACCCCCCTCCCAAGCATTTTTCTATACCCTGTATCGAACAGAAGGTTTTTCAACTATGTCATTAGAATCAAAGGTAATTGTAAAGATTTCTCTACAGGATTTCATAATACCACTTATCCAAATTCAGATGTGCCGAACGATGACCAAATGGTAGAGCGCTGCTCTTCGGTACCGGAGTTCGTAAGTTCGAATCCCACTGATGACATGAATATTCGTAGCTGTTCGGAATCAGCTTTAAGCAGTAGGTATCGGTCTCATTAGCCCTCGTGTAGCAAAACAGCCGACCATAGCGTTCCAAACTAAACCTAATTCAGGTGCGCCTAAAAATTTCATATTCATTGATATATATATTTGTGTGTGTGTGTGCGTCCGCGTACTGCGAATATCACTCATTGATCACCGTATCTCAAAGTTTAGTTTGAATTGGAGCGCAACGATCTACTGTTTAGCTACACGATGGCTAATGAGTCCGGGATCTACTACTGAAAGCCGATTCCGAACGGCTAAGAACATCCACGCCAGCAGCGGGATTGAAACAGTAAATTCCGGCACTTTAGAGCAGTTTCCTTACTCATTCAGCCATCATTCGAAAATGAAGTTTTAGCTCTGAAATTCTACATTCCAAGCGTGCAGTAAGCAAAGATATCTCAAATATCAACATCTGTATATATGTGTGGGAGGGGGGAATTTAAAAACTTTATATTACTATAAATATTACATTTATTACTTCTTGATTACGTTAATGGAAATTAATTACTATGTTTAAAAATAGAAAATGTCATTCAATGTTTAAAAATTTGGTATTCATTACTTAATTAGCATGAAATGTAGGCCTTATTGACTAACTCTTTCGGTTAGGATATATACAGCTTAAGAAATAAGTGATACCTAGATTTCTTATTCATTTTCTGCGTATTTTTTAAAATTTTTCAAAAGTAAGAGATGTTTTTTAAATTTTGTATCTATTCAATTTAACCATTTCGATATAACCACGCAAAAACTATTAAGAGTTGTACTTCGGTCTCTTGTTCTCATAGCGTTAGTCCATGTTTTACGTATACTGGGATCTTAGGAACCCTGAAAAATATATTTTCATTACAATTAGTTGTTGTATTCGTACAGAGTGGCACAATACAGCATGTGGTCTGATTATCGTACGGGCACTTGGGGCACGAAAATTTAGTCGAGTGCTTGAAACACATATTAAGTGGGGAAAAATTGCAAACTTAAGCTACCATCGTTAAGTTTTAATAAATTATTGTACGAGGGAATTGTGTGTGTCATGAACTATATTGTTTCCTATTTACATTAATTTTACTGTTATTTACCTGATAATTAATTCCCTCAACAAATCTGGTGCTCTTTTTATCCTATGGATTATTGCATATTTATAAGACAGATTATTAGCAACGTACCACTATAAACCATTAAATTATCTCATCAAGTAAAATTATTTTTAATTTTATTATTATTTATTTTTTGCAACACAGAGCTTTTGAGTGTGACAAGGTAAAAATAAAAAAAGTGGGTCACTCTAGGTCTTTAAAAGTCCTTAATTTTTAGCCTGGCTAAACAGAGGTAATAATGATTACGTAAAATGAAAATTTGGTGTTTTTGATTTTGAATATTACTTTAATGCTAATTTCTTAAATATGTTTACTAATTCAATGTTACAATTTTTATAAGACTGTAATTATGATAATCACTTGTCGCTATAAGTTTGCAATGGCGGAGGGCACAAAAATTGAATTGTGCCCTGGGCACAAAAGTATCTTAGTCAGGCCCTGATTTAGAATATGATTTTTTAATGTCAGACATAATAAAAAAATTCTATATATGCGATTCTTTGAACAGGAACAAATTAAAAAGTCGCCTCCCATGTAAACAACATAGGCTGTTGGTGTTTTCATGAACTGTGACGTCACAAACTAGGCGGGGGAAAAGTAGCGTTTTCGAGAGACGTTAAAGAGTCCGATATAAAACCTATTAGAAATCTCTAATTAGGGCCTTAAATGAAATGAAAAAAGGTACTGTCCTACTTACTTTCTTGTTTAAAAATAAAGTTAGAAAACGTGAAAATTCCTCATTAGTGAGACATTAAAAGCGATTGTTTGGATTAATGCAGTTGAAAATGAAACTCGGGAAAATCCTTCTCTGAGTAGGATTTCCATTTATTTATCACACTACTATTATAGGGTTACCAGCGACTTGGAAAGTCAAGGGATTTCAAAATGGTCAGGTAAAATATGGAATATTTATCAAAAGTCAAGGAAGCTTACAAATATTTTCTAAAAGTCAAGGAAACACCAAAATAAAGTAATTTTGATGGTTATATTTTGGAATCATTTCCATTTTTTTAGGAGATTGTAGAGAAAAAAGGAATATGAAGAAATTAGCAGAAAAGAAAAAAAAAACCAATTAGAAAAGCTGCTAAATTAGAAAAAGCAGCAATTGAAAATTAACTTAATTCCTAGAAAAATATTTTTTAAAAAGCACCGTAAAACTTTATATTTAAACCTTTTAAATTATTTGTTATAAAGTGAGCCGTGGTTACTTAGTCAGCAAAGTCATGAATCTGGTAACCGGACGGTTGCGAATTCGAGGCTCGAGCCAGCCAAACTTCTGCCATGTTCACTAGTCGTGGTTGGGGACCGTAAATTAGGTTCGTGAACGCAATAGGCTCTGAATTTCGAAGCGATACCTCAGGCCAAACCTGAGGTGTCTTTTGCTTGGTCCATTTTTCTAAATTACGAGGGCTCTACTTGTTTGGGTTGTTCTAGGGAGAAATGTTGGCCGCCTACATGGTGCTCCCATAATAAAATAGCTATCGAATATATGCGGCTTGGTAGTGACGAATACTATAAAGGCATTATTATCAATAATAGTCGTTATTTGTTAAAAAATAAAGTTTTAATTAACGTAAAAGTTCAAGCATATTTAGATCTTTTTATTTTTATATATCAAGGAAAGTTTTTAACATTATTTAATGCAATATATAATTTCTCATTTTTTTTTTTTTTTTAGTTTTTAGAGCAATTTATTGTATTACAGTTGAATTTATTTTTTAAGCTTCTTTCTCCAAGTTTATTTTGTGTTATTTTTATAAAAATCGATCAAAAACGATGTTAGAATATACTACTTTTAATAATGCTTTTAAACTAATAACTTTTCTATTGCTGATAACTATAACCATATTTAAATTTAAGTTGATCTGGGATAATATTGCGTGTCATTTGTTCAGGGGATTTGTTTGTTTTGGTGTAGGAAATTCAGTGAATTTATTAGACAAGTTTTGCCGAAAACCCTGTATTAGCAATTGCTGAAATCCATTCAGGTATCTGGTATAAACTGACATTTTCTTGAGAAAATAAATGGGTATATTAACTCTAAAGATGATTTATTTATTACACTCGGTTGCTGTGAAACAATATTAGTAGTTTTAATTTTAACCACCAGAAATGTCCAGCTAGTTTTTAGCCCACAAAAGTATATTTAATTTCTATAAAATGCTACTTCGATATACAAAACTCTCTCTCGCTGTCTTCTCATCTCTATATTATTCTATACACACACACACACACACACACACACACACACACATACACACATATACAATGAAACATAGTCAGTGAACACTTCCAAATAAGGGAACCTCTCTTTAAAGGTCACTCTTCGAATTTCCACTCCCAATATATATTTTCTCTATTAACCTCTAAAAAGGAACACACCTAATTGTAGACGGTAAATGCAGACGATAAAGTTAAAAAAAGGGTTTTTTTATACAAAATTAAATATAACTTTTTTCCCCGTTGAATCTGTTTATTCGAAGCTCACTGTATATGTTATGTTACCACATTAAAATTAAATGCTTAGTAAGTTCTTTCCACAAAGTCCAAAACATTATCAATATTTTAGATGATAAGAAGATTATAATGGTAGAAGATTTGAGACAATATCATTACAGTTGATTAGAACTAATCCTATATTAAACTCTATACTATTGTATTGTTAATCTCTATCTGAAACTTTAACGGATTATGTTGAGACTGGGCCTTGCAATTGGAAACTGGCAAAACGGGTAATATGTGATAAGAGAAAACAAGCCTTTATCCCAATTTGTTGTAATCCGAAAATCAACACCATCAAATGCATTTAGATTTTTATCAGGATCTTTAAAAAATAAATTTTAATTCATAAATATTATACTCTGACTGCTTTATACACACACACACACACATATGTATATATATATATATATATATATATATATATATATATATATATATATATATATATATACAACAGGAAATTAGTTCAGTAACGTCTTGTTTATAAACCTTAGGATAAGGGACACATCTAAATAGGGGACAAATTTGTTCTTCCCGAGGTGTTTTCTGCTTAGAGATTTCACTGAATATGTATACACAGATTCATAATACCCCTAATTCTAACTAAAAAGGGTTGAAACTACAGGGATAAGTTTCCTTTTTACTTCTTCGTGTGCGGAAGAATTATTCTCGAGATTTTGATGATTATCATTGTTTTATACCTCATCGTGCTCCTCAGTCCAATTGTGTGCATGAGTAAGCAAGTAGCTAAATAAATAAGATCTTCATTGCTGCTTGGAAAGTATTACTCTGAAGAGGTATTAATTTCAGGTAGTCAGGCTCTCCTGCAATATAAAGTTTCTTGATTGTATTTGTTTGAAGAGCAATAAATAATTTTATTTTGGTTTGATATCTGACACGCCTAAAAAGGCATATTTTTATTTAAAAATTCAAATCGTAAGTGACTTTGGGCGTAAATACTTCATCCACCTTCTTATACTCTCACGTTGCTTTCTTGCTTCAGAGTAGCCATCTGTTTGTAGGGTAGATGTAGTGGCGGTGATATAGAACCTGTGGCGTGGGAGGGACCCAAGACTTGAAGGACCACCGATAAGGAACTTAAACTAGAAGTTTTTTTTAGCAAATAAGAATATTTTTATTAGCAACAGTGTCAATTTTGTATGTTTTACAGTTTTCACCGTGAGTTTAAGCTTCTCAAATTTTAATATTTATTGTTGAGGGTTCAATAGCTGGAGGTAAACTATTAAATAAGCCCTGCATTATTTTTTTGGGGGGGAGGGAAAGACCACATCTAGTGTTTATGAAAAGGCCCCCAATTTATTAGCTCCACCACCAGGTGGATGAGGAAGATTGGTAATAAGTAAGAAATCTAGAGAAAAGTGTGCAATCCTTTAATGAAACACATAATGATTACATATTTGTCTCTGCCGAGCTATTTAATCCTAATTTCAATGTAGTCGGTTAAATCTAGCTGTCTGCTAACTTCTACATAATTAAAGAAAGTTAATTGAAAGGCATACATGATTGACCAGCTGACTTTGTAGAGGATAGATATTAGTCTCGTAAATAAAACAGCTATAAACGCAACCTTACTTCATACTAAATTTCGAAATTCTACAATGGTGTGTGCAAAAAGTTAAGTTTGCTGAAGCAAAATTAACAAATAAATGGGGAGAGTATAAAACATCATGTGGGGAAAGTATAAAATAACAAACTTATATTGTATGCTCAGCATTTCTGTGAAATATATTGCTCAATGTACATTAGTTTAAACCAGTGATTCTCAGCCTTTTTTAAGTTACCTCCCCCCTACGGAGTCAAAATGTATTCAACGCCCCCCTATGGAGCCGAAATGTGTTAAACGTCCCCCTTTGTAAAAATCTCGTAATTTAAAGGAGAAGTACTCAATTATAAGATGCAAAAAGGTTAAGTAATTTTCTTCAATAGAGTTACAAATCAAATTTTTGTTACTGAGACACGCTGAAGCAACTCTTAAACGAATGTTATGGCCGAGTGGGTGGGGCACGTACATTCGGTTCCGGAGTTCGTGGGTTCGAATCCCACTGGGATATGGATGTTCGTAGCCATTCGGAATCGGTTTTAAGTAGTAGGTCCCGGTCTCAATAGCTCTCGTTTTGCAAAAGTGTAGACTATAGCGTTCCAAACCAAACCAGACGAATGCTGTTGATTAAATATATTATTTTGAATGTCGGCCCAATTTCACGTAGAAACAGGGAATGAAAATAACTGGTTCTGGTACGACTGCGAAAGTTTGTTTAATTACTGGTGAATATCGTGTAAATAAGATAATTAATGTAATAAATTTAGTATTTTTAAAATTAAGTTTGAAAGCCAAAACCTGCTGCTCACATCGTTACCCTACCGTCCGAAACAAGTTCACTGCCCTCAGTATCATCTCACCCCCTCCCGGAGGGCGTTATCGCCCCCGTTGAGAACCAATGGTTTAAATGATGGTAAGGCTGCCTAAGTGCGATATGTCCAACAGACAATCGAGTAGACGGCATCTGACAGACTTTACCCGAGGAAAAAAAGATTATAAGTTGGAGGGAGGTCGAAGGGTAGCTGAGTTCTGGATTGCGCACAATAGCATTTCACGAGCTTAAAGAGCATTTTAAACAAAAACAGATGTCCTAGGCACCGGATAACCAGTTTATCTTATAAGAAAGAAAGTACCGACAGCAGTTGATTAGTGAAACCACAAGACAGGAGGAAACATTCTTATCCACGGCCACCAAAAAAAGGTTCATAGCCTCAAGGGGGAAAGATGGTGGAATCACAAGACACATTATTGTAGCCATTGTTGATCTATTCAATTCTTGTGTTCCTGGCACTATAGAATGCAAAATACATTATTTCCGGTAAGCAGGTGTTAATGCAAGTTTGCTCCCCTTTTTTTCAACTCCTCTTCTTAGCCCACTCTCCTGTTTCTAATCATGGATCTTGTTGGTGCTTCAACCACATTTGGCGAAATTGGCGTGCTTGCAGCGTGGCGTTTGAAATCTGGCAAGGGGATCGTAACTCAACAAATTGATACATAAACAAAAACAACATTTTGAGGAAAAATTTTACAAAAATTGAATATTTAAAATCTAATTGAATTAACAAAGAAAACACATAACATTCATACTAAATAGACTGAAACATTCACTTAATCACAAATTAAATAAACTGAGTGTGATTTTCATCACAAATTTGTGATTTAGTGTAAATTGTAAAATTAATTTAAACAAAAAAAAAAAAAAACTGTATTTTGAGTGGAGGTTGAAGAGGAGTTGTAAGTTTGAAAATTTTTTTTCAAATCTCTTATAGTATCATTAAGTTTTTATATGAAATAACACTATTATCAGTGTCACTGGCATGGCGAACAGTATGCGCTAGGGTTAAATCCCCCCCCCTCAAATACACACACTGAAGGATTGCTGTGTACATATATCACATATGTAAAGACAACTCTATGAATTTTGGAAGAATGTTGTGTAGTGAGGGGAGCCTCCTTCATGGAAGATTCTCTTTACGCCCCTCGTCAGTTTTCATTTGTGTAGATTCCATTACATAACATCTGCTCCATGATGAATTTCAAATAAGGACACAGAATGGTGCCATATTTTTTGACTTCGAGAAGGCCTTCGATAGGTTATGACATAATGCTCTTATATCTCAGGAATTGATTGAGTTAATCAATGTCTATTTATAATTCAAATACGTGATTTTGACTTTATATAGAGTGATTGGGGGAAACGTCACACGGCAGGTCACATGGGATGTCAATGTCATCTGCTATACTCACTTGATTGTTTGCACGTGAGAAAGAGTATTTCTATTCTAAAATAAATTATTGAAATTAGTTAGGTGTTATTATATTAATCTGTTATACTAATACAGTCGAACTTCGATAACTCGAAGTCTCACGGGACTCCCAAAAATATTCGACTTCTCCGAAGTTCGAGTTATCGAAGTTACCTCCCACTCATCTCTACTGGCACTTAAGATGGGTCGACATGGTTTAAATGGTTTGATATGTGCCATAATAATATAGTTGTACGCATTTCGATTTTTAATAGCCTATGCAAACAACAAGAGAAGAATGGGGTCAAGAGGTTTATTAAAACTCACAAAATTTGGCCTCATTTCATATTAATTACTATACATACCATGTAAATCTCATTTGAAAAAAAAAACAGTTATTTTTATTGTTTGCATTTTTAAGATTGTTGGCATTCCCAAAGTCACCTAATTTTTTAACACAGCTAAATTGGGTGTTGTCTGTACCTTCGGTGGTCTCCAGGTATTGTTGTAAGATGTGAACAGCGTCCTGTACTTGCTTGCTTGTTGGAGGTGGGGGGATTTCAGCTTCCTCTTAGTCCTCATCTCCTTCGGTTCTCCGCAAACTGCATTCACTATTGCCTCGTCAGACAAGGGTTCTTACGTTGCAATGTTGTCATCGATGCACGTGAAATCTTTTCCCAGTCTGTATCACTCATGACTTCAAAGGAATCCCAATTGTCGTTTTTCGCTTCATTATCATTTGCACTGAAGAAACCACAGCTCTTGAAACAGTTCTCGATCACTGTTTGAGAAACATCACTCTCCCAGGAGCGCGAAATTAAGCGCATGACATCTAGAACATTGATTTTGTGCTCTACGCCATTCTCCACTTCCTCGATGGACTGGCGTACTAAGCGTTTTCGATAGGCATGCTTTAGGCACTTGACGATGCCTTGATATGCAGGCTGAAGTTTTGCCGGCAGGAAGATCAACTTAATCGCGGACAAGTTTATATCACCGTGAGTAGTACAGTTGTCCACGAAGAGTAACACTTTTCTATTTTGGTTGAAAAACTTTGAATCCTATTTCCGTATGTACATCTTGAACAAATTCAAAGTCATCCAAGCTTTTTGATTTGCATGGTACTCCACGGGCAGTGATTTTACATTCTTTAAGCACCGGGGCTTCTTTGTCTTTCCAATGACCATCAAAGGCAGTTTTTCAGTCCCATTGGCGTTTGCCCCCACCAGATTTGTCAACCGTTCTTTGCTGAGCTTGTCACCAGAGCATTTCTCATTGCGAAACATCATTGTCTTGTTCGGTGTGCATTTAAGAAAGAGTCCGGTTTCATCTAGGTTGAAAACATCTTTGGGTTCATATGACTGTAGAACTCTTCCTCCGGTTCTCGCATGTTTCATCTGAAACATCCTTTGCTTGTCCGTGTAGGGTGCGGAACACGATTTTGTTCCTGGCTTTGAACTTGTCCAGCCATCCTGTACTGGCGTTGAATCCATCGACGTTCAGCAGGCTAGCGAAGTCCGTGGATTTTTCTTTCAGTAACACTCCGATGAGGAGAATGTTCTTGCTTCGATGGGTCTCGAACCATTTCAGGAGTGCTGCTTCGATGTCAGGAAAAGCACACTTGTTTCAGCCGTTTGCTCGAAGAGTCGGCACGCGATCCATGACTGCTTAAAATCTTTTGTTTATCTTTCAAAATCGTGGATAAAGTGTTTGGAGGTATGCCATACTTATCAGCCACATCTTTCTTTTTCAACTGAGGGTTTTTTTGAATCTCCAAAATAAGGTTTGCTTTTTGATCTAAAGTAAGCGTGATCAATTTCCGCTTAGACATTATGGATACAAAACGCTGATTAATTCAACTAGCTCAATTCAAAGAACACAACTGCAGCGTCACGGAGTCAAAGAGAGAAGAGCGTCAGCTGGGAATCCTTATCAGGAATGTGCTACTTTTTCTACACACGGCCTAGGAGGACCGAATTTCCCCTCACAAAACAGGTGCTCTTTCCCCCCTACATTCTCCACAGTAAACCATCCCCCAAGATAGTGACCATCTTGAAGTCTTTGTTCAGTCCCACTCCAACCACCCCTTCCCTCCACAATATCTTATCTGTTTACCCTCTCGGACAATGGAGGGGAGGGGAGAAGGGCATTCCAAGAATGTGTGACGTAAGTGGATGCCATTGCAATTCATAGAAGGAAGACATGAGTGGACTGGCATTCGAAGTTTTGAACTGAATTGTGTTTTTTACCAGGGAAATCTATCACAAAAACTTCGACTTAGAAGATGTTCCTTTTCGAGTTATCGAGACAGTTTTTTAAAGAAAAGTGATTCGGGACTTGATTAAAAGTTCGAGTTAGCAGATTATTCGACTTATAGGAAGTCGAGTTATCGAAGTTTGACTGTATTAATCAATTATTAATTGTTGAAAGTAGAAAAATAATTTATTTTCTTTTTAGTTGATAAGTTTGTCTTTTGAACCAATATTGGACATTAATAACAAAATTATTCATAAACATATTTCTGATTTTGTTTTCTGTTGTTATTCACTCATATAGTTCATTATTCGGTAGATAATTTTCAACGGATAGCATTGACCTCACTCGATTTAATCTTTTTTTTTTTTTTTTAAATTTTTTCTTTTATTTAGTGAAGCCTCAATAGTAATAATCTCATTTTCATGAAAAAAGGTTAAAATTTATGTGTTACTTACATATTTAATTAGCATAATTTGTTATAAGATGTATAAAATTCATTTTGCAGATTTTCTCTACTAAATTTTAAAGCAATAAATATGCTTTATAACTAACAGAAAAAATTAATTTTTGATTTTGTTTTGAAAAATGTTTTTAAATTTTTATAGCTTTACCAAGTAAATGATACTGTAGAAATGGGGAGATTTATTCCAGACGGACCATCAGTTTTTCAATTTTAAAATAGATTTATATAAGTAGAAGATTAATGAATGTGCAATAAACTTTATACGTTAGAATTGCTCGATACGTATCTAGATTATTGGTAGACCGGGGTATTTTTCATTGTGACAGGTGACTACTATTTTTAACTAGATAGTATTTTATGATATATTAAAAATATTTCCTTTAGATGCAGTGTGAATTAAAGTTCAGGTTATTTTTATTTATTTCATTTGCCTTCCAGAGCTGGAATTTATTTGAGATTGTTTTCCATTATCATTTAGAAGTAGTTTGATACTGATTTCTAAATAAATATTAGTTATTCATTTCTCAATTAATTTTATGACTGTTATATGCCCAAATTTCACTACGTATTTGAGTATAATAAAATAATTTCAAGCAGAGTAGCTTCGTTAATGCCCTTAACTGCATGTAACTGTTTAGGCAACCTTTCTGCCCTTTCGTATTTCGTATCAAACGAAAATTAAAGTTTTAATAAGTTTATATGTCTCTTTATGTATGAAACTGCTTTATTTAAAAAAACCAATGATGCAGTTATAAAACTGTTTTTGAGCGAAATCATCCTTTAAAAAAATTAGCTATTCAAGTTCCTCTTTTTTTTACGACACTCATTCCGGGCGTACTGTCAGTTGCCGAATCGGAAAAATGCCAAAGCTAGTGATGGATGTGTTGTCGGCCTAAGCGGAAATTTCGATGTGATGTTTGTTGCAATCGGTGCAGTTATAGAATAGCTATTGCTCTTGTTAATTGTGATGACATCTTATTCTCTTGCTATCTATGACTACCTCAAAGGAATTTATGATTTCGCTTCAATAAATTAGAGAGAAATTACTTGGTAAGTTAACTTTGTGCTCACCTGCTACCTGTTACTTGATTACGTGTGTTCGGTGTGTGTAGACGTGTTTTTAAAGTCGGCACACCGGCTTAACTAAAGATGCATTGGGTGGTTTGACAGATCGGGTTGTCAGTTATTTGACATCAGTGGAATGTATGTATAAAAGTGCCAGAAATCTTAATACTGTAAGTCTTTATTAAAATAAAATTTTAAAACATACTATTATATTTAGTATTAAATTATCCGTTATAGTATCCGACCGCATGATTTATGTTATCGTTAGTTGATTTTTAATTAAATAGAATTTATTGATTTTTAATTTTTAAATATTGTTTATAATTAACCGTAAATATATTTTAAGGTTTATAAATCTGTAGCGTTTGAAATTTTCCAGGTATCAAAAATCGTAATTTTGTTGTGTCGATTTTAATTATATTATATTGGCTTTTTTTGCTGAATAATAATTTATTCAGTTTCAAGTTTTAGCTTTTTATTAAATGCCTATTTTTTGGGCAGCTTAATATTTTATAATAAATATTAACAATGGGAAGTAACTATTTTTTTTCATTATTATTATGTACATTATATTTGACAACATACTTTCCCTTAAAAATTTGTATATAAAATGTTTATTGGCCGCCAGTATTTCTTAATATTTAGATTTGTAACATCAAAAATAAATCAATGTATTTAAAGATTTTAAAATACTATTACTTTATTAATACTATTATTACTAATTAATCCTATTACTTCCTTATCATTTTAGATACAAAGAAAGTTGTTAATTATAAATGCATTATTCTATTTATGTAACTTGTCTAAATTTTGCAATTGGGTTATTCTAAGTAAATTTATCAAAACCATATCTTCTAATTCAGATCTTGATTTTAAAATATTATATTTATAGGATTTTTAATACTGATTTCAAAAGTATTAATTTTTATTTAAAATGGATCAAAAGGTTAAGTAATTATAAGCTTTTCAATTTTTGAAAAGATACTTAATATGCCATCATTTTGAATATAAGTGGCCATAATTCCTTTTTTTTTATTTGTAATAATTTTTTTTCTCTTGTTCAGAATAAAGTAAACCCCCATTTAAACTGTGTTTCTATAAAAAGTGGATTTTAATGTTTTCTAACCATTATTTTTTTTTTTAACTGATAAAACTTGAACTGCAGTAACTGATTTCTTACATTACCTCTCTCTCTCCTCTTCATATTTAAATCAAATTTTTATAACTCTAAGTACAAAAGTATTGTAAAAGAAGTTTGTAGGGGTAAAATTGCAGGGAAAAGATTGTCATATGTTATTTTTAAAATTGTTCTTTTCAACTTCAAATGAAGTGATTATTATATTCACAAAATTAAGAATTAATATTCATATTTATCTATATTTTAAGATTTTAAGATTAAAAATATTTTTAAATAAATATAGAAATATGTCTTAATAGCTCTATCTCTGAAAAGTTTAATAAGATAATAAGCTTGCTTGTTACTTTTACATCAGCAGTATTTTATATATTCTTATATATGACTTTTCAGTTTTATAAATGACATTCTTTTTCTAGAATATTTTGCTCATGTCTTACAAGTTAAAATATAGAATCTATCACTAAATTTATAAATCCTTGTTTGGAATTAATATCAATAGAATTTGTGATAGGCATAATATACCTGACATTTTCAGGCTAATATTAGTATAATTATAATATATAGAATCCTGAATTTATTTTCCATGCTCACATCTTTAGTATTAACTTAAAACGAACCCTTAGTACTATTTTGTGTCATATGCACAGGATGGTTGTTAACCGATAAAATTAGGAATTTATTTGCCATGCTCACATCTTCATTGTTAACATAAACTTTACATATGTACTGATTTATTTCATAAGCACAGGCTATTCAGAGATACATAACATCAAAATTAGCTTTTATCATAGTCACTAAAATTGTCCCTGAAAGAATATTTATCAACTTGCTTGGATTTTCTGTACCATTAAGAGAAAATTTCAAAGTTTTATTTTTAATATTGGGGTGCTGCTCTAGTATGCGGTTGTTAAAGCATCTCTTTAAATAAAGTTTTATCACACTATTTGTAGCAGAAAAAAATTTATGCCATCTTTATAAATTTTTGAGGTTTTTTATATATGGTTGTGCAAAAGCAATTGTAGGTTTGTTTTTGACTTATACCTTATGAAAGTTTAGCTAAATGATGACTGAATGAGTAGGGTTGTTCTCTTTGGTATCCTAGTTTGTAGGTCCAAAACCCATTGCAGGCTTATATATTCATAGCCATTCAAAATTAGCTTTGAGCAGTAGGTCCCAATGTCGTTAACCCTCATGTAGTAAAAAAGTAGATCTTAGTGCTTCAAACTAACCAACTAACCTTCACTATTAACTTCTATTTATTAAGTTCTGCTGCCTATGTTTTTTCCATTTCTTTATACTTGTGAAGTAAACATTCTAATATATAAAGAAAACAGTTAAGATTTTTCTTGCAGTTTTTTGTATTCATTAAAAAAAAAAAATCTTAAACCCTGTTTATATCCGATTTTGGATGATCTACTATCAGTCAAACAGCATCTATTTTTTCCCCATTATAAAAGTGTCCATTTAAAGATTAAAAGGACTGAAATTTTCATACTAATAAAATTAAAAATATCACCTTAATATTTATTCTCAGAAATAGATTATATGAAATTATGTTCACCTTAAGTTTTTTTTCTTCTGGTGAATTAATTTTTATTTTCAAGAAGACTTTTTAGTAAATTTTTGCTTGTGTGTTTCTATGTTATTTTCCATTTTATGTGGCTTATCAAAAATTAGAAAAGTTGGTATATAATCACTCACTAAAGTGTAAGTTTTGCACAAAGTTCATTTGAACTACCCATACATTTTTGCTCATATGTTGGATTAGACATAGAATTATCTGACTAAAATTTGATTGAAATAAAATCTTACTCAAACATAAAATATTTACCAAATTGCATTTTCCCCCCAAGATTTATAAAAGTAAATTTTGCTTATGGCTTTTGTTTTGTATGTAATTACAAGATTTGTTGTTTAAGGCTGCTTGTATTTTAATTCCTTAGATAAAATGTTTAAAATTTTAAAGACAGTGGTACTTTTCAAAAAATTTTTTTTAATATAGGAGTTATTGCTGTGTACTTCTTTGGCAATTAAAATTAATGTTTAAAGAGATGTGATTTGGTGAAATATTATACACAGTGTTTAATAAATACCATACCTACTTGAAATATTTTTGTGATGCATTTCCTAGTAAATATATATCTTAGTCTCATGTGAAGTAATAGGGAATAGATTTTAGTATAAATTATAAATTTTTAATATTGAATAGAACAGAAGTCTATGATCAGAAAACCTAATAATTCATAAGATTTTTTTTTTAATCAGGATTGTACAATTTTATGAATTTTATTTACAAGGATTTTTCCTGTCCAGTTTTGTACCTTATCAATAACTTGTTGAAACAAAACAAAATTATGCCTGCATAATGTAGCTGCTTGTTTGTAGCATTTATCTGGAATAGTAAAAAGTGTAAATGTTAAGCTATTTAAATAAGTAATTTCAGAAGTAGAAATACTCTATGTGTGTGTATACTCTGACATTGGTGATTTTCTCTCTTTAATTAAAAGAAAAACAATTGTTTAATATACTTGAGTTAACTGTTTGTGTGGCATGTGATTGTTGTGATCACACAGAAACGTTTCAAGCCGAATTTGGAGTACGATTCACCAGCAGTATTCGCGAACGTAGTAGCTATTCTTATCCATTTTCTTTGATTTACGATTTTTGATTTGTTTTATGATTAACTGTGATAAATTATTCCAAATGCATAATTTTTTATTTGTTCGTCCTAATGAATCCTAATATATAAAATCCTTTGATACAATTATGAGATTAATCAGAGGATGAGATAAAAACTTAATTACTTTATGTTAAATTTTTATTGTAGATATTATGATTCTACTTTTAACTATCGAAATTTCTATGATATATATATATATATATATATATATATATATATATATATATATATATATATATATATATATATATATATATATATATATATATATATATATATATATATATATGTGTGTGTGCGTGAATATGTACGTATGTTTGTGTATATTTATATTTTATTCATTATTTGGAGGCATTTTCTTTTAACCGTATGCCTGAATGCTTATAGTGAAATGTCTATCCAGTACCCTACCCTTTTGTTATATCGCGTTTATTGGAGGATAGTCAAAATGCGCGATATATGCTAGGATGAGGGGATATGGTAAATATTTCACTTATATTAACATGTGTACTTTAAGTACATAATTAATTTCGCAGTATAAATATAGTATTAAAAAGTATCTCTTGCATAATAAAGGCAGACACGTTTCATTTACCTTTTTAATTTTACGTACTAATACACATGTATATTTACATTTTGTTTTCAACATGAGAAAGAGCAACACAAAAACCTGGGAGACTTGGATAAATATGCTATACATCCAAATGCGCGATATATCGAGACCCGATATAATGAGGGGCTACTGTTTTATTGGGAAACTGTATACATATACGCACACACACAGGTCCTAGGCTATGTGTGTATGCACCTTGGCTTCCAAATTTCTAGAGCGGCCGATGGGATAAATGAGATTACGATATGTTAACAGACTGTACTTTTATTTATTTATTTATATTTTTTTTAAGAAATAGAGTATATATATTACTGAAAATATTTAACGAGAAAATATATTGCTCTGTCACGCTGCCTTTCGCGTCTGGAAATAATTGTCGTAAACTTGGACTAGTTTTTTTTATGTCTAATTCACATATTCTGTTGCAAATAAAACAGATTTATTTGCAGTATATTAAGTCTTTTGATAAGATATCCTTACTTTAAATAATTTCAGAAATGCCAACTAAAAAATCAAAACAGATTTGTAAGAAGAGGTAAAATGGAAGTTATAAAGTATAATTTTTGAACCATTGTACTGTTTCTTTAGCTAGTATTATTAGCAGTTGATAAGAAGTTATGTAGTAATTTAGGATTATCAGATATTATCCATAAAGTGAGAAATACGAATAAAGAAAAATAAAGCTCTGTAGTTACTTTTATTTGATAGGATATTCGTTTTAATAAACTTAAATATATGATGTAAACATAAAAAAAAAGTTTTTTTGATCTGTAGTCAATTATATGGAGCAGTCATACACAAATGTATGTTTCTATTCATTGGGCTAAGTTCTGAATCAACAGGGAATACGTAATTATAGAAGCGGCAAAATACCATCTTGCTTGCAGGCGGCTAATAGCCCAGAACCGGGCCTGTGTGTGTGTTTATACATACATAAACACAGTTTTCTTTTATTATTGTCTACGCACATAGAAAAAAGTAAATGGTATCCTTCTTTTTTGAAAAATTTTGTTTGCTTGTATATTTGTTTACACATAAACAGTAGTTCATCACCTAACGGATGATATTGGAAACAGTTTTCGATCAACGTAGATTTTCTGTTGTTCTAAAGGTAGCTTACCGCTTATTGCAGTCTGTCCGTGCTAACATAATCGCGTTGTTTCTCGGCCAACTCCGTATAACTTTTAAGAAATAGCACTATTTATATATATTCAGTAATCCTTAGCTGTTTTTGGGTAAAATTAATGAAAATGCTAAGTAAAAATAGTATTTAATAAGGTTGAACTCGCGAAAGTGTTTAGTAACCCTTAGCATTCAATCGACATTGACATGTTTATGTATAATACCAGTCGTGGCCATGACTTTGACCGAGAGACCTTCTGGTTCTTAAACTGATGGAAGTCGGTGGCAATTTCTTCTTCTTTAAATAGCGTGACAACCTATTGCAGGTTTTAGATACCTCAACAACACGCTTCCTTCAACTCACACGGCCCAGAAAATTGTACAAAAATTGTAAGCATATTAAATGCAAATTTTTGAGGAATGTTATACTAAAATACAAAAAGAATACAAAAAATACTAATAAATAATGATTAACAAATTTTGATGTGCTATGTTGCAGGAAAGAAAAAACTTCACAGAAATGTATTTCTATCCCGATAGAAAATTAATTTATATTGAGGATTTGGAGTATATATATTTATGTAATTTGTAAATGTCTATTTTTACTTTTCAATTTTAACCATAGATACAGTGGTATAATTCGATGTACCACCAAACTGGTATCTGAACAATTAGGTGGAACTATATCGGGGTTTGATTGTATTTGACGGAAGACTGAACTGACCACGTATTCTGGTTTTGTTTACGTTCGAGAGGAGAGACAGACGCGTGAGAGCATAAGCCCAGTTTCGAATGGGATGCCAGCCCACTCTGTGACCTTTTGTTTGGAGCGTTGAGATCAGGGCTAGATTTAGACTTGCTGGGGCCCCAAGCTGTATGATAGAGAGGCCCCCTACTGTTTTAAATGACTTCAGCTGGTTTCAAAGGAAATTTAAAATGCATACCCGTTTATAATCGTGGAAATATTTTTTTATATTTACAATTTTTTTTTATTAAAAAGTAATGAATATAATTACATAATCACAGAAATAATTATGTAATTGAAGCGTTTTAAAAACGATAAAAAGGTTAACAGAACAGAAAGTTTCAAAGTTGTAATAATTTATAATTAAAATCCATACGTAGTGGAACAATATACTAAAAGTGTTCAATTGAGGGAAAAGCTAAATTAAAGGAAAGAGAATCAATTTAGATGTTTATAAAGAAAATTATTTCATTTTATAAAGTAATGAATTATCCAGCCCTTTGATCAGTAATTTCGGACAGTAATTTGTAAAAAATATCAATTGACATGAACTTCCAATCCAATGGAAAAGTCCATATAAGCAAACCGATTAGCAGCTTCCATAAAGCGGAGTAACAGCTTACTAAATGCATATAGGGTATATTCAATCAACAATTAAATCATGCTTTAGACGCTCCCGTAGAATAATTAATTGGAAAAAGTTAGCTTTGTTCACTTCGCGCCTGAACCAAACAATATAGCCAAGAACCTGAAAACTGCTATAGCATCTCGTCACCATAGTTTGTTATCCGGCCGAAAATGAGGTATTGTACGAATTTTTAAAGCATTCTAAAGATCTCATATATCAAGCAAAACAGGAAAAAGTAAAGACATTAAATAAATGAAAGTTTAAGCGAAACAAAGGTACATGAAATTTATTACAAGATGGCATAAATATTTACTTGTGGCCTTAAAATTTCAGGAAATGCGGCTAATCCACTGCATGACCGCTCGAGACTAATATGTATCTGAAGCCCTAGCAGATTGCGAGATCCTTAGCTGTAGCTTCATAACTTGAATCGTAATCTCAATCATAAAACCGCTAATCTTTGTGATCTGTGTCTTTGCAAAACAAAGACTTGCACCTACTGTTCGAAATTTTGAAATAAAAATCGGAAATATAGTATACTTTTATAACGTAATTATATCCGTTCATTGTAAAAATGAACCCGAGTGAAGCATATGCAGTAGGTGCTTTCTAAAGTTTCAATGTCATTGATCTTTCTAACATATAAACATTGCTGAATTTTTACCTCTGCGGCAATTAACATAAATTAACTCGCCGTTTCCGAGTTCTTAGAATAATCTCGTTATGATAATTTTTGAGGTCTGGATAACATTCCTTAAGGAGTTAATGTTATCCAATTAATGTTGTGTATCCTCTTCAAGTGCCGTTTACTTAGCTCTCTCCGCTGGATATCTGTTACTAAATCATACTGTGGTTTTTGAAAAATCGTGCTGAGATACTGAAAAGCAGTATTTTGGTAGGATCAGTTAATTTTTTTCAGTAAAAAGAGCCCATTAGTTTTAGGAATACATATCTGAAGGATTTCTGTCACTTGATCTAATTTTGGTAAAGTAAATTTAATTTTATATAGGAAAATACTATCGTTGTGGCAGAATTTAGCAATAAATATACAAAGCTTACCCAAGTAAGACCCAAATAGAATTGGCGCCTTACTTACCTTGACTTTGCCTTTAATGTTATAAAGAATGGTTGCTCGGAGCACTAATTTATCAATTGTCTGCCAAATCGGGAAATTCGGTACCTTAATAAGTGTTTTATATTTATTCTGAAATGTTTAGAACAGTAAAATTTTTTAAATATAATTGTATTGGAAATTAACCAGGTTGGGTGAGGGAGCTCTGAAAATTTCGACTTACCGTAAGTTTTTAGTGTTTGGATCAAACGTGAATGTGCAAATTTCATTTTAGACTGTGTTTAACGTTTAACACGAGAAACTAATATAGTTCGAGTTAGGCGTCTAATGGGAATTTTGTTTTTATATGCTTTTATTTATTAAAGTAGGAAGTGGGTTTATTTTAGAATATATTATAGAAATTTACAGTCATATTTGTTTTAAGAGCTGTGGAAGAGTGAATACAAACTGTCCAAATGTATTTTTGACTATTTCTAAAATACTTAAGCATAATCGCTGGCCGTTAAATAATAAAATGTGCAATATATCAAATATTACCTTGGTATTTAGTAGACATTTTTAGACCTGCCGGTATATTGGGAATAATATATATATATATATAAGTATTAGCAAAAAATAATTCTAGTCTAGTTTATTATAATGCAAAAGTATTCCTTTATTTGTAAGCTAATTGTATTATACTGTCATATTTTTGTATTTTTTAAAGCTATTCAATCCGTCTGGTAATATCAAGGTATTCTATTTCTGCAGAAAATCTTTTTTTTTTTTTTTATTGCCTTAAATATAAGTCATAGCCATTTGTTATAAGAGCTCCCTACTCATAATTTAAACTAGGCCACTATTGCAATAAGTTCAATATTTTAAAATTCAGCGTTAGAAATTTAGCACTTAGCTATTCAACAAGTAATTGCCCATTCTCATTTCAAACTTAATAATTTTTAGAGATTTCGAATTTGTGTTTTAAATCCAAATTAACTAGCTTATTGTTTTCTCTTAAATGTACGCACATGCACAAAACTCAGTACACTGATTCCAACCAATCTGTTGTTCTAATTTCATTGATACTGATAATTACATAACCATTTCTTTTGATTAAATGAAATATTCGAAGTTTAAGGTAAATTGATAGTTTAAAATAGTCTATTTTAATGGTATTGATCGAATTAGATGTGATATTTCCTCCTTTGATAAAATTTTTGATTAATTGGAAAATGCTGTTATCGATTTTTTTTTTTTTAATACATGACATAAATTCTGTATTTTGTTGTAATATTTTTCAAAGGGTCTGTTGGCAACTGTTGTTGCATATCAGTGCTTTGCCACGCAAATGGTCATCTTTAAATAAGTCTTTTGCTTAGGCTGCGTGAGATGACACGGAACTAGTTAAAAATAACTAGGAGATATCGACACGAAATGATTTAGGCTTGGATTATTTTATCTTTCGTTCTGATTGCATTTTTCACGCGCCAGATGCGTAAGATATTGCGTGGTTGCATTTGCATCCACTCTTTTCGCTCTTCTCTTGGAGTAGGTAGGTATTGTGAAAGTAACTTGGAGGTTTAAGCACCTACACATCTTAGTTTTGTTCAGTTCAAGGCTGTTCATTGATTATTTCTGGTGTGGGCTTGTCTGATTTCGCGTTTAACCGCCCATGGTTTGATAATTTCAACCTCTCCCTTTCAGTTTTAAATACATGATTGGAAGATACTTTCTTGCCCACTTAGATTCTGGTATCCTTGATTTATAGCAGTGGTCTTCAAACTTTCACTATTTGTAGAGCCCTTAAAACTATAACTTTTTTTCAAGAACCCCATCCCACCTTAAATATATATATATATATATATATATATATATATATATATATATATATATATATATATATAAATAAATATAATAAATGAATAAATGTTTAGAGTTAATCAATTTGTATGGAGAAATTACAGGAGAGTCATGTATTTTTACTGAAAATTTTCATAGGAAATTAATGTAATTTACCCATTAAAATCATTAACTAGTACTCCAGGTGTCACTTACCTAAGCATTATATTGCGTGATTACCTTAGTTTTGTAGGCACATGGTATATAACAGGAATATTTTGTACTATCAATTTGATATTAATTTTATTTTAATAGTTTAGAATAATGTATATAATATACATTTTAGAGAGAAAAGAAATCTGACAATTCCTTTATCTTTTACAACTATTATTATCAGATTTATTCTAGTCTGTGTTTGTATTTTCACACACAAACACAATGAAGTTTATCTGTATGTATGTTTTCTTCATTCACATTCCATATTCTGCATTTAATTTGTGTCTATAATTTGTTTTTGGTTCCAAACATTATGAAAAAGATTTTCTGTATAAAACATTGCTCCAAAGGGTATTAAAAATATATGTTGCTGTACTAGTATCCTCTAGCGATCCTGAACGAATTTGCAACCAAATATGAGTGCTGTATGTATTTATTTTTCGAATTTTTATCTTCGCTTGTGGAACTCCCCAAGATGTATGTGGAACTTTCAGGCACGTGGGATCTCAGTTTGAAAATTACATCTATAGTTTTAATTGCAAAATTATATTCGAAAATACTTCATCGTTTAGAATTTCGAAGATTAAAAATTCTTAATGAACCATCGAAAAGAAATGTGAATAATGAGACTTGGTTGGAATTTGTATGTAGGCTAAATTGGTGTGAAGATTTTTTTTCAGTTTGTAATGCTTATCTGTCTTTTGTAAAATGTTGGTGGGGCGGAAATAGGCGATTTGCGTAAAATTATTTAGGCATGTGATTTATTTCAATGATAAATCATCGTAGCCCAAACTTCCTGAACTTAAACCAGCCGCATTCTTAGTGTGAGAAACTGCTGTTGCTATTTGAAACTATTTACATACTTATTTGGAGGTCATCTTTTGAGACTTCAAATTTTGTTTTACTTCTTAGATTGTGAAATTCAAGGACTAAGCATCATACTTACGTAATTGTGCAATAACAATACATATAGAAGGAAAGTCGGTAAATTTTTTGTTAAAGGCCTACGTCATCAGTAAAGAGCCATTTGCCATCCATGATTTCACAATTTGGAGTGCTTATTAATGAATAAAAATATTTTAAATGATCAGGAAAAATATGGTGACCATAGAGTCTAAAATTTCATTTACTCACATATATCCGTATGTTTTTACTGTTATTTTCCGAAATTAAAAATATATAATCACCATTGTAGTATTTTTTCTTCAAATATGGGTTTTGATTCTTTGTGATTGGCCCTTATCAGTCGATAAGAATCAACTTCAAATGAAAAATGTCTTTAACCCATGCGCTATATTAAAAAAAAAAAAAAAAAAAAAAAAAAATTACTAATCATGTAATTACTTGCTGTAGCATCTTGTCCAAAATACAATTTAGTATCCAACTTAAACAACGTATGTTTTTCTGAAGATCGTGTCTTAAAATATATGAATAAATTAATGGAATATCATGACTCGATCGCATGTAGATAGTAGTCTATACTATTGACACTACACTGACAATTGTTCTGGAGATAAATTGTCGCTTTTGATTACAAGAACTTGGGACTCATGTTTGGAGTTTCACTCACGAAGGTTGTAGTCATTAGTGAGTTCGTGCGATTGTGCTATAAATTTCAGTGCGTGTGTAGTAATATATAATACGAATTAGGTGATCCTTTCTTTAAGTCATTCATGAATAGCATTCCGTTCATCTGGTTGATCGTCCACTGGTGCGTTGCCATATTTCCAAACTATTTCTAATTTTTATTCAACATATACTTCCTTATATTCACCAATTGTATCTCTTTATTATATAAGTCGCTCCAAGCCAGTGAGGTTAAGTCTAGAAAAAATAAAAATTGAGAAAATTAATGATTGTGCATTAATTTTTATTTTTTAAACATTTTAATAATAAACAATAATTGTTGTCACAGGCAAACTCTTTAATAGCTGAAAAGAATATTTATTTCATTTCAATTTACAAAAATCTGAAAACATAAAATAGGGACTTAATCGCCTAGCGACCAGTATATCTGTGAGTGCAGTTTACTTCGAAACGTTGTGCAGTATGCAGACAGGGTCCGAAATAATAATTTGCAAATCCTTTGAATTTCGCTTTGAAAAAAAAAAAATTATGATCTTAAAAATCACAGTAGATTTTCTACTGCGGCTGAAAATCTGAAAATTTTAAACATTTTAGGGGCTTTTTTAAAAATTTTATCTCTTTGGAATTTATAGATTTTATTTACCTTATAAATAAATGTTAGTTCAAATTAATGCGTTTCAAAACGCTTAATATCTCCAGTCTGAAAAAAAAAAATATTTTTGTTATATTTTCGAAACGCATATTTTTCCAGTCTGTACTTCAAATAACTATTACAAACACTTTTGAAAGGAAAGATGAATATATGTATTTATTTTTCTCGATTGCTTATGATAGCATCTGAGTTTCATTCTGAAATTTAAAAGCCCAAGAAAAGTGGCTCACTTTTCCAATGTCCAAGTTCTTTTCAAACTGTTAACTACGCTGGCTAAGCTGCTGGTCTCATGGAAATAAAACTTACTGTGTGCCGAAATTTGTAGAAGTGTATTGCCGTCATCGTTCAATACTAATAACTCGTCTTGAAAAGACTTCTGGAATTTACTTAGTTTTCTCATTGCTCAGTAAGCCCAGGCAATTAAAAATGATAGGGTTTTTTTTCTGGTGTAACGACGAGAGTAATTTTGCACATTACACACACACACACACGCACACTCATTACTTTGCCTGAGTTTAACTTATGAACTTAAGTTCTCTAAGTGCTATATTTTTGCTTTTCCTAAATGGTTCATGTGGTTTTTCTGAACTCTCTCTGTATACATACATATATATATATATATATATATATATATATATATATATATATATATATATATATATATATATATATATATATATATATATATATAAATCATAGAAATAAGAAAAACTTAAAGCAAAATCAAAAACTTAAGAAAAAAAAATGAACTAGATATCATATAACAGTGAAAAAGGATTAAAGTGGATACTATGTTAACACCGCTAAAGATTTAGTACTCAAATATGGCCTTAAAGCGGTTTTATGTGGCCACAACCCTCATCCTCGATACAGACAAAAATAATTTATAATATTAAAAAAAAAATCACCTCATAACATACGATACATTGACGATACAATGAAACAAACTCTATCAATAGCAGTAGCTATATGAACAATGTATATATACATATATCTATCAGTCCTATATATTGTTAAAATAATTTTTAAATAATCTGATGTAATCTTTTTAAATCTAATTTTAATCGAAATAAATCAGATTTTTTACTACTAAAAATTATGATTTTTTAATTACACCATGCTTTGAAATGTTAACCAATTTTACCTAAATATATAGTTAACATACCAAAATTTCAAGCAGATTGTACATAAGTTAGTTTTGAAAGTGTATCGCCTTAAAAGGAAATTATGTATTTCCTCCACGAAAGAATTTCCAGTCACAATTTTTTTCCCCGCCAAATGTCTAGGATCGTTCACTTTTTGCATGGACTGTCGATCTTTCCTTTAATTTCTTTTTATAAGAGCATTCTATTGTAAACTCAGACCACCCCAGCGAAGCATTCTCCCAATGACCTTGAAGCGCACTTTCACTCCATCTTTAATGAACCGTTAGATGTGTATCTACTTCGAAAGACGTTTGCTTCCTGGATTTCTTCAAATCTTTTTTCCCACGGAAATTTATTAACATTTATTATCCATTCTTTAAAGAAATTCAGAACAACCATAAATGTGGATAAAATTTCTTCTAATATTAATCCTTTTTACCACAATGTTGCAGATCTGAAGCAAACCCTAAAGTTGATGCTTTAGTTCATTGGTTTTCAATGAGGGCGCTACCGCCCCCTGGGGGGCGTTGAGATGATGCTAGGGCGTGAACTTATTTTGGGTGGCAGGCGAATATGTCTTGGGCGGTAATTTTGAATCGAACGTTTAGAAACTCTCTGAACCACCAAGCTTAATCATCCCACTGATATAGGTCTCCCTCATTGATTCATTCATACTGACTTTTAAAAGTAAAATTATTATTTTGTATAACTGAGAATAAACTATTTTTAACGTGTTTCTGTTTGTTTTATCCATTTTAATTTGAACAAATAGACTACAATTATTTTTGGACAAAAGTATCGACTTGAACCATGAAAATTTGGTGTGTAACTCTATTGATAAAAAATTACTGGGACAATTTTTGTCTTATAATTTAATACTTCTCCTTCCCATCCTTTAAATTACGGGATTTTCACAAGGGAGGGGGGGGGGGTCGGTGAAATTTTTTTCACTCCTTAGGGTGGCGACAGCTTAAGGTTTAGAATAATTACTTTAAAGCATAGGTTCCGAACGAGGGCAACCTCAGTTGGTCTTGAAGCTTCCATGTAGGGCGGTAGCTGGTTCAGAGGCAAATGGAAGGCTTTAAGGCAATCAAAGGGCCGGCCAGTAGATATATCTGTAAATTTATGCATATCTTCAAAAATCAATTAATCAGTCGACTAACTGTATGTTCCACGAAAATAATTTTTTTTTTCAACTATAAATTTCGTGAATTCCAACACGGGCCGCTGTATTGTTGCACTTGACTGGATGTGTAGATCTGCGCCTTTTGCTACAGTGTCCATTGCTCGAATACCTACTGCTTGCATGACTGTTGGTAATTGGATTAAGCTGTAGGTCCTGTCTCATTAGACCTTGTATTTCAGAAAGGTAGACCGGGATTCTCCAAACCAAACCAAAATTGTAATTAGATAAAATAAGTTACCATTAATAAGTTCTCTTTGTATATATCCAAATGCTGTGAACAGCATTTGGAATCATTAAGTATCTTCTGAGTGGGATACTTTTATTGGTTCATAATACTTTTATTCAGTACTGTGCTTTTATTAAAGATTTTATGGATACATTAAATACAGTTTTTATTTACCCCCCCCCAAATTTGTGATCAATAAAGGAAATAGAATGGTTAAAATGGTTAAAAATGTTTTATGAAGGACAATTACGACCATTTTTATTCTTTCATGTTATAGTATAAATTTAACTTCGTGCAAGTAGTTTTGATATTTAGCAAACTGATATTTATTTTCCCGAGATATTAGTTACGTGTGTTTTATGGAGTAAAAATATTTAATTGCAGGCATGGTGCTTGAACTCAAGTCTTTCAGAACATTTCAATTTCTTGATAAAGATCCTAAAATCGAAAGTATTAATTTAAAAGTGTTAACACACACACGAATAGCGTTGTTTATAATTCTTATAAAGAACTTATTTTTCTAGTTCAGGTAGTTTCAGATTAAATTTTTTGCACCTGCAGTTTAAAGAAAATTAAAATGTCCCATCTTTCTAAAACATTTGCTACCTTAAATGAGTGTTTACATTTAAATATGCCCTCTTTATACACACGATAACCTTTAAAAGTATTAGAAGAAAAATATTAATTTTGCGAATCAATAAAATAGACAACTTTCAAAAGAATGTTTTGATTATAATATTGAAGGTTTTGAAATTATTTCGAGGTACCTAAAAATACCCCATAGAATATTAAATCCTCAAAAACGTTTGTTTATTTCAGAGTTTGAGTACGGATCATTTGAAAGAGGAATGCATTCAATCGTGAATTGTTTGTTCTATAGATAGATCGCCAATTTAGAAAATGTTTTGAGCTTTGTTTACAAACATTTCCATGTCCCGTACGATGCTTTTCCTTATTGCTTTGACGCCGAGAAGATCCATCTAGGGACGAGTGAACTACCATCTAATTAAGTTCACCGGGTGCAGATTTCTCTGTTGGATCCCTTGTCTTGCGGCAACATTTCAGAGGGGGGAAAATGCGCCATTTCCGAAACTTGTGCTCCGCCGGAACAGGCTTTCCTGCGGGCCACATCGTTACAGGTCAACGGCCTTGCTAGGTGTCCAGTAGCTTTATAAATTCCGACCAACATTGACCTTCCTGGCACGATAGTCGAATTTCGTTCTTCCTCTTCAGGTAATTTGGTCGCTTTCCGAGTTGCAGTCTTCATCGATGCGCCTTGGCTTATTATCGCTTATGCGTTTGACCTGTTCTAGCAATTAATTGCGTCGCAGTTCGGATCTTTCGCGCGGGCGCAGCTTGGATCAGTTGGAAACGGTGGAATTCCGTTGTCACTAGTACACTTAACCCATTAATTAATGACTTACCTTTTTGATGGCAGTTGAAAAATAGATTGCTGAATGTTTGTGCTTTCTCAAAACGATTTTTCCTTTTTACTCAAGGCAATTAACAATCGTGTAAACAATCCCAAAATACAAATTCCAAAAATACAAATATTTCCTGTTATTTATAATTTTGTTATTTGAATCGATATTTTATGATTTATCGAGTCTCGCACATGAATTTATTATTTCAGCAGGTACATTAACTGAAATAATGCCGAATAGCTATATCAGTAATAAAACTTTAACTTTATTATACTATGATTACTTATTATTGCAAGTTTCTTACTACGAAATTTTTATTTTTTATAAGTGACATCCTATGTTGTTTAAATTTACTGCTCATTACCAATAAGGATAAGCTGTAATGATCAAGGTTGTTTAAATTTCATGTATGTGTGTGTTATAAAGTAGTAGAAATAAGGAAAGTTAAAAGCAGAATTTAAAACTGTAGAAAAATAAATCCGATGCCATATAACAGTGATAAAAAATTGAATGGATACTATATTTGTTTGGAGAATTAGGACAGATCTTATGAAACTCTCAGGAGCCCTTAATAACTTAAGATATTCATCAATTTCTATTTAGAAGAAATGATTTGGGTATTAATAGGTTAAACATTTTACTTTCAAGTACGTAATTGATTTTTTGATACGTAACTGAATTATTGACTTTAAAAAGTGCATGCACTAACGTCATCGTACTTTTAATTTAATATTTATTAAATGTGAAAAATATTCCGTCTAAATTATTTTAATATTTTTTGTTTTTCAAACTGATTATTAAATTATTTAAGGTATTTTAAATTACAAAAGCAATAATTGGGTTTAATAAGAAAGTTGAGTTTAAGATTTAAATGTTTTCAGGCTGTCTACTTCTCAGTGAATGTAATTTTTTATCACATAAATCCCAGTTTTTAATTATAATTACTTATACATGATGAATTAACACACTTGTTAAATTTTGGCACTTTATCTCGTGTTAAACTCATTTGTATGTGTTTTTGTTAATGTTAAAACATAAAAAAAAGCTTAAAGTCACCCTTTTCTAAACGAATTAATAAAAGTTTCGGCGGTTTTAAAATTACCACATAAATGTGGTAATTTTTGCCTCTTCAGGTACTCTTTGAAAACTTATTTTATAAAAAATGTGTATCGATTAATTTGTATGAATTAATTATGGATCTGAAGTATTCTCATACATTACTTAACCCTTTTGCACACCAGATAGATCTGCAACTTTCTCAAAAATGGATGCCATTTACACAGTGAGCTTTAAAAGACGATTGTTGATTTTTACTGGCCTGCATCACTGCAATTAATACAATTTTCTCATAGAATAAGTACTCAATGAAGATACTAAATTGATTTTTACTGGCCTGCATCACTGCAATTAATACAATTTTCTCATAGAATAAGTACTCAATGAAGATACTAAATTTAATTTTTGGGGTAAAAGTTTCATTCATCTTTTGATTGGATGTATATGATTATTATTAAAATAAACTCGATGTATTAACCCTTTAATGTGCGAGTCATTTCTGCCAATTCCATATCGATGCATATCTTAAATCTAAGCTATTATTGACTGCACAGAATAAAATAAGTATGAAGCTTAAACAATTTTGAATACTACAGCACGTCAGGTTAGTGATCATCTATCGCTTTAATTATCATATGATGCCATTTATGAAGAAGGAAAAACTTTGTGAAAAAAAGATTTATTTGGTATTGCATGCAAAATAAATACTGTAAAATGGAGTTTTATAATAAATAAAGCAATTTGTCTTGATTTCAGTATGTATCTGTCGAAAAAGTAAATTTATATTCGCTGTTTGAAAAATCATAAATTGTCGATCCAAATGGAAAATTTATAAAGAACAGAAATTACTTGAAAGTTTTTTAGATTGTTTATAAGATTGCCCTCTTACTCTCAGAAGAAAAACTCGTTCTGAGAAAACATAAAAATTCTTCAAGCTATTTTTTAGCCGTATCTAGAATGATACGCCATGCATTAAAGGGTTAAATTAAAAAATATATTGGAGAAAACAAAGGTACATTTATCATAAAGGCAGTTTCTAATTGTGTATGTAAAAATTTTTGAGCAAAGTAATTTAGAGTATGAGATATTAATTTTGTTGGCTGAAAATACTTTTACGCAAATAAATTTTACATCTTTAAATTAAAAATTATTCGTTACTTGTTTAAATTTATGTATTCTAACATTTGAAGGAATATTTTTCAAATCGGAGTTGTTAAGATCCAAAGGGTAAACGTATGTTTTATTCTTGCATGCGAGCGAGCTATCGTGTTTAAATCGTGACGATGTTCTTTAGTTCATCTTCCTTTTATTTATAGGCAAATCGTTATCGGTGTGTTTGTGCTATAATGTGAAAATTGTAAGCATTGCCACCTGCGGAAAAATACCCAAATAGTCTTATAGTTATGTTTTTAAACTTACTGACTGCTTCAGTTTGTTTTAAAAGTAAAGCAACTTTGTTTATATTGTTTTTTTAGTGGGTAAATAATAGTATCGTAAATATGAAAAATCAAATAGAAATAGTAGTATATAGTTCTAATTTTTTCCCTTTCTGTGGTTCTGCATCGACTGATGCAAAAACTAGTTTTTATTTGTTTAAATTTTTCCAGAATCTATGTAATAGACAAGAACATTCGTCTTCGTTTTCTTGTATATACCGTTATTTTTGAACCCACAAACAAACTATGTTGTTACACTAACCCGTACTAGTACGTGACCCGCTCTCAAGTATCAATCGTCAGAAAACGTACTAGTATGTGACCCGCGCTCAAGTATCAATCGTTAGAAAACGTATTAGTACGCTGTCCCGCATACAATGTGTTAACATGAATAGTGAACATATGAAAACGAATTGAGTTTTCAATTAGTTTAAAAAATTTTCAAAAAGTACAGGGATTATATATATTGTAGTCTTACCTCATTTTACCAATTCCCCAGTCTAACTTTTCTTTTACGTTGATATGATTTTCAATTTATTTACTACCTGATTATTGTTGATAGTCATTAAGAAAAGAAAAATACACATCCGTGCGTGGAATTATTAATTTGGAGAATGCTTATATCAGAGGTGACCGCGCACGAGTTTCCGGAATGAGAATTGTATTCTGTTTTTTCATAATGTAAAGAACCGCTTTTCAATTCTTAAAATATAAAGAGCCGCAGTATAATTATTTGCGGCACCCCCTCACTGGAATTTCAGTCGCATGACCTAGAATAGGCATAAAAACAGAAACTTCCTGTAAATACCACCATACTTTACTAAAACAAAAGATTGCCTTTAGGATACGGTATAACATTCTCTACACTTGGGTGACGACGTCATTTCGTGGGTAACTGCTAGGATGGGGGAAACATTCCTACAGCGTTCACAAGCAAATCTAAATTTTAAAGTTTTTCTTTAACAAAACTGTGTAATAGAATCAGTAAAATATTTTTATTTTTTTGCTTTTGAATAGCATTATCATAGTTAACAATAAATGAAATTAAATAACTTTTGGACATGGATTAGTTTTAGCTTACCTATTTCATACATATTTTATTTGCATAAAAACCACATTATTCGTCTTCGAGTGCCGTATTCTGACCACTATTGGCATATACAGTGTTTACTGGTATAAATATATCAATATAAATTATGAGTTAAACTTTAAATGAATAAAACTAAATTTAGAGCATGAATTAGAGTCCTGATATTAAAATTATTTGAGATTCTACGGATTGTTTGAAATCAGCCTTTAAACCTACACGGTTAACAGATATAAATACTGATTAGCTCAGATATTTGCCCGAGTGATGTAACATTCTTAAAACCAGTCGTCTAATCACCTTTCTGGGATGAGATGTTTTGAAGTGCATTTGAAGGAACGAGTCTTATGCATTAAGTCCTCTGGTATAGTTACCTTGAAAACGTTAGTGTTTACCCGGCAGATGAAGGGGAAGGCAAAAGGGGCGCTGGACTTGAGGGGTCAAAATCCCTATAATTGAGGATACTTATGTTTACCTTAAAAAATCGATGCTAAAAAAGTTTTCTTCAGTGAAAGGAAAAGTTTGATATAATATTTATTATAATTTTTGAGTGCTAATAAATTAAAGTTGTTGTCTTAAGTAACAGCACTGTTTGTAACTAATAATTTATTATTAAAATTCAAAACATGTTTTCTCAATTGAATTTTGCTTACCAGTTTCTAAGAATTTTAATATTTGGATGTAAAAATCTCCATCTTAATATTTTCCTCTCTATAAAAAACTTGACAATATTACAATGGCAGAAACCTACGCAGCGTCTCTCGGTTTACCGCGATGTGCATTAGGTTGTCGTCTTCTTTTACTAGTGTTTCGGTATTCTGAATTGAATGAGCCTTGCGCAAATGTTTTCTGAGAAATAATTGGCATTTACTCTGTCTAGACTGCATCATATCTCTACATTGAATATGAAAAAAAAAAACGGTACACCTCAAAAATTACTTTTTAGAATTGTTGTATAAATACATTACAAATTATATATAATTCTCCTGTGTGGGAGAGGCTGTCACAAAAAAATAACTTATCTCTCCCGCCACTAGACTACACTAATAACAGTTTTAATTTTATTGCTTGTTCTGCTATTAAAACTTTCACAATTTCATTTTATGTATATAAATAGTGCTAGTTTACGTATATAGACAAGTGCTTAGTATGATATGCAAAATTTAACTTCAACCGGGTATAACGATTCATTTATTAATGATAGGTTATCTTTTTGCATTGCATTGCGTACCTTAAAATATTATTTTTTAACAGCATAATTATTTTTTCTGATATTCTAGAAATTATCAATTTGATGGGACAGTTGCCTCAAGTCGGACTTTCGTACTTATCCCACGAAAATGCAATAAATGTATAACTCTTCTAAATGTGTTTGCTTTGGATTAAATTTTCGACGAGACAATAGCAGAAAAGAGCAATTCTAAGCAATTATTTTTCTCCTTAAAATTTTAAAATGGATTAAAATGTGAGCGTTCTGTGGGATTGTGGGTTTACGTATCCAGTTTTTACCATATACCAGAGGCAGTAGTGGATGTAACGAAATAACAAAAATATATGGCCGACTAACCATACTTGCCCATTTCATCCTACATTTTGTTTCATTTATTGTTAATTAAAACTTTTTTTTTTTTACTTTCATATTATTCATTATCCTCCTCTGCTTAAGAGTCACTAGTCGAACAAATAGAACTAAAGTTCATGTATATTAAACAGGTTTGCGATTCCGTCACTTTTCTCACTTTTTTCATGGTGTTTCGTTGGGGTCCGACAATGTAATGAACTGTATTTCGTTCTTAGTGCAAGCGCTACGATCACTCGACACGACCGAATCGAAACCAAAACAATGAATAAAATACCAAAAATGTGATGCTCTAATCTTATTTTTCTTATTAAAATGTAATTAGTCATATGGTTTCCAGAATTTAGTGATTTTAAAAAGTTGTAAAAAAGTTCCTGAAATGTACATTTAATACATTAAAGTAACTTACGTCAGAGCACATATTTCTGTTTCTTTTACTTCACAATTTTTGTTTAGATACTCTTATCTAGCTATGTACAATTTCAAAGCATCATTAATATATGCAGAAAATTGTGACTATAAAATTAATGTATTGTATGTATTTAAATCTAATTTATAGATTTTCTTGAATAAAAAGCAATGTTGAGTTGTGTTAAACAAAATTTTTAACTTTTTTGTATTTGACACTAAAATCATGTCTTGCATGAATCATTTGATTTAGAGTTAAAATAAATAGAAAAATCTTAATAATAGCATCTGTAATCAAGAGGAGAAAAAAAAATCGCTTTTTTTTCAATGTTTAGTCACTTTTTAGTCACTTATTGTGTATTATTTGTCACTTTTCTCACGTTTTTGAAAGTACCTCAGCAGTTGCAAGCCTGATTAAATGTAATTTCATGTATGCAAAACTACCACAATTATAAGTGGTTAACACGTTGCCTGCCAATCAGGACATAGCTTATGTTAAGATTTCTTAAAAATGGGCTTGGCAGTCAATGCTTTATATAGGGAAATACACAGAGAGCGATCGATAGGGCTCAATGATAGCTCAGTCTATTTTGCCGGTCACTTATGTCCCCTATGCTTCTACTGAAATAAGGAGATATTGGTCACCTGTGACTCTTATGGCTGTCGAATGTACTGAGGGTAAATGTTGTGGTGAGAATGTTAAAATAAAAACTTATTACGAATCTCAATCATGTAATGCGAGTATAATATTGGTTAAAATATCTTGTGATTAGCTAAAAGTCAGTAAATTTCCAATTAGCAATTTGGGAAACAATTAAAAGGCTTTTCTTCAAAACTAGATCTTGTGTTGTGACAGTTTTCTTCTAAGGTAGCTATATTCACATGGGTAGGTTTCGAGGTACTCGGTTCCGAATTATTTCAAAATATGTAACCTCTCACTGTCTGAATGTTAAAATTCATGTTTCCGCTTTGCTTGCCTTTTACCCTCCTGCACTTCGTCAGGACTTGTTTCGAATTGATGCCGTGAGCACATCTCAAATCAGCATCATCCGGTTTTCGGAACCCATAACATATTCATTTGTCCACATGAGTCCTTCCTCGAAATTTTTTCACCGGTTCCTCTTCTTTCACTTCGCTTAATAGTTTACATTTAAAAAATAAATGCAGTTATATATAGCATTTTAAGAGAAGGTAGTTCATGAAATTGAATATCATTGCATGATTAAATTTACAATATAACGTATCAAAAATTACGGTTTATATTTTATTTATTGATTTTGTATTTTATAACAACATGTAAAATAAAATGTGTTACAGATAAAATTAATATTCCAGATTCACTCGGCATATTTAACAAAGTATTATTTTATACCGCAATAAATGCAAAATCAACGTAAGTAAAGTATAAATAATTCTATTTGTGCCTTTAGAAGGCTTTGAATTTATTCCCATATTTTGGTTACAAAGGTTATTTCCCCCATTATTAAGGCTATATTATTTTATGATTTACACATTATGTAGTGTATATATTTTACAGTTTACACATTTTGAAGGACATATTTTTAAACTTATAAAATTTACAACAAATATTACGAATTTCTGTACAGAATTCTGAATTAGAAAGGGCCGAACAATGGCTGATTGGTTAGTGTGCTGGCCTTCGGTACCGGAGTTCGTGGGTTCGAATCCCACTGTGGCATGGATGTTCGTAACCGTTCGGAATCTGCTTTAAGCTGTAGGTCCCGGTCTCATTAGCCCTCGTGTTGGAAAAAAGTAGACCGTAGCACTCCAAACCAAATCAAATCAAACTGAATTAGAAAGGAAAAAAAAAATTGCTGTACATCTGTTACTGATGCCCTAGTTTCTTGGTTACTAATTGACAATCAAGCACCTATCCGGGCCCATATGGCCGTTAGGCCGTCCAGGCTTCTCCTGGTGATGGTGGGCAGATCGCAACTATTAGGCCACCCACGCTACTGATCACCCTTGAAATAATTGGCAAGTATGAATAGCATAGGTGCCAATGCTTCCGATACACTCGGAAGTATTCCTATTTTTCGGTGAAAACTTATTCTTCTGATTTTCAGCGATATATTCTATAAAATCCCGAATATTTCCCTACAAATCCTATTCTCGTTTTGTTCTTCCCTCTATTAATAATTATGTATTCCAGCAAGAAGTAAAACGCGAATGATGAGCGAGTATTCCACCAAATCATAATAATAAAAAAATCAGAATTGATTTTAGGCAATCTTTGTTTAGTGAAACATTAGAACAGTTATTAATTGGGAAATGCAGTAAAAGTTTAAAATGTTTTGAAAATGACTTTGACAAACAATTTTTAAAAAAAAGCAAGATCCTGTACAACAGCATTTGTGAATGCTAAAGATTGATATGTTTGCTTTATATATCGAAGAAACAGCATTGCCATTTTTCACATTTTAATTATGTTTTATATATACACTAAAAAATGTTATTTCAATAAACTACAGATTATTTTTTGCTTTTAAAGCATTTGTGAATACTAGATTAATATATCTTCCATAGATTAAATAAACCTTGCCATTTTCCCCTATTTTTCCCTTTTTAAAATTTATATTTTTATTTATCTGTTAAAGGCTGTTACTGCAATAAAGTACAGATAACTACGATAAACTACAGATTTTTCTCTTTTGCAAGTTGGAACCTATGGAATAGCTAATAAACCTATGTAATGGTAACAGAAATGTTCTGATATCTATACTCAGGTTCTCTCAATCCTAATAAATTTCTGCTTATAATAAATAAATTGGCTTACGTAATGTTTAATACTTACTGTTTAATTTTATTAACGTTAAAGTGATGATCACGACTAGGTTGTTTAACACTAATTAGGTTTCAAAGATTGTTCCTCGTTTAAGACTTAAACATAGCGCTTTATAAGGGTTAAAATTTGTTTTTCTAACGTATGTCTTACAGTGTAATGCTGTCAATGTTATAATTATTATGGATAGAGTTAAAGGTGCAGTGCAAAACAAAATTTTGATGAACATTTAATATTTACCGAAATACGTTTTTTGCACTTTCTATAGTGTTTGCGATTAGGCATGCGTGCATATGCATATACACGTAACTATTTCAATTTTTAGATAAGTTAGCAAGGTATATTTTGACGATTGCTTTATATCTGTAATGGTGTGTGTAAGAATGTAGAATGTGTAAGAAATGATTGTTAGGGACTTCACTGACCTGCGGTATGGTTTGGTGTGGGAGCTGCGGTCAATTTTTTGTAACAATTAGATTCAGACTAATCGCAACTCAAAGCCTATTCCGAACAATTACGTACATCCATGTCATCAGCGGAATTAGAATCCGTTGACTTTGGTATTGAACGGCAGCCCCCTACCTATTTGTTCACCGTCCGGCGACCCTCGGTATGATAAATATTCTATTCGCAATAGTTCAGTGTCAAAGTAATTTTTTCTGTAATAATTTTGAAATGTGTTCCATTTCGCAAATTAAATTTTTGCGTTCTTTATAAATTCTGCAGGGAATTACGCGCGCGTGTGTAATATACAACTGGATCTACGCGATATTAAATGGGGTAACATCAATGGAAGTTGTTGCTATTATATTTATATTTGAATATGTCCGTTTTAAGGTGCTGGTTTAAAAGTTTCATATCACCGTTGTTGTTTTTTTAAATCAGATTAAAAAAATACGTCAGTTATATAATCACCCCCTCCCCAAATCTTAAGGTTAATGATACTTAGCTGTAGGTGTAGGTTCCTTCTCCCATTTTCTGGTTAATCTGTATATGGCGTTAATACTCTCTAAATCCCTTTTTAGGCTCCCGCTTACCAGTTTTCTCTATCACTTACAGCTGAATAATGACCGAATGGGTTGGGCGTTGCTCTTCGATACAGGTGTTCGAATCTTGGCTAGCTTGGACGTTTGTAGCCGTTCGGAATCTGCTTTAAGGAGTAGATCTCGGTCTTGTAGCAAAACATTAGATTAGAGTTCCCAACCAACCAACCCTTTCACTTATATGGCCTAGTGCAGGAGTAGGCATACTTTTGAGACAGAAGAGCCAAGTTATGAATGAAACGAGGTAAATGAAAATGAAGATACCATAATTTGTTGTAGATAAACTTATATATTGCTAAAAGTTGAATTTAAATGTCTGCATCGTATCTGCTGTGGTTGCGTACGTGAAGGAGTTTTTTCTTGATAGCGATCCAAAAGTATTTTACTATAACTGAATGTTTTGTACGTGTCTCTATTTATGCGATTTATTCAGTTTGTTTTTTTGATACTGTACCTTACAGTATCAACCCAATATAGCGTGTCGGTTGGTTTAGAAACGGCTATTCCTATACAAATACAAAGGAACCAATCCTATACAATACAAAGATAACTTTCTTTTTCTAGGCATGCTCACAGTTGGTTTAAATTTTTTCCTCACTTTAATTTAAACTACGTTTTTTTTTTTTTGTTTCGTGTCCAGGAACTGTAAGTCTTATTTTGTTTTAAGCTCCTGTTTTTATACAACCATATTCGTCATTAGGAGTTTTTAGGTTGGCCCGTTTTGGTAGACGATTTAGATTAAAGGACTGAAAAAAAATAAATAAATAAAAATAAAAAAAAAAGAAATTATCAGTGTTAAGTTATAATTCGACTTTAAGTTAGAAAGAAATGGGTATTAAAAATTTGTTGGAAAACCAATGATGACTTTTCATTTGTTTTTGCCCATTATCATTTGTGCGGCGGACTTATCCGATGAACTTCTGTGCGGCGGACTTATCCGATGAACTTCCTTTTTTTTGTCACGTGTGTGGCGTATACGGCTTATCTACCCGAAATTAGGGTAATAGAAAACCTTTATATGTATTGTTTTTGATGCAGTATATATAGAGCCAGGAGTCTTAAGAGTCACATGCAAGCGGCGGTGCTTAGTGGTAGGCAGGTCAGCGAACAGGGTTAGAATCCGGGACGCCGGTTTCGAATCTGAGAGACGCACGAAATATCTACCTATGTACCCAGCAAACGTACAGGTAAAATCTTTTGGCCTGTATTCACTTTCAATAACCATAATTTCTAGTAAAATCTTTGGGCCTGTTTGCACTTTCGCTGTGAGAGAGAGAAAAAAAAAAATCCTTCCTCCCAATGATAATCATAATTGAGGGGAATTTGCAGCTTGGCATTGCAACGTCAGGATAGGACTGTCCGTTGCGAGTTGTCAAAAGATTCCAATCTCATCAAACTAAACTCCCCGGCGCTATAGCCCAACTTGTGGGCCATGGCTTACTGTGCCAGTCTCGTTTTCAAGATCAAGGGTCCTGGGGTGCGAAGTATATGTCCCGGTTAGGTGGCTTACCTTACGTGGAAACCCCCTCCCCACCAATGTTTAGTTTTCAAACATGCTTGGTTCTTAATTTGTCTACCTACTGCAGGGATGAAAGGTTGAATCAACCTTGCCTAGCCCGAGGATCGAACCTTGGACCTGTGGCTTGGGAACGTGAAGCACAACCCCAACGCCACTGGGCCTTCAAAATAGTTCTCTTGGTAGCCAAATAATATATCAGTGTTCCAAATCAAATCAGTCTAAACCATTTCTTTGTTTCTTCGCAAAAACGCATTAAAATTTATTCCAAGTTCGTTAAAGACCTTTCACTAATTTGAAATCGTTTTCAGCTTTTAATATAAACTTTTTTTTTTTTTGGGGGGGGGAGGCGTAAAAGTGTTCGCTTGTTGAGTTTATGGAATTGGAGAATGCAGTGGTTTGTCAGATTTAACGACGAATTCGATAAGCTATTTAAAATAAAAGAGTAATGCTGACTTCTGGAGATCATGACAACGCCTGCCCTCACACAGCTCTTGTAACCCAGCAGATTCTGGAGCAGTTTAAATGGGAATTGTTCAATCATCCGTTGTATAGTCCCGACTTTGCACCGAATGCTTTTCATCTCTTCCTTGAAGAACTGACTAGGAGGCCAAAGCAGCATTAATTCCCATCTCACGTCATTGATGAAACATTTCTTCGATTTAAGAGTGTGTTGGAATATTAGTTTACCGGTATGACAAATGCCTCTTTACGGCGATTATGTCGAAGAGTAACAATATTAGGACATAACTTTTGGTAATAAATTAATTTCGTTCTCTAAACTTGTCTGTTTTTATGGTCCATCAAAGGTTGAAAAAAAAGTATTTTTTTTTTCTTTCGAAAGTTTTTAGGAGTGGTTTGTAATTAAAAGAAAGTGATCGAATTGTAAATTGTTTGTAAATTTGTTTTACTTTTATGACGCTACGAGAGGTAAGGAAAAAAAAAGAGAAAAACTTCGGTAGTCCACAGAACACAGATTTCATGCCCTTTGCGTTAATGTCAGCGTGCGATTCCTGAAAATTCTATGTAACAGCTCTTTTTACCATTTCCCCTTCTCTGTATATTTCGTAATCTATGATATACGTTTTGACATGAAATGGCCGAGTTCGCTGCTCTCCGGCATTTTTTGGTTTTTTGTCTAGGGATTCAGGTTATTGTTTTGATGATTTCACTTTTGAGCTTTGGAAAATATATTGCTGTGACATATCGGTTTGTTTTACAAAATGTGGTCTGTCTCTTGCAAAGTCGACAAAATATGAATTCACTTAGTCTATGTAGGCGTATGCACACCTACCAACTTTTACGGATTATCCCTAAAATTTGGTTTAATTTTACAGACTTACAGATGGACTGATAATTTTTTGAATAATTTTTCGAACCGTGAAAATGAAATCGAAAATTCTGAAAAAAGAAAAATTTTTCTGTGCGTAATATCTAAACGTTCAAAAACCTATTTCATTTTTGCAGAAATTTACAGAACTGATGAAGATCTATAAATACGCTTTAATATGTTTTAAAGATAGGCGTTTGATAAAATATAGTGATATCACTGGACTAGAAGTTATGTCAACTTAATCAGAGTTTTGTAAAACGACTTAAAAATTTTTTACATTGAAAAAATTATCAATTAAAAAAAAAGAATTAAAACTTTATAAAGCCTAATTTGATAATTTTAGCATTTAATTTTAATGATTTTGCTAAATAGCTATTAAGTTTTGAAATCTGAGTTAATTTTATGGTTTTCTAGAATCAAGTTTAATTAAAAAATTAACCAATGTTTTATCATATATAATGAACGCAGTCTGGTTTTATAATTTAATAATTAACTTTCAGTTAAAATTTTCCTGAGGACACGAACAATTTAAACTGACTTTTATTAATTACAATTACTTGTACCACTAAAAAAGCAACCAACATTACCAACTAGCCAATATTTCGCGAACAGTTTTACTGATACCAATGTGTAAAAGTTAACAAGAATGAGTATGTACACCAGTGCGCACTGAGGACAACAGAGGGACTCAACTAAGTACAGTGTAACTGATTAAACTTAATGTCAAACTAAACTATAAATAAAGAAAATTCCTCTTTCATTAATTATTCACTTATCTTACATTGCACTAATTTTGTTGAAACATAGATCATTAATATTAAGGTTAACTGCACCAATAATGCTGTGTATAAATTTTATTTTAAAACATATAAAAAGAAGTTGTGAAATAATTTAATCTTCTGTTCTCTTTTACCATATCATCGATTAGATCTTTTATGTCCTTTGAAATGTTTCGATAAATGTTTAACAGTGCTAAACAGGCTTCTTATCTCTGTGTTCTTGAAATTGGTTTTTAAGCCAATTTCGAAACATGACACCCTATAAAATAGGTATTTGTAACTTCATATCAAACATTTCAGTTATTGGTTTAGGAGGTAGGGGTGTTCAAGCTCGCCAGCCCTTCTGGGTGCTTCCACGTATATTATTATGCATAAAATTGCTTACTCTGGATGTATGTACACATGATTGGACGTAAACAGTACAATCTATATGCATGAAATTTAGTTCAGGGGTTGTTCGTAACACCGTGAAAACTTTGTAAACCCTTTTTCAAATTTTTAATTAATTTAATTTTCAATGCTGAAGGGATAATTTTTTGTTTCTGACAGCAGTTTGTGTTATCCAGTCAGCAGGGTTTATATATATTGGCAACCTGAAGAATGATTGAATTGACAGATTCATTATCGTTATTACCACTTTACATACTGTTTCTTCAGTTAATTAGTTGGTAATTTTTCGTAAAGTCGTTATTAAATGTTGTATTTTTCCTTATTTTCTATGCCTTTTGTTTTATATCGTAGATTTATGAGAATTTAAGTTTCGAAACGCGAAAACCTACCTCTTTTGTCTGTAGGAGGCATTGGAAGATCCTGTACAGAATTTTCACCTATTTCTCCCGACCGAACGGTGGCTGAATAGTAGTGCTGTTCGTCGGTACCGGAGTTCACTGGTTCGAATTCCGCTGCTGGTATGAATGTTTATAGCCGTTTAGAATCGGCTTCAAACAGCCGTCCTCTTGAGCAAACCAGTTGACCGTAGCGCTCCAAACCAAACCTATTTCTCCTTTGCCTTATTGGTTTAGTTGATTAGAGCTTAGCGCTAATAACCCGGAAGTCATGAGTTTTGCCCTTTCTTAGATTAATTTTTTTATTCATATTTTTATATTGTGTATATAAATATAATGGTAATTAAGATTGATTTTAATTACTAGATATCAGATATCACATTTTTTCATTGGGTTTTGCTTTCTCAAACTGCACAGCTTAATAACTAAACCGTTGCTATAATATACTTCAATATATATTTATATAAATAAATATTTATCTATGTCACCAATATTCTAGTCTGTTTTACATATTTTTCACCTAGTATATGCACTCATGTACGCAGAGATAGTTGTTTGTAGTTGATCTTTCTGATTTTGTTGCTCTTGGTGATGAATTGAAAGTACCAACAATAAAATTGATTAATTATAATAAAGATGACACGTGTTATGGCAGTTTAAATCACTGTTTATTTATGTGTGCTGTAATGTGTTCCATGGAGTGTTCATGTGGCTGAAATGTTTTGATTCCGTGACTCAATTAAATTTTAGGAAGGTTTGTATCTTTTGGTATTCATCGATGCATATTGTATCTATACAACTTTATCTTCCTGCTTAAAAGAAGCTAATATTAGAAAATTTAATATTTTTACGTCTGCACTCGTTTTGGTATTGCCTCTTTTCCTAAACTAGGAATTGCATAAAAATGTATAAACAGAAAAAAAGAAAGTCTAGGTTTAAATTACGTTAAAGTCTATAGGATTAAGCTAAGACCCCAGAATTCAACAGAAAATAATCTCGTTTAAAAGCTGTCAGTATTATTCGTAAGCATTTTGGTTTAACATTGTCAGTTTATCATTTCCTAGGTATTTTATTTTTGTCATTCACTTACAAAAGTTCAATGGCTTCCTTTGTATGGGTTATTAGTCTCTTTTTATTTTTGACTTAGCTGATTGGTGTAATGCAAATTCAGCGAATGCCGTTCTTTTCCTTTTCTGCTTTTAAAAGAAATTTGTAATAGCAATGAAACGCAAATTTTATATTTTACGGTTTGTAAACGTGTTATATACCTATAACTAATTTCGCTGTAGATGTTCATCTTTTAATTCCTTTCTTTGATTCAGTTGAGGGTTGTTCAGAAAAACTACATACTGTACTATGATAATCATAATTAATGTTTATTTTTATTTGTACGTTTTTTCTTGAATTACTTATAAATTTATACTTTTTCGAAAATGTTTGAATTGTTTGCTATTAAAATATTTCTATAGTCGGAATTTTTATTTGAAATTTTATTTTGACTGTAATCCATTTCTTAGATGTGCTTGACTAATTTAATAAATTATTAATAATTTTTAATAATATCAATTTTTTAATATTAATTAAAAAAATTAATTTATAATATAATTATAATTATATTTAATAATATATATATTATATATATATTATATATATATATATATGTATATGTATAATATATAAAATATGTATATATATGTATAATATATATATATAATATATATATATATATATATATATATATAATATTATAATTAATAATTATATTATAAATTATATCATAAACTTATAATATAATAAATTTATTAATTATTAATAATTTTTAATATTAATTTTTTTTAAACCAAATAAATATTATAAAATTCTAATCTTGTAAAAATGTTTATATATATTTTTTCTTTTTTTTTGTGCAACTTTATAAAACGTTTTAAAATTAACCCGTTACCTGTTTTTGACGTAATATTACATATAACACTTTTCCTGAAAATTTACTTTCAGCCAAATACAATTGTATAATTAAAATAGGGAGAGATAGAAATACAAATAGTAAAAACAGGTAAGGGGTTAATTTTAATGATTTATTTTAACTGAAATATTTTTCTTTTTTACAGATCGTTTTATTAAAATATTATTCGTCCTGTTTCGTTATTTCCATGGATAGATGACGCTTTGGACATAAAGTACGTTTGCCAAATATTTTTTTTTTCATTTATTCTAATTCATTTTTAAATAAAATACGTCGAGTTTTGATTTGCGATGGAGCACTACAGATTGTCTTTAGTTTACTTACTCATACTTTTGGCTTGTTTAAAGTTTTTATAAACTATTTATCTAATATTGACGCAATTTTTAATAATTCAAAACCTTAAATTCGTAATTGGATTTGATGCTAGCTGGTTAATCAGTCTGAAAGCAGAAATCCATTCAATCTTCTGTTTTCACTGATGCAATCTGCTGGTGCTCTAACGCTAATTCTTTTCGAAATATTTGATTCGTTAACGCTGTTTTCAGTTCCCCCCTTTATTTTGTCATTTTAATGCTCTTAAACGTCTTCTATCAAAATAAATAAGATATTCAGAATAATCTGAGCGAGATAATAGGCGCATGAAAATGGACCTGAATTTAAATTAGCAGCATTAAGCAACTTCGCAAAATATGCATGTGAAAATGGCATTTGCAGTATTCATTCGTAATTATAATACGATGAAATTTATTTTTGTTGTGCCATATAAAATTAAATTTAAATTAAGAATGTGAAATACTTGAAGCTTAAATTATACAAAAGAATTTAATCAAAATCGAGTCTTAAAGTGAAAAAAAATAAGCATGTTTATTGTACAAAGGCTAGTGAATGGCTGAGAGTTTTATATGTTATGAGAATAACCGAAAATAATTAAAGTAAATATTGCACGAATAGAAATGAGTAATAGAGTAACATTAAATTTAAATATGCTGCTGCCATAAAATTATACAATGCATTTCTTAATTCTATGACATAATCGTATGAAATGTATTTTATAAAATTTTTTCCCTGAGGTAAACGGAAGAAAATCAAATATTTGGAAAAGATTAATAGAGCACCTCATATTGTGTATAAGCTGTTATTAGAATAAGAATTTTTTTTATTGGGTTTGTTTGGTTGGGACGCAATGATCCATTGTTACCGAACGGCTACGAACATCCATGCCAGCCTGAAGTTTCGGTGGATTTTTCACTTTAGTAATATCTGAAAATTCAAAAATCAATTTAATTCCATCAGAAATTTACATAACTGATAAAAAAATCTATAAATCTGTAAATATACTTAATATTGTTTAAAGATAGGAAATTCCTGCTAATAAAAATAAATAGTAACATTGTACTAGAGTTTATATCAGTTTTGTCAGAGTTTTGTAAATGACCTTTTTAAAAATTTGGAATTAATAAAAAAAATTCTTTAAAAGAATTGAAGCTTAGTAAGTCATAGTTTGATAATTTTAAATCTCACTTTATTAATTTTTCTGAATAGATATTAAGTTTGAAATGTAGGTTAATTTTGTGTTTTTCTAGAATCATATTTAATACGTTGAATGCCACGGCAATTTTCAGAAATCTGGCCTAAAATGACAATTTGATTGAATCCCATATTATCCTGGGAATAATTATATTTTTTGTTCGTCGTTCATGCAAGCCAGCATTGATTTTTTGTTCTTTTCCCAGAAGCCATCTATCGTTATTAGCACTGTATAACAGTGCTAATATCGATAGATGGCTGTTACACTACGAGTTTATTCGTAGCTGCACAAAAATGGCAAGTAAACACAGTACGAGATAACTCGTAGTTGGCGTCCTAGAAAAGAATGCAATCTACGAGTTATCTCGTAGTTGGCAGAATTGAATGAATAAGCTAACATTTTTTATTGTATATAATGAATGCAGTCAGATTTTAATAATTACAGTACATTTTTAATTAGGATTTTCATGGGGAAAGGAAAAAGCAGTATTATCTTTTATTAATTACAATTACTTATTAAACCAAAAATAAACCAACCAATCATCCGTTATTTTGCGAAAAGTTTTATTGATGCCCAAGTATAAAAGTTAAACTCCGGTATCGAAGAGCAACACCCTATTTATTCGCTGCTTTGCGCCCAGCCAGTGATCTAGGTGCTTGAGGATATCCCAAATAAAAATTTAGATTCATTTTAAAATGTATACAAGATTTTGATTCTTTTGCTCCCAGCAATAGAAACCATTTCAAATATAATACAACATAACTTGGTACGAATAATACATTTTAACTCTATATACACATATACACATTCCAATCGAAGAGGTATGTATTGGAAAATATGTTGCAATATGCGTCTTGGTACTGTCGAATATACCAACAAATTCTGTAAAAATTTTATTACAATTGGTTCAGTAGTTTTTTTTTTTTCAGTTATTGCACACAATCATTAAACAACCTTTCTTCTTATTTAATAGTATAGATGATTTCATAAATTTCATTCTTTTAAATTGAACTTAATTTTATCACTGTGTGTTAAATAGCTTACTATTTTTATTCATTAACCCTTTTCACGGCTAGAGTTTTATCCAAATTCGTGTAGACAAAGACGGGATTATTCTGTTAAGTTTAAAGTTGGGAGAATTACACAAACAAAATTGATAATAAAAAGGATTGATAAAATTAACTCTAACCCTTTCTATATAGCAGCCGAAGAGTAGACTGAGTTAAGGTAATGCATGATGCATAATTCGACCTGGCCCGTAATTTCGAAACTTTCTCCTCTCCATGGAAATATCGACCACCGGTCCCCAAAAGGTTAATAGTTTTTTGGTTATTCGGAACAAACATAGAACTAGTATGTATGTAAAATTAAATTTTCTAGTAAAACGTAGATACTGATTATAGTAGAAATTCGTATAACATTTATTACAAGCATTAAATGTGGGTATCTGAGTTCGTAGGTTCGAATCCTACTAAGGCATTTATGCAGTTCGAAATCGGCTTTAAGCAGTAGGTCCCGGTCTTATTAGCCCTCGTGTCGTAGAAAAACAGACCGTAAAGCTCCAAACCAAACCAACCAACGAAACAAACATTAAATGTATATGAAGCAAAAACGAAATATTTTAATTTGGAATCGTAACCGGTCAATCCGCTTTGAAGGGGATGTATTTTACTGTTGAGTCATCACCATGCAAACAATCGAGGATTTACTAAAACTGCAATTTACGCTTGTCATCTGAGACATATTTTTAATGCTCTTTATTAGAAATTAGATTTTTCATGAGGCAATATGCATCTTGGTGTTCTTGGGTATATAATATAAAACTATTGGTTTAGTGGTTTTTTTTTTCAGTTATCCTAGACAAATATAAAACATCCTTTCTCGTTATATAATAGTAAAAAGTTACAATTTCAAACGATCTGCTCAAAAAGGGAAATCTCTTAACTTAAAATTCTCGTCTTCATCTACAGGAATTTGGAGAAAACTCCTGTTGCTGAAGATGAATTATTATTACAAAAGTAGCTTCTAAATTGAATATGATTTTTAGCCATGCATAACTATTTTAAATTGTAACTTATATGTTATTAACACATTCTGTGCGGGTACATTTTGCAGCAGAATTGTACCGTAAGCGGGCGTTTTGCGCGTAAATTTAGTTATTCAATAGATCGAATATTATTTAATTTTTTAACCAACTTTTCGTATTTTATATTGAAATATATAAACAAATATATAAATAACAACCATAAGATTTTTGTAAACAAAAAGTATATTTTTTAGTGAATAGATTTATAACAGTATCGTAAATATGAAAAATCAAATAGAAATAGTAGTATACAGTTTTAATTTTTTCGGATTATGTTATATATAAACGTTTTTACATTATAAAAAAATGAACTATTACACGAAACGTCTGATAATGTGTCAGCGAAGATTTCATCATAATTATCTTCGTTAAATTCACTCATTTTTGCAAGGATAAATAAAAAGTTAATTTTAAATCTAAATTGATTTTTCTAACCAAACTTCCCGTTCTGTGGTTCCGCATCGACTGATGTAAAAACTAGTTTTTAATTGTCTAAATTTTTCCAGAATCTATGTAGTAGACAAGAACATTCGGCTTCGTTTTCCTGTATATACCGTTATTTTTGTACCCACAAACTATGTTACACTAACGCGTACTAGTACTTGACCCGCTATCGAGTATCAAACGTCAAAAAACGAACTAGTAAGTGTCCCGCATACAGTGTGTTAAAAAGGGGGATAGAACTAGAAGAATGTACCAAAGCTTATTTAGGATGCTTTTGAAATGGCATTAGGCGTATATAAAGGTTAATGTCTCCTTTTTAAAACTATCTATATTTTTACCTGAATAACAAACCGACAGGGATGTTTTTTAGAAATCTGTAGTTTTATGTAATCTTTAAGCTTAATAGAATATAATACACTATTAAAATGTATATATCGTACCTTTTCCCTTCTTTGTGGCCTTTTTTATTCTAACACAAAAGAGTAACATAAAATGCATATAGCTCCTTCTGTCATAAAAAACTTTTCTATATCTTGAATAAAAATATCTCACTGTATACATTTTCCGAAATCCTTTAGATTTTATTTTCATAAGGAGTTTCATTGTTACCTTTTAATTGTGATCTAGTCATTATTGCTTAATGATTCACGATCGTTTTGTTTCATCATAAATATTTAGGTCATGATCATTGCTTTTATACATAAAGTGGTATTTATTTAGTGAATACATTTTTAGACTTTAGAATAAAATGTGGTAATCGTAAGTATTCAAGGAAAATATGGAGAGTAAATCTTAAAAATATCTATTTTACCTGTACAAAGTACTTATAATAATACAGATTTACTTGTGGAAGCATATTAATTCGATTTATTTCTATGTTATATTCTGTAAAATTTATAGTAAATTTCAAAGAAAAATGACCAAGATTCGCCAGTGGATGTATTTCGTGACATAAAGATCCAATATTTATTTTCAAAATATGACACGGTATTTTTGATATTTTCAAATTATCAACAATGAATTCTTATTGATTATAGTTTCAGATGAAGTAAACCAATATCCAACCAAGTTTAGAATTTCATTTTTACGTTAGACCTGCTGCTATCCCCAGTCTAGGAATTCTGTTTTAGATAGCACCTGGTGCATCTCCTTCCAAAAAGCACCCCACCTAGAGCTGCCATTTAAAAGCAAAATATCTAATTTAGCCAAGCCATTATCTGCTTCAACAGCTGTAGTAGGAAAAATATTTTCAAGTTTTAGATTCGTTCAATGAAACCTGCGTAATAGATTAAGGAATTAAAAATATATAAACTCATATTTATGTTAGTGTGTTTCAATAAAAATAATAAAAAATTAAGTATAAATTTTTATTATAAATTTTTGTTATTTAAATAAAATTTTCTTGACACTTGAGAATCCATCGTGTATTTGTTTTGTGAATAAAAACAAAAAGCAAATTATTCTTTACTTTTTCCTTTTTTTTTTTTTTTTTTTTTTTTTTAAGACGGAAATTGTTTTAATTTTGTAGTGGTTAATTTTCATCATTTTTAAATTATAATTTTGCTGTCAAATGAAAAAAGTTTTAAAATGTTATATTTTTAATATTAATATATAAAAGGTCTTTGTTAAACTAAGTTTATATAATTAGAAATATTAATATCTTAATAATAGATTGCTTATTTCAAAATATAATATCGGGTATATATATCAAAATGTCGGATATAACTCAATAGGATATTTTTGAAAATATCATAATATTTGCAATATCTGAGGATAATAGAGATGCACTTGTAGAGTCTTCAAAATATTCACAAAAACCAGAAACTTTCGTTTGAGAAAAAAAAAAGTTTAAATTTCTTATGAATAATAATTATATTCATCATAAGACAATGGATATAAAATGAGTTTGCTCTTCATTCTTAGTTATATTCACAATTCAAGCTTTAAGTTCACTATCGCCATTTCGGCAGCATGTATGCATTTCTGTAATTATTTTTCAACATGCTAATAGCAGTACTTTTCTTTTACACCAAAAAAAAAAAAAAAAAAAAAAAAATCTTGACAGTATTATTTCAATACCAGTTTGATATTTTCTACTACGTACGTGGTTGGCTAAAAATACCCCACTTTATTACTTTCTCTGTTGTTTTTTAAATGTAAGTTTTGAGATTGAAAATAATGAGGCCGTTTCTATAGATTGTGCTAAAAAACAGATAATTATTTCAGTTAAATTAAAAAAAAATCGGTTGGATTTACCTCAAATAAAAACTGATTTAAAGAAAATTTTGGGGTAAGTTCAGGTAATCATTGCACTAAATCATTACTCTTGTGCACTTATAGATCCCTGGTTGCAAAATGTTTCTTTGTATTTATTGTTGCTGGGCTAATTTAAGCTGCTCGTTTTACTGTATTTTGGAATCTGATGTCATGAGTTTTTACTCATTATTTTTTATTTAAACCTTAGTCAGTCGGATAAAGTGATTGAATGCATATAAACAATAGGAAAGCAATTGTTAATCTGAAAATATTTTTTTCTTAGTGCACAAGGCAGATAGTTAGTACACATTCGTAGGAGTAACGAGAAATTTACTCCGTGAGCAGTTCAGACCTTATGGAGGAGAGTTTCTTTCCCTTGTTAACAAGCACTTTTATCGCAAACACATAATGTAATGGGTAGGTTTATAGTATATGCAATCACACTCTTTCCTGTCTAGCACAAATAAACGACCAGAAGTGAAGACAGCAAAGATTAATTTAAAGTTAAAATGTATTGGTAATAGTAAGTCGTGTACTCAATCGATGACTCTTGTCATTTTAACTACACGAAACGTAGTAAATATATATTAATTAATGATGGGGAAATAAACCACGATAATGTTTCTCTTGCACGCATTCGTCGTTATAACTCGGGAATTGTTGGCTACTCTGAGCAGTTTAGAGCAGGGGTTTCCAACTTGTAAGGACTCGAGACCACATTAGTAACTTTCTGTTTGATTGTGGGTCGCATTTTCATGACTAACCAATTTACGCAAAATTCTGCAAGAATAATAGAGGTGCTAGTATGAAATAATATGCATAGTTTAATTAATGAAAAAAGGTTTAGTCAATTCAATTGCTTTAAAACAGTTTGAATTCCCGGTGTTATATCCATTTTTGGGGTATCGTGACTATTTGCACATATTAACCGTAAGAATAAACATGGGAAAGCTGAAAATTAAAATTGAAAACTAGCTTTTTTAAAGTTTAAGTACTTAATCCCTCTTATAAAACTAATAATTTTACTTTTGAATAAAAGTGTGAAATTAAACATAAAAATCTTATACCCCAAACAATTGAATTATGAGGAAGATCATTCAACAGTGTCAGTTTATTTGAATTAATATTGACAAATGGCAAGAAAGAAATAAGCTTAACACAAACTACAACTAATAATATAATCAAAATAAATCTGAAAAGAGGATAATTGTGTGGGAGTGTTATAGATACTCACTTGCATCAACAGATGTTCTGATCAGATGTTCTCCGACATATCTATTTTTTCTAGGTTATGCTAGAGCAGGGAAGAATTTGCTAGTCATGTTCTGCACAGATTTTCAAAGGATTTCGTCTAGTTTATAAAACACAAGTTATAAAATACTTTACGTAAAAAAAAGAAAAAAAAATTTTGCGGTCTACCAGTGGGAAATCCCTGGTTTAGACAGAAGGCAAGTTTCTTCCGTCTCGCCCATTTATCGCAAATATACAATGTGTAGGCTTGTAGTGCATGTAATCACAATCCTTCCTGTCCACACTTCAAAATAAACTCGACCTAAAGTGACTTCAAATATGGGTTTTTATGTTAAAATACATTAATATGTGTACTCGGCGATGAATTTTAGCATTTTGATAGCACTAAATGTAGTTATTAAGTAATGATATTGAGAAATAAACCACAATAATATTTTTCTCGTACAAAATTCTCAAAACATCTTCGTTACATAAAATTTAGCATGAGGTTATAATGCCCACTCACCGTTCAGAACCTATCGAATGATGAAATTAAAGTGGCTGCCTTTATACTCAAAAATTGAAAATTGCAATTATGTAAAGAGCCTTTAAATTTTATTGGTTGTGTACAAAATTGCAAACTTGTAATTGAAATTATGCTAGCTTGCTGTAAATCAATTAGTTTTGAGGTTTGTATATTTTTTTCTTAACTATATTGAGGTATGTTTGTATGCAATTTTCTTACCGTTGACGGATTCAAATTCGTAGACTTTATCATTACTTACATTTGAACAATTTATTTTTGTCGCTTTGATGCTATTTGTCAGTTATTTTCCTGTGCATTTTTTCATTATAACAAATACTTTCGAAACGACGTATTGACGAAATTAAGTTGCAGTTACTTTTTCTGAATTATTTAAACTTTTCAATTTTTTTCCTCTTTGCCAGGAAAAGTACATAAAGGAAAAAGCAAATTCATCAATTTTACACTCACAACCGTGACACACTATGTAGATATAAAGAACAGAGAGATGATACAGAGGTCTGAGTTGTAAGGAAATTATAATATAGGATATTTCTTTAACTATTCAATTATGAATTTACTGTCTTCTGAAACACAAGCTTGCAACTATTTATTTAGTCAGACTATGTGTAGGAAAAGAACAATTTGCCTAACTTTTTTATGTAACATTTAACACATTGTATGCGAGACACGTACTAGCACGTTTTTTGAGGATTGATACTTGAGCGCGGATCACGTACTAGTACGGGTTAGTGCAACAAAATGGTTTGTGAGTACACAAATAATGGTATATACAGGAAAACGAAGCCGAATGTTCTTGTCTATTACATAGATTCTGGAAAAAATTAGACAAATAAAAACTAGTTTTTACATCAGTTGATGGGGAACCACAGAACGGAAAAAATTAAAACTATATAGACTACTATTTTATTTGATTTTTTATATTTACTATAGTATTATAAATTTATTCACTAAAGAAATATTTTTTGTTTACAAAACTCTTATGGTTGTTATTTATATATTTGTTTACATATTTCAATATAAAATACAAAAAGTTGGTTTAAAAAATTAAATAATTTTCGATCTATTGAGATTTAACTGAGTAACCAAAATTATACTTAATACGCCCGTTCCCGGTACAATTCTGCTGCTAAATGTACCCGCACACAATGTGTTAAGACTAAACAAATTCTATATTTCTGTGTCTAGTTCTATATTTCTGATACATTTTCCTAGCTTTCTTTTAATACAGATGTAAAATTTGTGTAATTAAAAGTTTTTAAAAAATCATAGCATTTGACGTTCTCTTATAACGTCACTGATGTTTGTAGAAAAACGTATCACATTTCAGCTCAGATTATGTTATGTTGCCCTCGCATTGACTGGTCTTTTGTTAACTCTTGAGGATTACCTGACAAATGAATTTATTTTATCCGTAAACAGAACTTTTAGTGAAAGAGTTTGATAGCCATCATACAACTATTTGTTTTCATGTGTCTCATCTAATGAAAATTCACCAGTTGCACGGGTGTATATAAATATTTGTTAGAATATAGAGAGGTGTCCAAGAGCGTGACCTTCTAAGCTCATAAATTCCCTCTTTTGTTACCCATCGTACAGGTAGAATTCATCAGCGGTGTGAATTTCCGTTTGAAAGTAGTATGGCTTGTGTGAATGGGTTTCATTTGTTTTGCGTTTTGTGATTATTCCTTATTTCATTCTGTATTTGGTTGTTTACGCTGTATTTGTTTTATCTCATAACATCTTCATTTCTTACATTTCTTTTAAAGCGTCAAGATTGGAGATTGCATTCTTGCGTGAATCTTTTTTTCTTCTGGAGAATTAAGTTTTTAATTTGACAAAAAAGTTGATTATGCGTGGGAATGTGTTGGCATGACCTAATCGTAGTAGTTATGCGATGTACCTCCAGACTTTGTTGACATTAATGAGCATAATTACATTATGCTCTGAATTTGGAGGTTTTACAAATGTTTAAAAAAAAAACTCGACTATGAGACTATTCTGCATTCCTGAAACTGTTTCGCGCTGTCTTGTGTCTGATTTCCCATCTGTCGCAATTGTAAGGCGTTACGCATGTTGGTTTTTTGCCTTCTGTATAATAACATGTAGTGACGATGCAGTTTTCTTTATTTATCTACGCAATTCTCATTTTACTTTTTAAGAATGCCGACTTTGTGTTCGGCTAATGCATATGAGAATTGAAAGTCAGACTGTCTATTTGTTCATGTTAAGCATGCAAACCTACACATAAGTAGTTGCTCATTCGTTGGTTAGTGAAATAATATAGACCAGGCCAAAAAGCTTCGGTGGCAATGGAAGTGCATCTTATGCCAGAGGGCTGCAGTGTGTGTATGTGTGTACATATATATATATATATATATATATATATATATATATATATATATGTAGTATTAAAATCCCTTATTTACGTATTTTTATATTAATTTAATAACTTTTGTTCATAAAGAAAGTTCGAGGTTTGCGCGGTAATTCTGATTTTTCCCTCCAGACACGCTATAGACTTAATTCAGCCTCTGTCTGTACTACTTTAGCCAATAGTTAGTGCGTTCTCTTTAAACATGCGTATTTTTTATCACGTGATCAATTGTGCTTAGGGATTATTCGTAGTCTTTTTACCTGAGGAATCCCTACTTGAAAAGCGTATGTGCGGGATCACATTGTCTATGTGCACGATGTTGTAAAAGTGCTTGACTGTTGTATGGATTTCATGTATTTCACCAGAAATAAACTGTGTTGTGATTTTGAATAAGTCTCGCCCATATTACATATATATGTATATATAATATATATCAGGTTTAAAAATGGCGGTTAAGAATTAATCGAGTTATAATTAAAAATAATTGGAGCTTATTAACGATAACATAGTCAAATACATTTATTAGATGTTGGGTGGATGGGTTCCCACTTCATTATAAATTCGGGACAAACTGAGAGATTAGTTAATATGAAGTTCCAAAGTAAAAAGCTAAGTAACATCTAGGTCAAAATATATGAGAAAATCTTTCTCCCATAGCTTACATCTCTTTTGTTCGGGAATTTTTTAAATTGGCCGCTAGAGGAGTATAAAATTTTAATTGGTTAGACCCCTTCCCTGAAGGTGTGAACTGTAGCCCCAGTGGTCAATTTAGATTAGGGGTTTGAAAGGAAAAAACAAAGGGACGCCGTTTTTTTCCCTTGATTTAAGATTGAAAACCTCTGAGAATTTTTTCGGGCCTTAATGAGGACTTTTGGCTATAAATTTACGTCGACATCTTTAAAATCTCACATTAGCGGAAATTTCGTGGCACTATACTCTTAAGGGGCCGTATTGGGTTTTATATACAAAATACCTACATTAGTTTCTCGATTTAGTTTACTTTTCCTTATATATATACACACATGTGTATACAGACACACACATACATATATATACACCAACATATATATACATACATACACACGCACACACACATACATATATATATATATATACACATACATACAGACACACATGTGTATACACACAGAGATACGTATATACATACACATTTAAACTGAGATTTTGTATTATCGCTGTAGCATACTTTATAATATTTTAAGGATTTAAAGTATCTAGCCACTTTTAATTACCTTCGAAAATATTTTTTAGACAATTGTAAAGGCCCGTTTATAAACGAGCAATGTATTATCTTTTCTATTTGTATGATTGGGTGTGTGCATTCTGACTGCAAATAGATTACTGCAGGAGGCGTGAGGTTTTGTAGAAGACACGTGTTCACTAAACATGTCTGGGTTGTTACTCAGTGGTTACGGCTAGCTTACATAGTAGAGGCGTAGAGCTCTGGAAGGAATTTGGCTGACATTTTCAGTGATTTTACATTCTTTTTGAGAAATCTTATCCAGCATGCGCAGGCGGACAGATGAGAAAAAAAATGCGGGCTGATTGTTGTTAACATTTTTTAAAAAGAAGTGAGAGTTAAACTAGTGGAACATTTTAGTTCTTTTTGCAGTATTTTCCATCCGTTTCAGATTTTGAAAATTTGTTATTTCGTAATTGTGATTGAAAGTAAACTGTTTTACTAGATGTAATTAAAATTTTTATTTTATAGTCAAAGTGTTAGGATAGCGTCTTTATTTTTCTCCTCAATATTAACACATTGTGTGCGGGTACATTTCGCAGCGGAATTGTACCGGGAGCGGGCGTTTTGCGCGTAAATTTAATTATTCAGTTAAATCTCAACAGATCGAAAATTATTTAATTTTTTAACCAACTTTTCGTATTTTATATTGAAATATATAAACAAATATATAAATTGAAATATATAAATAACAACCATAAAATTTTTGTAAACAAAAAATATATTTTTTGTGGATAAATTTATAATATCGTAAATATGAAAAATCAAATAGAAATATTAGTATATAGTTTTAATTTTTCCCGTTCTGTGGTTCCGCACCGACTGATGAAAAAAGTAGTTTTTATTTGCCTAATTTTTTCCAGAATGTATGTAGTAGACAAGAACATTCGGCTTCGTTTTCCTGTATATACCGTTATTTTTGTATCCACGAATAAACCATGTTGTTACACTAACCCGTACTAGTACGTGACCCGCGCTCAAGTATCATTCGTTAGAAAACCTACTAGTACGTGTCCCGCATACAATGTGTTAATTTAGTCGGCGAGTCAAAGCCTTAGCCAGGATATAGTTCCGAAGGGGGGTGGGCTTAAACTGAACTTCATGCCCTTCTTTATATTTCACTATTTTTGAACTAAAAATGTTAATAAAAATGAAATTTAATAATAATAATATTTAAAATTAATTGCATTTAAAATATTCTATAAAATTTTAAATTATATACATCCATACCTGCCAACTTTTAACGGATAATCCGTAAAATTTACGGTTTGGGTGTAATTTTATGTATTTATTGATAGACCTAGAATTTTTACGATTTTTGGTACTGTGAAAATGAAATAAAAAATTTCGAATACAGAACTATAAATTTTTCACTTAAGTACTATCTGAAAATTCAAAAATATATTTCATTTCAGCAGAAATTTGGACATTTGATTTAAAAAAAAGATTTATAAATATTTTTAATTTGTTTTAAAGATATAAAAATTCCTGTATAAACTCGTTAAAATAGATAAGTGCATCATTGAACTAGATTTTATATCCGTTTTATCAATTTTGTAAAAATGACTTTTTAAGAAAAAAAAATTGATTTCTTAAAAAAATAAATTAAAACTAAAGCTTAATAAATCAAAGCCTGATAACTTTAACATCTTTTTTTTTTATTGATTTTGCTTAGTAGATGTAAATTTGAAATTTAGGTTAATTGTGTGGCTTCTAGAATCAAATTTAACTGAAAATATTTTGTTTTATTGTGTTATAATGAACGTATAACGATTTTATTAAGGAAAATTAGCTTTTAATTAGAATTTTCGTCGGGAAAGGAAAATTACAATTAACTTTTATTAAATTACAATTATTTGTGCCCCAAAAATTAACCAATCAACCAGCCGATATATCGCGGTAAGTTTTATTGTTGCTAATGTATAAAAGGTAGAAAGTATGTACATTTAAAAAAGTCTGTTTCTTTCCCGATTTATTCTAATACTAAAGAATAACATTTAAAATGCATGCAACTCCTTTTTTCTCACAAGAAGCGTATTGATATCTTAAGAAAATATTGTATAATCTTCAAAATATTACACATTCTAGATGTTAATTTTTTGCTGTTAAGTGTTATGTAGACATAGTACCTTTCGAAATGAAAAGTCTTCAATAAAACTGCTTGTGTTTGATTTAATATAAAATAAAGTTCTACTGTGTTTAGAATAATTTTTTTCCTGCACCATTTATAAGAGTTTAACGTTGTAAAATTTACCAAATTTTGCTTTATGAAGCAATAGGTAACATAAAATATATACACAAATGAAAAAAAAATGTACTTAGTCGGAAAAAAAATTAAATTTGTAAGTTAGAAACTAATTTTTTTTTCAATATAAATAGAAGTTAACTGTCGCTTTTATTTTGTGAACCTCAATTATATTAATACGAGCAATACATTTTACTTTATAGGATGATAAAGGCTAATTTTTTAAATTTTCATTTTCTTCACAGTTTTAAATTTTAAAAAGTTAGATACCTCCAAAATTTTGGTTTACATAAGAAAACAGGTATTGATTTCAATTTTATATCAATTTTGTTTCTAACATAAAAACTGTGATTTTAAAAGTTATCTTGCCGCTTAATGAATTTTAACTTTTATATGCTACTTTTACTTTAATTTTGTACATTTTTTATGTTATAAAAAATGTACTGCTGAAAACGGCAAAACTAAATAATTGTTTTAAAATTACTGCTATTAAAGCTCTGGTAAAAAAATCATTTTAAAGTAGCAGAGAATTTTATCTTATGATGAATTAAAAAAATGACTTATCAAGATTCTAAGTCTCGAAAGGTACTATGTTCCTTTAATTGAGATCTAGTTATTATTGTTAAATGATTAACGAGCGTTTTATATGATCATAAACATTAAGGTCACTCAAAATCTTAAATGAATGGCAGCTATAGAGGAAATAACGATCAGTCACAATGTCCACGTGTTATTATTTTCAAATAGCAATGCAATATAAAAGAAGTTTAACTGAGTTGTTTAGAGTAAATTACGCACATCTATATGAGCGATTTGAAGTCTTCCTGTTTGCATTTGTATTTTATGGATATTACTTCTTGATACTATATTATTTCGGTCATTGCATGCATGCATAATAAATGTATTATAATTTATGACCTTTTAGCTAGAATAATTTGAACTTTCGTAGTCGATTGTAAAATATTTTTTAAGCATATATAAATTCTTTTGTATGCATTTTCCCATCAATATTCGGTACATCGATTTATGTATGTTATTTTCGTAACAGGTATTTTTCGTAAAACTTGTGTAGTAGTATCTTTAATGTTTTTAGCTGTCCTACTTTAGAAATAACTACTTATCATATTTATCCGTTTTGTGTTATTTTCATTGTACTGCAACAATACCTCCATTAGTGCGGCTTCAATTATAGCTTATTGACCGATTGCTTAAATTTCAGTTAGTAAATTGAGTAATAAGTTCTAGTTAATATTGATTCTGAGGCGTAATTTGGGCGTTTAAACTGAGGGGCAAAAGTCGAGCCAAAGCTATAAAATTTGAATAAAGGCTCAAAAACTGGAGGGGCAAAGCAGCAAATTTGCCCCTTCTCTAACATTTCTGAAGGGGGGGGGTCATTTGACCCTCCTTGCCCCTTCTAAATTACGCCAGCGTACTGATTGATTCTTTTTAGCGCAAAATCTTTTCAAACGTTTACGCAGTTGGGAATGATTTTGTGCTAAAATATTCCCACTAAATTTCCAGAAGAACTGAAGCAAATTATTGAAGGTAGTTGGTTATCTTGATGAACAACCGATCCCAATGCTGGCATGGATGTTTGTAGCCTTTCGGAGTCGCATCTTCTGGTCTCATTAGCCCTCGTTTAGCAAACAAGTAAACCGTAGCGCTTTAAATCAAGTTCTAAGTAGATGAATAGCCGAACGATGGCCGAATAGAGTTCTTGAGTTCGAATCCCATTGCTGGTTTGGATGTTTGTAGCCGTTGTCCTCGTGTAGCTAAAACAGTAGACAGTAGCGCTTTAGACCAAACTAAAACAAATTCTTTATCAACGCATTCCGATGTCAATGAAATTGGGTTGAACTGAAGGAAGCTGCCTTCTAGAACTTTTTGTGAAAAAATGAGCTACCTCACCCAGGCTATAAAACATCAAAGGTTTAAATTACACTATTGCTAGGAGGAAATGCATCTGGTAATTTCAAAATTTTGGCTTAATTTTCTAATTTTCATCGTTTTATAGGATGCACAGAATTATTGCTTAATTAACTTAAATTAACTTTAGTTTTGTTAAATAAAAAAAGTAATAAATGAAGAGACGCCAGGAGTAGATTTCTCACAAAGACCGTTTCAAATTATTTTTTATAGTAATTCTTGTGCAAAAAAATTTACAATATTTACATTTTTTTTTAATTTTAAATTATTTATTTATTTTTTTTTTAGAAATACTATTTTGCTAATAAATTTTATTTTTATATTTTAACTTTTTAAAAAATTATTCTTACAGGTTTGAAATAACGTTTCCTAATATCTGAAGAAATATATATAGTTTTTCTTTCTAATTTTCATCGTTTTATAGGATACACTGAATTATTGCTTAATTAACTTAAATTTACTTTAGTTTGTTAAATGATAATAAAAAAAAAGTAAATGGAGAGACGCCAAAGCAGATTTCTCATAAAGATTTTTTCAAAAAAAATTTTTATAATAATTCTTGTGCAAAATAATTACAATATTTATTTATATATTTTTTATTTTGTATTTATTTATTTATTTATTTATTTATTTTTTTTTTTTTTAGAAATACTATTTTGCTAATAAATTTTATTTTTATGTTTCAATTTTTAAAAAAGTCATTCTTACAGGTTTGAAATAACGTATCCTAACATCTGAAGAAATATATATAGTTTTTTAAATTCGGGGTTGTTGGGATATATACAATGGGTTGAAAATATAGTCATAAAAAGATTAATAATCAAAGATTATTATTAGTTTATCTAAACGTTTATGGCAGAGAAGCTAGGTTTGAGATTGCGTTCACATGTGTGAAGCATTCTCTTTGAATGCAATTGTAAATATGGGTAACAGCCACAAAAAATAAATACTGTGGCGAAAAAAAAAAGATCAGTTTCATCTTTTGTGTATGGAAGATGAACAGTTGCTTCGACCTGAGTATCTACATGCTCTAAACGTCATGATGTACGCTACGCGAGATTCATGAAGAGCTTTATGGATTTTAGGTTTTTTAAGCCTATGAATAGCCAATAGGTTGCGAATGTTGTATATAAAAAACAATGGTATATCATAATTTTCTGCAGCCCTGTGCAAAGATCAAAACACTTTCTTGCACTTCAACTTTTAGGATTATGCTGTTAATAGGTGGGGTTATAAATTCGTACTTTTGAGTCGTTATAGAAATATTTTTTTTTTTCATCAACACAAGTTGTACATTTCGTGTATGCGTGCCTGAGAATTAGTCTTAAAAAGCATATATATGTATATTTTGCAATTAAGTAGTTATACATGCTATTTTCTATATTTCTAATTTTTATATATTTTATTTGTTATAGTTTTCCTGGTTTGAACGCGGATTTCCTTGAAATTCAACCATGGTTATCGTCACCAGGGTAAGTGTTTCTAACTAACAAAGCTATTATATTTATGTATTATATTTATATATAAGCACCTGACTTGTTTATATTTTTAGACATTTACGTAGTAAATTAAGGTAGTCCTTAAAGTGTATTGGTTAGGTGAAGGTCGAATAGTTCATTTGTATAGTTTCCTTATCAGTCTTACGAATAACGCTTCAGCAGTGGAACATGCATTTGTGCTATTACCTTTTAAAATAAACACATTGGATATATTTTAAGTTTAGAGACAATTTTTAAAATTATACTTAATTTTTTATTGAATTCTTATATCAAATTTTATATACATGTAATGGGGGATTTTTATCCACTACAAACTTAAGAATTATATCCATGTTGGACGAAGAACAGTTGTTAGGTCATGAAAGAAAACAGCATAATATGAAAATAAATATGTTGAGACAACCTTTGACGCTCTGCCACGAAAACGTTCTACACTCGTCTATATTGTGCCATGAGGTCGCAAGCGAGCCAGCCATCCAGTCAAAAGTGTTAAAAATATCAGCTTGGGGTTGCTAACGAATGGAGCTAAATTATGTTAAAAAGTTATATAAAATAAGTGGAGCTAAGCAGAAATTAAGTCAAATTAAGTTTGTTTTTATGGTTGAAAATGATCTCTCAATTTACCAGAGCACTGAATAAAAGTGGTCTTAAACGATCCTTATTTTAATTATTTTTTTGCAATTAAAAGTAACCCAATAAGTAATAAAAATAACAGTGCAAATAAAAAATAATACTCAAGTTTTATAAGGCTCATTAGTAAAATATGCTTATACAATATAATAAGAATGTTACAAATTTAAAATTGGATCATGTAATTGTAAAAATATAAAAAAGTTGCAGTTAAAAACGTAAATGGCGAGTTACAGTTAAAGTTTAAAGATATCAATATCAAAATCAAAATTTGTTGAATTCACATTATATCTAATACTGTCGTGCCAGCTGTGCCCCAATAGAAAGATTATTTTGAGTAGCAGAAGTTTTGATCCAAATTAAGTTACGAAAGTCTAAATTTATGCTGTTTCGTAATGTATTTTGGATTTAGAGACAACCACAAAACTTGTTACCTGTAATAATTTTTTTAAATTCTACACAAATTACATAAAGGTGCTTGTGTAAAAAAAAGTAATTAAAACAATGGTGTTGTATCTTGGTGTTATGTTATTAGTGTTATAAATTTTTTTTATTTGATTTTTGCTGGTGTTTTTTTTTATTTGTATTATGACATTTTTAACAAATGCTAGTTTTAGCATATGCTGGCGAAATATATTTGATTAGTAATTAATAAATTAAGTAGTGAATTTCAGTGATCCAATTTGATATTGACCAAAGCAGTTAAAACCGTTGATGAACCTCCATGGTTAAAACCGATACAACACAGATTTTTAGTGGTTAGACATAAACAGCATAAATATAAACTGTACAGTTTTAGCAAAAACAATCTATTTATTAATTTTGATTTTTTTTAAATTTTAAATTTGGTACTTCGCATATCAATATTTTTCTTACAATCAAAATTCTACTCCGAACAACAATCCCGGTTGTCCGTCCCTATAACGGGCCCTGCCTATAAATATTGAATAATTTGCTAAAATTTTATCTTTACGTAGAGGATTTAATATTGTCTTTGTAAGAAACCTGCCTCTGTCATCCTCATATTAAAGAGAGGGGGAAAAAAGCCAACTAATCCAAACTATAAAACCAAAAGATGAATGAATATTTTATAGCTCACCATGCAAATGACATCTATTTTTGGGCTTGTTCCAGATCTGAAACACGGTGATACAAAGGGCTAAAATCGAAAACATTGCATCCTGGTAGTTAGTGATTATTTCGAAGCTTGGATAAGCAAACGGATTAAAAGTGCGAATATTGCAGACTGTAGTTAGTGATCATTCCTAAGCTTAAAATCGCCAGACTCATACTTAGCAAAAAAAGGGATAAAATGCAGTGATTGAGAAAATGAAGCCTGTGGAAGTCAGTCACTGATGTCGAAGTAGGGCTTCCATCCATCACACTACTGCTAGCAATTGCTGAAATCCATTCAGATTTACGGTATAAACTGACATATCGCGGAGAGAAGATAAAGGATTTTCATTTGAAGGATGCTTTATTTAATACAATCGGTTACTTCGAAATAATGAAGCTAGTTTTATTTTATACCCACGACGCACCAGAAGTGTCCAAATAGTTCTCAGCCGATAAAAATGTATTTAATTTCTCACAGAAAAGGATACTTTATCGTATATCTCTCTTTCTCCTTATGTGTATTTGTGTATACACACATATAAATGCAGGGCCGGTTCTAGGCTATTTGCCATCGGCGTGCCAGACAATATTTGGCGAATATATAGATCCGTAACTAATTCTAATGTATAGAAGCTTACTATTAGGTTTATGCAAGTGCTCTATGTGAAATCAAAAAAGATGAAAGAATATATACATCTTATATAAGTTTATTAATATGCATATACTATCAAACAAAATACAGCTGCACTCTTATTCCTTATTTGCCGGTTTATTAATAATTCTAAATTTTTATATATTTGCCGGTTTTAATAATTCTAAATTTTTGTAGCGGCTTCAATTCCGAACTATCTCATCTAACGAGATATATAGGCAGTACAATTTGTTATAAAAATTATTCATTACTTACATTTTACTTGTTTATTAGAAATCTGTTTGGATTTGTTTTAAGTGACATACCTGATATTTTTTAAAATAAAAATTACTCTTAAAATGACATAATATACTACAATTCAATCTCTTTTAAATTAAAAAAATGGGAATTCTTTCACCACTAATAAAGTTTGTGACAACAGTTAGTCCCAGATGCAAAAACTAACAGAAAAAAAAATGTAGATTTTCTAATTTTTTTTTCAGTAAAATCATAATATGTATGTATGTATATATGTGTTTATATAGTATGTATATGTTTTTGTGTGTATGTATGCATGTGTTATTTTTTTTTTGTTATATCATGTAGGTTTACGTTATAAATGTCCATATAGTTAAATTTTAAAATGCAATAAGTGTATTCCAAGAGTTAGGTTCCAAATTTACTTCAGTAGGTCATTGCAGAAAAATGATAAAATAAAACAAAATAGAATGTAATAACTAAGTCAGTGTTCAGTATCATATCGTGTCAGTTTTTTTTTTTTTTTTTTTTTTTTTTTTTTAAATTTACAGTGCTATTTACCCCCTGCCAACTGAGTATGAACCCTGTTTGTATAAAAATGTTATGCACTTCAATTTAGTTTTGTAAATAATTTATTCGTACCCACTCTTTTTACCGCATTTATACATTAAATTTTCTCACCTATCGTTTCTATGCATTCATAGCTTTTCAGTTCCACCCCACGGAAAACGATTGATCGGAGTTCCACTATATATACCAGGGGTGGCCAATCTCCTTGATAGTCCTAGCCATTTTTCAAAATTTGAAATTTTTCGCAAGCCGCAATTAAATACGTATTTAAAAGTATGCATAAAAGGTATTAAAAAAATTTTTTTTACAGAAATTATATTTATTGAATGTCATTTGGAAGTTCTTCGTCCTTTAATCTTTCAAGGAAATTTTTGAATCATCGATGATTTTTTGCATTGGTGCGAATGTAATTTACAATGTTTTACACTGTTTTCATAACATCGGGATATTTTAAATATTTTGTAACGAGATGTTCTCGGTTATACTGGGAATCGGTATGAATTGTGGAATTTAAGAATCATCTCTTAAAAACCCAATAAGATCCATTTTTTTTACCTAGCATTGCCAGAGTTCCATCGGTTGTAATAATTTTTTAAAAATATAACACAAAAATGAAAAGGGAACTTGGGTACATTTATCGAGAGCCACAAATAATCCTTTAAAGAGCCGCATGTGGCTCGCGAACTGCACGTTGGTGACCCCTGATATACACTCAAGCGCACAGTATAACCCTCCTTTTACCTTTTGTATCCAAACTGCGACTCTAAAAGGAAAGCTATTTTCTCGGTTGTTAGAAATACATAGTTTCTAGCTTAATAAAAAGAATTTGAAACATAAAAATTTCACCACATGTCATTAGTCACATCTTTATGTGGGAACAGACCTGAACATTCCTCATTTCTTTTGAATGTTGGTTTGTGATTGCGTTAATAAGACTGAGCTTGGTGGTTTTCTGCCGTTTATGATTTGAATAAATTGAGTCGTTAACTTTGAAAGTGGTGGAATTCCCCTTTATACTGGGATATTTTTAAAGACCTCTATAAAGATAGTTTGAAAAATATTGGTATATGTTAATGTGCTCAGTTCATGTTTTTAACATACCAATACTTAATACATGCCTATTTCTACCATAGCCGGTCAAATGATCGGACTTTGTTTCCTGATTGAATGTATGAAATATGGATATTGGGAAGGAAATAAACAAATTTTATTTTAATTAAACAAAATTGTGTAGTGTCAATTTTTATGTATTACAAAGACAAAGAATAAGAATTTTTAATTCATTATCCATTGCATTCTTTACATTATCGGTTATTTGACCGGTTATGATATGTTTAGTGTTAAGTCGATAATATGATCGTTTTTAAATTATTAATCAAAATAATATAGTATAATTATATAGTATAATTTTTGAACTATTTATGTCTATGCGGGAAGTAGACTTACACAGCTTTTAAAGTAATTATATTTGTAATTTCACTAACTACTTAAATTTATATTGACAAATATATAAAAATTTTGATGGGGAAGTGAAGGGGGTCCATTTATAAATAAAAAGTTCATAGCAGATTGCATTCATTGTTATCATTAACTAACTTTTTTTTAAAGCATTTACACCACTTTCAATGAAAATGCTCAGTTATAAAAATTGAAACTCGGACATCGGCTAGCGTAGTTTTAGGCAGGATTGGAAGGTTTATATCACCTTGATATAAATCATGATTTAAACAATACTTTTTTAAGAATACTTTTTCTTCACTTTTGTGAATTTTTTAAGAATGTTTTTTCTTTATATTGCGTGAATAGAGGGCTTCATGAGTCGCATTAAAAGGCACAGTAACTCGTACATTGGGATTATTAACAAAGGAAAAATAAGACTTAAATATAGTTCCTTTTACCAATGAAATTTCGGGCCAAATCAGATTCCTTTTGGGATTTTCTCTTAATTTGCAAATCCATAATATTTTATGCACTTATATTTGTTTTTGTACTTATTTAATCACTAGGACTCTCAAAACTACTGATTTTATTAGCACGTTGACTGCCAACTACGATCTAACTCGTAGATTGCGTTCTTTTCTAGGACGCCAACTACGGTTTATCTCGTGTTTACTTGCCATTTTCGTGCATCTACGAATAAACTCGTAGTATATAATTGCTAATATCGATAGATGGCTTCTGGGAAAAGAACAAAAAATCAATGCTCTTGGAAAATGAATAATTCAGGACTTTGTTAAATTTCTGGTTACACATTATCATTCGCATTTGATGTTGCTGCTTGGGAATCATCGTCATTATTTTCAGATTCGGGATTAACTTAAGGTTTGGAAGCGACTTCATCTTCACTATCACTTGTATTCTCAGAAGGTTCATAATCGCTACTGTCATTACCATCCTCGTCAAAAATCCCGTCAAATTCTGAATCATCTAGATTTGCGTAGTATTCAATTTCGTTTTGAGTCAGTGGTCTTTTCTTATCCATATTGGGTTCTTGATAATTTAACACTTTGACTGCCATGGAGGTCACCGGTGACCCTCACGGCGAAAACTGCTTCAAGCATGATTTTATAACTCACGTTATCTGCTGCAAATAATATTTCAGCATAATATATATCACATAATGAAAAGTTCACGTCGGCGCCTTGGGAAAACCATCGAAAATGCGTCTGACAGTCAACGTGTCAATAAATATTTTTTTTTAATTATTTAAACAATGAAAAAATATCAAGTTTGTTGGGGAGGGATAAAAAAAAATTCTATTTGATACATAGTTTGTCATATGTAAATATATGCGGATATGTTCCATTAATATTCTTCATTGGTAACGATAATGTCTCAGGCTGTGGTTTAAAAACCATTCATTTCTTTAAAAGGGTAAGCAGGATATTTTTTTAATTCGTAGTCAAAGAGTTAAGTAACATAAAATATTGTTTTAAATAACTTTATAACGAACCTTATGTTCAGTTATATTTCTTATACATCTAGGCTTCATATAACCAGAGAAAGATATTGTGATTGTTTGATTTGATTTAGTTTAGTTTGGTTTGGTTTGGTTTGGTTTGAAGCAGTAGGTCAGTTTTTCTTACATTGGGAGGGGAGGCCTTAATTAGACAGGGACTTCCTATTAAAGCCGATTCCAAACGGATACAAGCATCCATGGCAGCAGCAAGATTCGAACCTACGGACTCCAGTACCGAAAGTCAGATCCCTATTCATTCGACCAGTAATAATTTTGAAGAAAATAGATTGATCGTTGATCAACGATAACTTTCTTTTTCAGCTTTAAAATATATTCTAATTTTTTTCCGAAATAATTTAATATTAGTAGAATGACATATTATTCACACTTAAAAGAATATGAAACGGAACCTATACAAAGAATATTCCATTACTAATAGTATGTAAAATAAGATTTTTAAACGCAAAAATTTGATTGATAGTAGTTTTTCTTCTATAGATAAATATTAAACTAAGCGGATCCTACATGACAATTAATTAATTTGTATCTATTTTCTTTGATCAAATATTAGGTCACTTCAAGTAAATATCTTCTTACTGGAGAATAAATAGCTACCCGTTATCTCATGCGATGAACAGGAACAGAATGTGAAATCATCTGTTTACATAACAATACAGACAGGTATTTCTGAGGCAGGAAAACACTGCGTAGGTTTTTTTCTGATTACAACATAGGATGCCTGACCTCCCGAATATAATTCAGTCAGAAATCCGCCGGCCCTACAAGATCGCCTTTTGATACCTTCTCCGTTAGGACAGTTTTCGGAGCGTGACGTCACTTTGTGTGGATGCCCAAACGGCCATGATACTCAAAATGCTTTTTCCTCGGGTATTCAGGTTATCAAAACACATGGTCTGATCATGCTTAGAAACTGAGGTATTTGATTTCGTACAGAAGCATTTATGTAGGGATAAAACGGTTTAAGAATAGGAAGAATGTCACGATGGCACGAGTGTGTTTTAATATGTTTCTTGTGACGAAGTATGTATGTTAGTAAATCGATATTTGCATTTTATTATTACTCAAATATTCAAAACAGTAAATGTTTTTTCGCTTTAAATGCTTTACGTTACTTTGTATTGATGTTCAAACTACCATGATACTTAAAATGCTTTTTCTTCGTGTATTCAGGTTATCAAAACACATGTTGTTTTCGCACAGAAGCATTTATGTAAGGATAAAACGAATAAGTGATAGGAAGAATGTCATAAGCATATTTTAATATTTTGTTTCTTGTGATGAAGTATTTAAATAAGAAAATGAATATTTGCGTTTTATTATTGCTCATATTCAAAATAATAAAAGTATTTTCTCTTTAATGTTTTGACGTCACTTTGTATAGATGTTCAATTAGCCATGATACTCAAAATGCTGTTTTTTCGGGTTCTAAGTTTATCAAAACATATGGTCTGATTATGCTTAGAAACAGAGGCATTTGTTTTTGTATAATGACGTTAATGTATGGATAAATCTGTATAGGGATAAAAAAATGTCACGTGTGCGTTTTTTGTTCCTTGTAATGAATGAGTATTAGATATATAATCAGTTTGCATTTTTATTATTATTCAAAAAATCAAAAGTGTATTTTGTCTTTGGAGCCTAAGTTGCAATTTCGATTACCTTTCAATTTATTCTCTTTTATATTGAAATAATTTAATTATGGCTTTCCTTGTCACACAATTTAGAGGTATCATGTTATAAAGATCTTTATTCAAAATTTATACGAAAATTCAATAAGCAACGATAAATTACTTTAAGACTCATATAATTATATTATATCTTTATATATATATATATATATATATATATATATATATATATATATATATATATATATATATATATATATATATATATATATATATATATATATATATATATATATATGTGTGTGTGTGTGTGTGTGTGTGTGTGTATATGCACATACATCTAATATTATAATTGTTAAAAATATAATGTAAATTAATTTTGATTTTATTTTTACACTTTTGAAGATCGCCGAGTTGTTTTATAAATTCACATCCAAACAGTAGATTTATTTTTTTCAAATCGAGATTTATTTCAAGACAGAGCACAAACTACTACCGGACAACTAAATATACAAATATCACAATATTTACACTAAACAATTCTACCAATTCAATTATCTATCCGAAGAGCCTAGCTCACACGTCCGGAGTCTACCATCAAACTCCGAAGTTCTCCTAAATCCCACTCACCTTCTTTATAGTAGGCGTTCTCTGGCCGATCACTATTACTCGCCTGCCCCTACAACACTTATATCGTTTATCTCTTTGGTTTGGTTTACAGCTTTAAGGTTTTTTTTAAATATTTTTTTTAAACAAGGGGAATAATTACGCCGGTATCTATCATTTAAACTTTATTTTGTATGGTTACTCATTCCAGCAGGGCGATTCAAAGTTACGAACTCTGGCACTTTTTCACTCTTTTTAAGAATGTTGTGCTCTTTTAAAAACTAGGACGGAAATATAAGAAACAGTAGTTCTTTCTACCTTTCGTGCTTCGATAGGAAAACTATAACTTCATATCATTTACAATGTGATTCATTGAGTTTAGTTGTTCATGTTTTCACAAACCAAGAGTGTTTGTGCTATGAAGAAGCCATGGAATTCCGGGGATTTGGATCTAACCCTCTCCGGATTTCCAAAGAAATAAAATTGTGAATTACTTCCCCATTCTACTTTCTGTTTACTATGAAAGCAAGCCAAAGAATACAGCACGTTCTCTGTGACTCTAAAATAATCCCCCAACTGCTGTGACGCGGTCCACTAGACTCCGAATCTTAAAATAACAGATTAAAACTTTGTAAGCTACTTGACAGTACTCTACAGGAAGATACTGACAAAAGCAAGAGTCATTTACGATTTTGAGGCGTAGAAACTTTGAGGGATCATAGTCATTTAGTCTGTGATATAACGTAACGGTAGTTAAAGGTTAAAACTATAAAAGAGGCGTCGTTTTCATTGAATGCGAATGAAAGTACAGGTAATGGTCAAAAGATCATATTTGTCTCCCGTCTTTTTTGGTGCAACGAGCTAAATTCCTCTCTCTAGTTCTTTTCTGTTCTGGCTCGAGTTGATCGAGCCACCCTCACTAATTCCGCCATCAAGAGGTCAGCTAAGCATGCAGTAGTCTTCCAAATTCTCTCCTTCCCACAGTGCTCGTCTTCTGCGTTCGTTCTTGGATTGCGCCTGCGGCGCGACGTGAGCGCTCCGGGTTCTTAGAAGGGTTTAGTGCAAGATCGAGTGGCCAAATACTCGCGATCTGCCCACCGCCGCCGGGATAAGTCTGGAGGGCCTCACGGCCATATGGGCCCGGTTTGACGCTTGATTGTCTCATTAGTTAACGAAAGAAATCGAATGATAATCCAAACAAAGTAATTATGGTAATTAAAGAAACTTTAGTTTTATTTAAATTTTTTAAGAGTAAAATTTAATCCTTTTTAAATGTGGTTAGCATACTGTCATATATTTGAAAGGTATTTTAATATTTTTATAAAAGTGGTTTATTCCCCCCTCTCCACGTTCGAAATGTCGGTATGTGACACTTGTTTTTGTATCCTGCTTGAAGTATAACTCCGTAAAAATTTCAGGGTAATGTTATTATTATTTCTCGCCCACAAACACCCTTGTAAATCAGATAAATTTTAAATTCAGGTTGTATGCGTGCCGTTCGCAATGTGATCCTTTAAAGGCAAATGTTCTTGTTATTGGGTCGTTAAGAAATATAATAGATGTAACTTTGGTATGTTATCTTCCAAACAAGCACACTTGACTTTGTTTAGCCACTGACATTGATTTATTAGTTGTATTCTGAAATCAATTTCAATAAATACTCCGAGTAAAAATCGGTGCCGGGTGATTTGATCAATTTCTTCGCAGCCTGTTGCTTTCAAAATGACGTCCGGATGCTTCAAAGCAGGAAAATGGTGAAAGTCTGATGGACAAGATCGGGTCTGCAGGCCGGATGATTTAATGTTTCTTTGTAGACGACGAATTCGTTCTTCAGTGTCTCTTATTGTGTGAATTTTTGCGTTGTCATCTAAGAACAAAATCTCTCGACTTGGTCTTTTGCTTCCAGTATAGAACTCCAGTTTGCAGTGTGGCAATAGTGTGTTGCATCGGCGATCTTTGGAGTGAGGAAATCTAACAGAATGAGAGCTTTCGACTGTTAGCATAATTTTCCATGCGGTTTACCGCACTGAATTCTTTTGGAACGGGTGTGGTAGGATGTCTCCCTTTCATTGATCATTGAGGTGGATTTAGTCTTAAGCGTACAGCAGTGTGTTTTAATTGTAAGGATGCCGTACTAGTTTACTCTAGAACAGTACTTTTTAAATGTTAGTTTTGCGTAAATTTTAATTTAGACACTTAAATTTAAAGAAATAGTTGTAATATTCTTCTGCCTCTCAAATACCACATACAAAGCCTTATGCCTAGATAGTTTGGTTGGTTGGTTGAGGCTTTACGACACTGATTCCTTTGGGACAAAATGCGTAAAACAGAAATATACATAACGGGTTGAGCAAAAGAAAGAAATTATTTATTTTTTGTATTACTATTTTATATTTAATACCTGAAGTTGTAAAAAATCTGAAACAGCTATCTAGTAAAATAAAAGAGCAAAATTGATTATTGGACCGACCATGGCATTTCGTTATTGAACAATGACGTTCTGCTTTGTTAACTCTTTAAATCTCTAAAAATTGAATGGATGAAAGTCATAAGAAATTATCTTCAGAATAGCAGGTGATATGAAATAAGAATTTTATAAAACACATTCCTCACACTGATTATGGCAGCACGATAATCGAATTGGTAAGGTGTCCTGCAGTACCGTAGTAATCGGGTTCGAATTCCTGTACTGGCATGAATGTTCGTAGCTGTTTGGTATCTGCTTTAAACAATAAGTCCTCGTTTAGCTTCCTAGTTGCAGAAAATAAATCGTAGCGCACCATACCAAACTTAAACCACCCTACTTGTATCGCACACATAAAAATGTCACTAGATCTCAAGATAAGATACTTTTATTTTGTGATATTTTATTTATAATTTATATAATTATTCTGTAATATCGGGGAGATAAGACCCGGCTTATACGTGTTTAAAGCTGAAATGTAACAACTGTCACGTATCTCAAAAAAATTTTTTTTTAACTAAACGGTTTTTACGTGCTTGTTTTACATGATTTATTTGGGGTTTTTTTTCATACCGTGCCATAGAGTAATCAACCCAGTGTATTGTGCCGCTCTCTAATACCGTGCGTAGCAATATTGCAATGCAAAATGTACCGGAGCTGACTTACGTGATAGTGTACGGAGGACAGAGATCACTGGATTACGCTAGGATAATTTAAAGTTGGCCACAGGACACATCCAGCACTGGATATCCGAGCCGGAAGAATTAGTTTGGTTTAGTTTGGAGCGCAATGGCCAAATTTCTATAAAGATCAATTATTTTGTGTGTGTCCTAAAAACCAGAGCGGTTTATCTATCCAAGTTTCGGTAATTATACAGTATCTTTATACTTTAAAGAATTTACTGCAGATTAAACCAATTCAAAAATATTTTCTCTACTGTTATGCAAATAATAATGTAAGATAAGAGTCTACCTCTTCACTTCACGGCGATGTCTTAAACTGGAAATATTTCACACTGAAATAAAGTAAGCTCAGAAAGTATTTTGAACGAGACTATTTTTTAACACATTGTATGCGGGACACGTCCATGGCTAAGCGCACATGCATGGGGAGTCACTGACGATTGATACTTGAGCGGGGGATACGCACTAGTACGTTTTCTGCCGAATGATACTGGAGCGCCGGTCACGTACTAGTACGGGTTAGCGTAACAACATAGTTTGTTTGTGGATACAAAAATAACGGTTTATACAGGAAAACGAAGCCGAATGGTCTTGTCTACTACATAGATTCTGAAAAAATTTAGACAAATGAAAACTAGTTTTTACGTTATTAGTTTTATGATTGCACTTTTCATTTTTTATGTAAAAATGCTTATATATAACATAATTCGAAAAAATTAAAACTATATACTATTATTTCTATTTGATTTTTCATATTTGCGATACTATTATAAATTTATCCACTAAAAAATATATTTTTTGTTTACAAATATATATATATATATATATATATATATATATATATATGTGTGTGTGTGTGTGTGTGTGTGTTTGTCTATTTATATATTTGTTTATATATTTCAATATAAAATACGAAAAGTTGGTTAAAAATTAAAAATTTTCGATCAATTGAGATTTAACTGAATAACTAAATTTACGCGCAAAACACTCGCTCCCGGTACAATTCCGCTGCGAAATATACCCGCACACAAGGTGTTAATATTTATAAAATGTTCAAACTAAATTTTTAGCGATGTAAGCAAAGCCAAGATAGCAAAATTCTGCCTAGGAATGGAAAGTAATAGAAATTCTGATTTCCTGATCACTGTGAATAATAATATTCATGAGTTACAAAGCATTAAAAGGATTTGCGTAAACAGTTTTTACCCATCTTACATAGAAGTTGATGCATCGTTATCCGGAAAAAATTCTTAAGGGAATGTATTTGTAACATCTTAGGTTAACCGTTCAAATTTCATGGTTCAGTAAGTTTGTGGATTATTCAGCAAGGTCCATGTTTTAATCAATCGATTACTAAATTTAGAAAGGAAAATTCATTGTTATAAATGATCGTAATGACAATTTCATTATTATTTTTTTTTTCAAAAAAAGTGCAAGAATTTGCTGAGAAGAACTTAACTGACAGGGGACTTTCAGCTGCCAGTTATTAGACTTGCTAATTTCTGTGGAATTGAATTGTGATACATAATTTTGTTTAAAAGCATGCTTTTAAAAATGAAATGTGTTTTAAAACTTAGTGCAGATTATTTTTTAAAAGAATTTTGTTAAGTATATTGAACAACAACAACAAAAAATTATAATAAACACCTGTTCAAAAATGTATATGTATTAGGGAAATAAGAGATTGAGATGCTCAAAAATTTTAACAAGCGGTGAAATATTAAAAAAATAATTTATCTTACTATTAGATTTTAATTATAGCATTATGGTGATTCTTAGGTATTTTTGTTGACGGATATTGAAATAAAGCGTTATTATTAGAATTAGTTTTGCTAAACTAACAGTAAGCTTTCATCTGAACAAAATTTGACTTAAAATTCGATAGTTTAATCTCACTGAATTCTGAAGTACAACTTACAATGAAAAGCAAAAGAGATTTTTTTAAATATCTCTAATCATGTAATGAATGCAATTATTTGTATAACATATGATTATTTAACATTTTTTTATTGAAATTTGAAACGTTTTCTTAAAATCATTTTTGGATTTTATGAATACTTGAGAACACATTTCTAATTACTATATTCGTTAAAAAATTTACTAATATTAACATATGTAAATTAAGAGTTAGCTCAATTAATATACTTCTAATCGTAAAATACGTCATCGTAGCATCGTGAAATCTGACGTTTACAGAGATTGTGTATAGCTAAAACAGATATTTTTTTAATATATTTGTTTTCTGTCAATATTTATTCTATACGCTAGCGGTGAAGTGTAATTCCAAAGCCTAAAAGGCATCTTTTAAATAAAAATGGCAATATTAGGCAAAAGCGGAAAGCACCTGTAGCATTTTTAAGAACGCTGCTTTTGAAACAATTAATAATAAAGAAATATTAAAATGCTTAACATATTCGCGACGATTGACGTGAATTCACGTCCTGCGATTTTTCATTCTCAATATTTCAAGAATAAAAACCTTTTAATTTTTTCCGTGCCTTAACGATACAAGTTTGCAGCAACCAGTTTAGAATTTTTTTTTTTTTTCTCTCAGTACTTAGTAAGCGCGGAAGATTTGCCTGTCAGGAATGTGTTAATATTTTACTTTGAAGTTTAATTCACAGATTTATAAATGTATTACTAACATTTAAAATGTTCAAGCACATAGATTAAATAAATTAACTTTGAAAGTCCACTGCCGCCTTAAGTTTATTTCTAAAATTTTTACGGTTGATGAAGCATGCGTCTCTTTTCATAATGCATCAACATGTCGAGAAACCAGACTGTATGACCCACAACCCACGACTGTGAAAAGACAAAGTTCATGGATGAACGTTATACATTCCATTTTCTCTAAGAACTTATGTCTGATCAAAGTTGTGGAGTTAAGGATGGAATATATTTGTTTCATATTAGGTCTTTTTTTTTAAGAGGCCGAATACGAAAGATTGGTGAGTATTCTAATTTGAGAGGGATTTATTAGTAGAAAGGTAATATATTACCCTGCGCCCACATTTACAAATTTCCAGATACTTTGATTTTTCGTAGTCATTTCGAAAAATAAGTTATACTTGATTGACGCATCGGTGATGAAATATAGGGATTTCATGATTCTCGGCGCATACAAAGGGTTTAAAAAAAGATCGACTTTTTAAATGGCGCGTCAACCAGCACAGGGAGCATGTAAGAACTGTTGAAATTACCTAACGGCTAGTTTACAAAACAAACTGTTATTCTTTTCGTTTTGTTATGCTTGTTAGTATCAAAATTCAGCCTCTGAAGTGAGCACATTCACAAGCTGTTTGTCATAAAATTACGAAATACAGAGCTTGGAGAACAAATTGTGTCTGCACGTCAAATTTCGTTACGAACTTTGTGAAACATTAAATTAGACATATCAGTTGCGTAACCAAGAAAATGGTCTTGTAGGGACTGTACGTGTCGAATGCAGTTCTGTTATTAATTTCAACGCTGAATAGGACAAAATGTCGGTTGGTGAGGATCCTAGTCAAAGATCAAGTGACTTCAATTTTGTTATTCTGATTGCAAAGACATTGCCAATCACCAGCATGTACCACGTAGTTTAGGTATTAGCCAGACTAAAATATTCGTTCGCCATTTTTCTACATTCATGAAAAATATGAACAATTTTTAAAATATTAACGTATGTAATATAAAGAACTTTTTGGTAACCGAAACTATAAAAGAATGTAGGAATTGAAAATTCGAAAGATATTCATTGAATAAAAAATAATAACTCAAAGTTACCATAAAGTGTTAATGATTCCAGAAATTGAAAGTCATGCTAAAGAGTCATGCAAGAAAAAGTTTCCGTACTTTATCCCTTCATGTTTGTGTAGCACTTCCCTCCTGCTCTGAAATACCACTCGTCAATCGTACTTAAATTGCAAAACTCAGCCAGGGTGGGTCAGTTAACAGAAATTCCGATATAATTTAATTTGAAACACAACATTTTAAAAGATGAAACTTACTCGCCAGCCTTAAATATTTGGTGGATAATGGAGCAAGCAAGTGGAAATTTTGTACCCTGACGTAGTCAGATAGTAAACAAAACAAAAAAAAAAAAAAAGGTACGAGGAAATTTTAGTGTCTTCGAAGGAGGATAGGAAAATATTTTCGTTTTATCATCTTAAAGCCATAGAGTACATCTAACTGTTGTTCCAGCTTTACGTCACAATTTTTAATGCATTTTTCTGAAACTCCAATTTTTTAAGTAAAATTAAAGTTTTCAAATTCTGATTAGTTTACCGTGATTGTTTATTTGTTTGATTGTTTGTTTGTAATAGTTTTGATTTTGGATTTAATAACTGCCCTGGCGTATACACACAGCACACACAAGGAAATAAAAGTTCATCGGATCATGGGCCTCCCTACAAACTTTTTAATTTTTTCATATTTTGAGCAATTACATCTGCTTGAAGGCGAATCCTAATTGTTGACCCCATAATTCCTTTTCTGTCTGCTCTATTGCCTCTTTCTCTAAATTGTCTTCCAAAACGGGCCTGGCCATAACGACATTCTAACGAATGTGGCTATTTGAAAACAGGAGCTAGAAATAAATTAAGACTTACGGTTCCTGGACTCTGCACATATTTATTAAAGATTAAACACATAGTTTAAAATTATACTTCGGGTACATAGGGTGTTCTACATAGTATGTACACCGCACACCATCCCGTAGCTCGCTCCGGCACATTTGCACAGAATTACTCGCTGATACTGTGCTCTGGGCGAAACGCTACATCGAGTTGATACTTACTGTACGGCATACTGTAAGGAGTAATGTTGGCCACCTACATGGTGCTTCCATAATAAATGGCCAATAAATATCTGCGACTGGGTAGTGGTGAATGCTGTACGAGTGCCACTGCATTGGAAATAACAATATTAATGATACTGTTCTTCACAAAAAAAAAAATAATAATAATAATAATAAATAACAGCATAAATCGTTTAAAAGATGTACGTAAAAATCGTTCAGTTATTGTTATTTTGGAGGGAGGGGTACTGGTAACAGGAGAAATAAAATTCCTCCCGATACGCCGCAGACATTAAGTTTCGTAAGTTATGTTATGTGATCCTTTGTAAACACTTTTGCGGTCTATTTTAATTTCAAATAAACTATGGTACATAAAAGTGCAATATTTGGTAATATTTGGCGCTTTATTCTTGTCATTGGCTAACGGTTTGATTGGAGCGCTACGGCCTACTCTTTTGCTACACGAGGGCTAATGAGCCTACTGCTTAAAGCCGATTCCGAGCGGCTACAAACATCCCTGCCATCAGTGAGATTCGAACCCGCGAAGTACTGAAGAAAAGCGCTCTACTATTCGCCCATCTTTCTGTTATCGGCTAACGGAAAAGTACTCGGTTTTTTTGTATATATTATAATCACATTCATTTCCCATGGTGCTTTTCATGGAACTAAAGTGAAAGTACAACCAAGGTCAGTATTAAGCCACTAGATGGGAAAACGTTTCCAGACTAAGGAGACAGAAATTCGACAATAATTAGGAATATATTGTGTGCAAACTAAACTTTCATTTAAGAAATTGGTTTTGGCACAGTTTTCAATATATATCACTTTTAAATAATTAACCCTTTCTATCTGAATAATTCCGAATATGTCCTTAAATATCAGAATACATGATTTTTCACAAAACAATCTAAAAAATTTAAAAGATAAAAATGTTGATTTATTGGCAAAAAAATGTATTTTGTAAAAAGAAACCAACTAAAGAAAAAGAAATATTTTCTATAAATTTTGTAAATTACTTTGCATAAAAACTATCTTTACATAGAAAATTTGAAACTGTCTTTGTTAGAAATCTACTCCTTCATTACCACCATTTATTTAAAAAAAATCTCCATAGTTTATTTAGTAATATGTGAATTTGATCAAATGGTAAATAAAAATTTAATACGTAAATTAAATTTGCTATCAACACTTAGTACGGATTTATACAAGCAGATTGTGTTAACTGCAGTGTTGCAGGATAGCAACAAACAACAAAACGATATTTTAAATCCCACTCTGTAAATGACATCCACTATTTGGGTATTTTGCAGATCTGCAACACAGTGGTACAAATGGTTAATATATGAGACTCTTCTAATCGGAATGTTTTGTAACGGATTTCGTGAAATATTGTTGGTGTGTGAGAAAAAACTCATTTCTATGTGAGAAAATGGTATTCTGTTATTAATTCTCCCAATCCATTTGTTTTTCTCTCATTTGTTCAGATATGTGGGAGCCGAGCGCTCTTTTTATAGAAGGTTCAAACTGACAAAGATATCGAGAGTGCGTATTCTGTTCAACCGTCATTGTTAACTCCTGCTATGCTTGGGCGATGTAGCGTAACGTTTAACATCAATCACATTCCGTCGTCGATAGTTGCTTTTCATTCATTTGTTTATAATAGCATTTGCGTGGAAGTTTCGCTGCCGGGGAGACTCGTAATTCCCATTTCATAAATTCCACAATACCAGCGCCAAAGTAGATTTTGTTTTCATTTAATATTGCCATATATTTCAGCACATTAATAAATGAAATGATACCTGAGCACTCAAACACCTTTCCACTCTCTTCTGTCCGCCGAATTTGGGATAAAAAATTGCTGGTCATATTAATTAGTTTTTGATAATGCACGCCGTAATTAAATTTTGTGTAGTCCTCAGTGTATACTGTATAGTTTTTCAAATTTATTTGATTGGGTTTTATTTTTATCCTAGAAAGCTATCCTGTACGTTGTTACCATTGTTATATCTGTGAAACAGCATTACAAAAATATTTTAAAGCAAGAAAATGCATGTAAAACATAGGCTTTCTTTTAAAAATGTATTGCACATTTCAATTTATTTTCACCTTTTAGCAGTTGGTTCTTTTAATTGCAATACAAAACGTCTCCAAAACGTAAGGATAACGTTCTAGGGTTTAATTTTTAATTACTTGCGCTGGTGTATAAAACATCTCATCTGCAGTAAGACAGTTCATAATCAGTCATAATCAACATAATTAGTTTGATATTTAAATACTTCTCCACCATGTTTCTTGCTTTTAACTTATCAGTGGTGAACGCTACTCGTCCATCATGTTTGTTCCAATGGCATTTATAAATCTGTTACTGCTGAAAAACTTTCGTAAGGCATCGAACGGTGTATAAAATACACCACGTGGTAGTTATATAAGTATATTTTGATAGCCTAATAGATTATTTTATTTGCTGAAAATAAATTGTTATGGCATTTTAAGTTTTAAAAGTAGTTCTAAATTTCTTAAAACGATTTATTGGGATACTTTCAGGCCTTATTTGACGAACCCAAGTACGAAGATACATTGCGAAAGATATATTGTAGGGAGAGCAGATACGATTCAAAATGAGGCAGAATAAGAATTTTTGTTAATAAATAAATAAATATCACTGATGAGACTACACCTTGCGGAAATAAAGTCATTGCTTCTCGGTGTTCGACTTCTTGTAAGCAAATACAAAAGACCTCAAGGAGATCAGCTAAAAGATGAACTCCCTAGCAAAAACATGAAGGTGTTTTTTGTTGCTGAAAAATTGGGTGACATTAGTTGCGTGTTATATAATAGATTGGTATGCAAAGAACATGCAATTGTAGTAGTTACTTGTCTGGAGTGCAACAATAAGAGGGACATCCCAGATGAAATTTAATATAGTTAGTGACTAAACTTTTTGTGCAGAATGTTATACTTTGTATTTTGCAATTAACCATAGTATTATGCGTTTTTATAAAAGGTTTCGATTATTAAACCCTATGTTAAAAATATTTCTTCTTATTTAACTTATTTTACTTCACTTTGTCTGCAAAATACACCATGCTAGTACTTAAGTCAAAATATTACGCTTGAGTATTTAAAGGTTAATGCCTCTCGGTATTTAATTTTCGCATGTTAGTGAGGATAAAGTAGCAAAAGGAGTATTTGTTTCATATACTAAATACTTAATTTCTTAAAACAACACTTGAATTTATCTACTTATGTGATTATTCGGTAACATTTTCAATGCAGTAAAACCTGTCTATAACTGCATTGTAAGGGGTCTAGAAGAATACCGTTATGGACAAATTATCGTTATAGACAGCTTGATCATTTGCATACCCACTGTTTTTGTAATGTGCATATGAACTATTGGATTTTGTTCACAGCCTAATTTAACATTATTTAAATAATTTAAAATTAAATATTTATAGTAGGATTATTAACCTCTTGATCTATTTGTATTGAGTTAATAAGGACTTCCGGAGGATCAAAGAAAATATCGTTATAGACAGCATGCTATAACAGGAGTTTCACCATGTAACTTCCTTATGGTTACAGGTGTCAGTTTATAGCTATAACGAAAAAAAAAAACTGTAGATTGGAATTTCTAGTTTATGGGAATTACTTATTTCAAAGCCTTATAATACGTCAGACTGAGCGGGTTGAAAAAGCAACTGATTCAGTTAACGATTCCTTTTCCCAGTGAAGAATGCTCAGATTTCTCGTGTGATAGCGAACAATTTTCCATCGATATGTTTTTGATTCAGGGTGGCGGGTGATAAGTCTTTTTAATTTGTTGAAAATATTTCACTAACAGGAAATTATGCATTTCTCCATCGGAAAAAGGAATCGTAAACTGAATTGGTTTTTCAATTCGTATAGGTTGGCTTGTGATAAGGCTATTATAAAACAATACATATTTTTACTTTACCACAGATCTATGTTTAATCACCTAAACATTTATTTTTTGATTACGTCACTGATCCACTCATTTTTAGAAGCAATTAAATATTCCTACCGTCTCCTGGGCTTGTTGCAAGAATTTGTCAAATTTATGATACGCCTGTTTAATCAATTTTAGTCTTAATCTTCATTAGTAAGCCATTTCCAAAAGAAGCAAAAGTCACTATATTCCGTAGAGTTATTTTTATACATATGTTATGGTACGCAGTGGGGTGAGCCTGAGCTTACGCTACTACAATGTTTGTGATTGTATCCAGTGAATTCCATTGTATGCGTAACGCTTTGATGACCCTCAGTTCAGTTTTCATATGGTTGCTGACGCTCTTGTTCGTGGTTTGCTGTGGGATTCGAATATTTGGTTATTTTTATGTGCAAAATAATTTTCTACGATGTCGTTTTAATGGCAGGTTTTGTTTTTGCTTCATACCACTGAAAATGTATTTTTATACTTTATATGTGAGTAAGATTTTCGTTGTCTGTAATATATTTTTTTCATTCTCTCCGTTTTATATCAATGATATGATTATGTTGTTATTGTCAGTGCAAAACGTCGTACGTAAAAATGTTTCATTTTTTATTTTTTGGCTAAATGTGACCTTCTGTAGTCTACAACTGTTGCGAAAATGCCATCACCTGATCTGTTGTACACTACAGAATGCTACATTTAGCACAAATAAAATTTTAAAAAATGAAATGTTTTTACACAAGATTTTTTGTACTGATAGTAGTGATATTCAACATTACATTATCATTGTGCTCTTGATGTTTCCGTTATGTGTGTGTAGTGTAGGCTCTTACTGTTTATCATTGTTGTTTAAGGAAGAGAGAACAAAATTTATTAAATAGCTCATAAAGTGCTACTGTACTAAAAAAGTGCTACTGTAGATGGTATATTTAATTGCTTCTTTTTTAAATCAATGTTGTATATATATATATAGTGGAGTATTTTGGTTTGACACAGGAAAGTTTTCTCAACGTAAATTGTTATTTTTATTTCTAAAACAGCTTTCTGCAATATTGTTTTAATAGATAGTTTTGATTTTGTTTCATATCACCGAAAATGTAATTTTATATGTTATATGTAAATGAAGTTTTAGTAGATTAACCCGTTTTCTCCTTTTTATTTTTGGAGATGGTTATATTTAACATTTTACATTATCATTGTGCTTTTGGTGTTTTTGCTATGCTTTTGTAATGTATTTTATGTTTAACTTTCATATCAGAGTTAAGACGGAAGAACATATGCGTTAGTTGATTAAAAAAAAACTGTAAATGTTTGACTTGCTCTCTCTTTCTGTCTATCTATATATAAATATATTTTATATAAAAACAATTTTTATTCGTAATGAACTTAATGTTTAATAAGTAGCTTTTCTTCATACATTATTAATAAAAAGTATAATAATCTGTAATTTTTATTTGTAGTAATAAATTTAAGTTTGATTATGGAATAGTAAGAAGTATAATAAAGAGGTTTTCCTTTTATAATTAAAGAGAATTTAATATATTCAGAGTTTCAGTAAATGTTCCTAGTTTCACAGTATTGAAATTAAAAGCTCAGTTGAAATAAAAGCAAGCTCATTTTGCTGTGCTGTCAAGTAAAGCTTTAAAGTATGGGTATACATATTAGTACCGAAATAAGTCACCAAAAATATTTTCTAAAGTTACCAGTTGTCCTTGGATTCCGGGGGCACTATGCTGGTTTGTCGCCAAAGTACTGTGTAGACCTATGGTCGCCTTTGGTAAATGAGCATTAACTGGAACCCTCGTACATTCCGCGAAGAAAAATTTTCTTGGTTCCAACAAAATTTGTTTTAATCTTTTTTTCTTTAAAATAAAAATATTTTAGACTATTAAACTCTTACTTAATAAAAAAGATTTTGTTCTCCCATCCTCCAGTCATTGTCCGTAAAATTTCAGGATAATGTAACAAGAAATAGAACAACGAGCCATTCATTCCATGGAATTGTAAAATCCGGACATTGAAAATGAGACTGATATCTTTAAATCGCTTTTCATTAATTACGTATTTTCTTAAAAATGCAGAAAAACAATCTAGATGTACAGTATGTAAAAAACACTAGATTTTATTGCATAAAAATGTAATTTCATGCTGCTTAAGACCGGCTTATTTAGCTTATTTTCACTCAAAATAATGTAGAAAAGTCATGTACCATTCATGAAATAAAGTGGTGTGCATAAAGAAAATGCAAGTAAATTATTTTCTCATTCAAATTCTCTTAGAAATTAATCATTGATAGACTGTAAAATGCATCAATTAAAATGTCTTATAAAATTACACTGATATTTGTGCCCCGTTAGGCACCACTGTTCCCGCTGTGGGAACATCGAAACATTAAATTTTAATTTTTGTAATATTTTTTAAACTTTCTTGTGAAATTGTGTCAAGTTTTTCTTGGGCATGGGGGGGGGGGGGGCAATTAATGTATTATATTGAAACGTTTAATTTGTTAAGAATGTCCAATATATGAACTGAATTAACGCTGTTTGGTCTGGATATCGTAGAATGTGCTTAGAAGGTTATACATAGCCTATCCGTATACTCTTAGTAGCTATCGTTTTAATTCAGTCATGGACAAATTCTTTAATTAATGGGACTAGACGTGGTCTCATTAATGGGTTAGCTTTGTCCATAGTCCATATCTACAGTGCCTCCGCTATTATTAGAACTGTGTAAGTAGTATCTTTACCTCTATTTCATCCAGTATTCTGGGTAAATATTACACATCATAATATGAAAACAACGCATTTTTCTTTCATTATTTATTTAATTGGATAACTTATTTGATTGATGAAATTAGAATTTTGTTGATGGTTTGGTTTGGAGTGCTACGGTCTACTTTTTGCAACACGAGGGCTAATGAGACCGGGACCTACAGCTTAAAGCCAATTCCGAACGGCTACGAACATCCATGCCACTGTGGGATTCGAACCTACGAACTTCGGTACCGAAGGCCAGCATCCTAGCCAATCGGTCATCGTTCGACCGAGAATTTTGTTGATAGTTTTGTCCATAATTCACGTCTGACATGTCTTTTCTCAACGTGCGCAGTATCTTGATCTCGTTATTACATGCAGTAGATAATGTTAAACACCATAATACAGAAACCATGTTTTTCTCTTTATTTATACATATTTAAATTGCGTCTTCAATTATATTAATAAGTATTGTTTGTCACCTACTTTGCGTTATAATAATAAACGAACTACCATTACATCAGCCATTCGATTTATGTTGTTGCTCTGTACTCGAGTCCTACTTACTTTTAAGTCAGATTATCTCAGACTTTCACCGTTAGTTTTTTTGTAACAAATTCACATATTTATTATAAATATAAAACCCATTGTTTTAATTTCTTCTTTAATTATATAAATTTAATTGACGAATGAGAAGAATCATTTGAAATAACTGAGATTTTTTCCAATTTTTCTCTTTCTTTAGTATCTGAAGTTATTTAATCATATACTCTTCCTTTAACATGAAAAAATAAATAAATGAAATAAATAAAAACTAGAAAGTTCATGATGGTTTTAAGTCTTTATGCTAAAGGTTTATCTTTATTGCCTGTAGGTTGCTAATGTTTACAGTGCGTAAATCGTGACTTCTGTTTCCTTTTGTCTGTAGAGAATAATTTTTCTTTATTTTTTTCTTCTTACAAAAACTTAACCGTTTTACCATTTTACCATTTTCTAATGTAGTTTATGGGCAGTTATTTAATTATAAAATATACAAAAGGAGTCTCTAAAAAATTACAAATAAATATGAATCGATATCAGTTAAACGCAAGTGAAAAATAAATTTAAATACAGCAAACAGTTACATTTAATCTTTTCTGGGGGGGGGGGCATTAAAAGATTCATTATTTTTATCTCATTTTCTGTTGATATGGGGTATAAGAAACATTTCACTTCTTTTGGAGAATGTTATATCCTTACTATAATTTCATCGTTTTCTAAATTTTGACTTAAATTATGGAAAATCAATGTCAATATTTCATCAATGGAAAGATATATATGACAATATGTTTTCGCTGTGTGCACTCCCGGCTTTAATAACTTCAATTTCATTTATTTATTTATATTTTTTCATATAGATATACGCGTATATAATCTATGACAATCTAATCTCTTATCTATGTCGATGCATTAATAGTTTCACTCCAAAAACATTTCAATGAGCATACCCGTAGGCCGGACGATGGCGAAATGAGTAGGACTGTTTTTCAGTACCGGAGTTCGTGGGCTCGAATTCCGTCACTGGCAGGGATGTTTATAGCCATTCGTAATCATTTTAGAGCATTAAAGTACCAGCCTAGTTATGTTGTAAAATATTAACATACACTCTCATAATCAAACTTTAATTTTATCTTGTTGCCGAACTTGAAATAATATTAATTTTTACTGAGACTTGTGATTTTACTCATTCAAAATTTCTTAAAGTCAAATTTATAATAATTACATGCATGTATGCCAGCTTTGGTAATCAAACATACCTACTTGTATAGGTAAATGTGGCATGCTATTTGTTTAGCAGCATTATGGAATTATATATTAATGTAAATGAACAATAAGTATGCAATATTAATTTAAGTTTTTAAGTCAGACCATTTAATTCTCAGCAGCCGTTATAAATTGTTGCTAAAGATTAAAATAACTTAGATATCAACTAGCAGATTATTCAAGTATTGGCAAGTAACTTAAATAAGATTGTATTATAAGAAGAAAAAGAATATTTGGGACATGTTTTGTATTAGTAAAGCAATTTCTTTTTAGTCATTTTTAATACTGTATAAAATAGTTTAATTCATAAATTCATAAAATTTTTATTACTTTTTCACTCTAAAAACAATTACTGCATTTAATTTAGGAGCTGTTAGATTCCAAATTTAATAATGACTATTACCTAAGATGTGTTTATTTTTATTAAGGGTGATTACATATGGATTGAGCCGCAGACAAAAAGAGAATTTGATGTTGCCATAGGAGCAAGGGTCACATCTGCTGAAGGCAGAAGGATACAAGTGATAGATGATGATGGAAAGGTAAGCGTCCATTTTGAATAGTTTTAGAACCATTAATTATGAATCCGTAGAATGTTCTATTCATTCTTCATATTTATACTTCAGGAACAATGGCTTACTCCAGAGAGGAGGATCAAAGCCATGCACCCAACTTCAGTACAAGGTGTGGAAGATATGATATCCCTAGGAGATCTCCATGAAGCAGGAATTTTAAGGAATCTTCTTATTCGTTATAATGAAAATCTCATTTATGTAAGTAAACTTTAAGGCTTAAAGCGATTTTGATTTTATCTGTAAATTTGAATATAGTATAGAGAATGTTTGTATACTGTAACAATTGGAATAATTTTTAGAATAGAATACAAATACAATAATGTTTATTTTAGTAAATACACAAGGGCTTTTTCTAGTGAAATTAATTTTGAAATTAAACATATTTTGTTGTCTTATTTTTAATTCAATTTCAAATTATGTTTAATCGATATAACCAATATAAGGAACTATATTGCATGTCTATTAATGCAAATCTTTATTGAAGAAAATTTGTTCTGTTTATATAAATATTTTTATTAGTTTGTAACAAAGTTTGTTGTTCGATTATTATTAAATTGTCTTTTACTTTTTCAGACGTATACTGGTTCTATATTAGTTGCTGTTAATCCTTACCAAATTCTTCCTATTTACACTGCAGAACAAATTAAATTATATAAAGATAAAAAAATTGGAGAACTTCCACCTCATATATTTGCAATTGGGGACAATAGTTATAATAATATGAAGCGTTACAAGCAAGATCAATGTATCATTATTAGGTAAGACCCTTTGTTATAATGCTGTTATTATTATAATTTAGGCAGACTGTACTTTGATACATATGATAAAATTATTAATTTTAAGATTTAGTTGTAATAATTAATATAAATTTATTTAGAAACCATTGTAATTATATTGAGTGAAGATTTTATATAATTTGACTTTACATTTGACAATTTTGTATAATATTTTAAAATTGAAATTATTTTACTGAAAACATTCACTTTGAATGCAATACAAAACTAAGCTATGACATTTACTTTTATACCAACAATATTTGAAATTGTTACTTAAACTTTATTCACTTCTAAAGGAAAATTGAGTGCTTTTAAAAATAAATGAAGTGATTCCACATTAAAATGAAATTTTAATTTTGGAAATTATATTGTTTACTAATAGCTAGAACAACTTTAATTAAAATTCTCCTCTTTACTGCCTTGACAGTCCTTTTTGGACCAAAGCCTTTCTAAGAATCTTTCTTTACTCCCCTCTCTTCCTCGCCAAGAAAATCCAGTTGGTAAACTTCAGTATCTTAAAATCTACTTGTATGTAGTAATTCCATCTCAGTCTGAGCCTGCCTCTAATTTGGGTACCAATTGGTCTAAAATAGAAGCCCCTTGATGTTATAGAGGATGGCTCCAACCTGTATACATGTCCAGCAAATTTCATAACACTTATATAAAGTTTATAATATCAAGGTCTCTGTGCAGCTTGTATAGTTCTTCATTGTATCTGTGCTTCAAAATTCTGTTAACGTTCATAGCTCCCTGGATCTCACGTTAAACTTTTCTTTCAAAAAAGGCAAGTCTACTTTCATGATATTTTGTCACAGCTCAGGTTTCTGAGCCATATGTAAGCACAGGTATGGTTTTATATAATAAAAGTCTTGTTATTCTTTTTACAAGTTTTGATTGCAAGAAGTTCCTAACATATTTAAACCTCAAGTAACAGCAAGAGTACAACATTTAATTTCATTGTCTAATTTGTTTTACTGTCATATTGGAGCCAAGATAATTGACCATAAACCATTTCAAATTTGTGACAGTCAATTTCTAAGAAATTTAAAGTGTATGGTACCTTACAGGAATATATTTTATTTTACTTTCATTAAAAGTTAACTGTATTTTTCCTGCTGATTTTTCAATTGCAGTAAATGCTTCTAATAAAAGTGCTTAATTTCGGGTGATAATAACAATGTCAATTAAAATTATATATTGTTAAAATGGTAATATAAGATCCTTACAGAAAAAATCTCAAATCATTTGATTTGCAGTTGTTTCTTTTAATGTACTGTTTCAGGCATGCTGAAATCTTTTTGCCGTATTTAATAATTTATTCTATATTTTAATACATACACCAACATATTATAAATTGTGTGCTTATTTAGATGCTTAATTGTAACAATTATTGCTTTGTGTATAAATCTTTTGCTTTTGAATTAGTATATATATATATTTATGTATGTATAATGCATAATTTATTTATTTAAAGTGGTGAGAGTGGTGCCGGTAAAACAGAAAGTACAAAGTTGATTCTTCAGTATCTTGCTGCTATTAGTGGACAACATTCCTGGATTGAACAACAAATTTTAGAAGCAAATCCAATTTTAGAAGGTAAAATAGTTTTAGATGGTTGCTACAGTTTTTGGATGTATAAATTTTAACATGATGTTCTTTACTACCTAATCCTGTTTCTTGTTTATCTTACCACTTACAAAAATATATCAGTTTTACCATGCAAGTTTTATGTAATTGTATTATTTTTTATCCTTAAAAAAGTAAAAATTAATATTTATTGATATGTTTTGCATTAATTATGGGTTTAACCATATATATAAATATATAGTACTTTTCATTATACTTTTGATTTTATTTTATAAATTTCAGTGTAATTCTTTTTAAATCTTGAAATTTAAGAATACTGACTACACAGTATATCTTATGTTAATGGATGCATTATCTTGCTAAACATTTAGATAAAGTTGTAATATGCTTTATTTCTTTTGTAAATTTACTATATAAAAGATGACTTCATTTCCATTTTAGCTAAATGAAAAGTATGAGATGTTTAAACAATTTCATTCTGCTCACAGGTTAGAGCATGATTTGGCTGAATGTGTCATAGCATATATAACTCCCCCTCCCTTGCATACTCTTTATAATAAATAATTGTTATTTTAAGGAATGAATTAAATAAAAAAGAAAGTGTCTACATTGTGCAGTTTCTAAATTTTTTATCAATCTTTATTTTGTGTTATTTTTGTATATTTACTTTTCAGTGGCATGGCTTTACTATGTACCATTTGTATAAATGCATGTTATAAATTTGTGAATATGTGCTTTAAAGTACTATTTTATATGGAGATAATTATTTCACATTTTTGTTTATGTATTTACTTTCATAATATTTGGATAATTGTGTTCTATATAAATAAGATCTTTATTATAACACCTTATCCTAAATAAATAAAACAAAAACATTAATGTATCAATATTTTTTAAACATTTCATTTATAGCATGAAAACTAAAAACATTAAATTCTTCATGCATGTTTTTATTTTCAGTTTTATGTTTAAAATTAATGTTAAAACAACTGTTATGATTTATTGTGTAACATATATATATATATATATATATATATATATATATATATATATATATATATATATATAAATAAATAAATAATTTTTTCTTCTAGCATTTGGGAATGCAAAAACAATTCGAAATGACAATTCCAGTAGGTTTGGTAAATACATTGACATTCATTTTAACAAATCAGGCATTATAGAAGGTGCTAGGATTGATCAATATTTATTAGAAAAATCTAGGATTGTTGGGCAGGTAAGAATTTTCAAGAATTCATTGGCTAATGATTTTGTTTCATAACTTTTCTTAATATTTATTTACTATGCTAACTGTAAAAAACTTCTTTGACCAGGTTAATTGAGCTGTACTATATTTAAATAAAAGTTAAAAGTATTAGCTTAATAGTATATTTATAAGTATCTAAACTTTCATATCAATTTTATTTTTCATTTTATCTAGGCTACCGATGAAAGAAACTACCATGTATTTTACTGTATGCTAGCAGGTTTGTCTCGGGAAGAAAAACAGAAACTAGATATGAGTGATGCTTCAAAATATAATTATTTAACCCAAGTATGTTTTATAATTTTGTATAGTTATATTACATTTATGTATATAGTAATGATTATAGAAGTAATATCAATTTTAATTTTGAGCATTCTAAAATTATACTGTTCTTTAATAATTTATTCTAACCAGTGTAAATCTGTTGCTTAAAAATCCCTTTAATACAGATATCATCATCATTTTGCATTATATTAATCAGATTAAATAGCTGTAAAATTAAATATGGTGTATAAAAATTCCCTATTGATTTCAAAATTTTAAATTCTTTTGTTTCAGTTTGTAAAAATTCTGAGAAGTTACAGTATAATTCTTTTCTTCTAAAAATTGATATTTTAAGAGGTTATTACTTGTTAAATCTGTAAATATAATCTATGAATTTAAGATCTGGTAGGGATAAACAAAGCTTTCTAAACTGGGGGAAAAAGAAAAAAACTTTCAATTAAGTACTGGAGATTCAGAATTTTCATATTCATTTGAAAAGCTTTGAATTGGGTATTTTTATATGGACCCATTTTAAAAGAAAATGTACTGGGGCACTTTAATGTAAGATACATAATATTTAGAGTTATACATGATTCTCATTTAGAATGGTTATAAAATTATACACATCTTAATTATTTAAAAACTTCTTTTGCTATGATGATTGCCATCTATTAATATCAAAGTTCTTTTCATTATGTAATGTTTGTTGGAAATTTGAATTTTAAAATGGAAAATACAAATTTACCTACAAATTAAGGGAAAATTCAAATTAAAGTTCAGGTTTTCAGTAGTGTATAGTGAATACAGTAAATCTACCAAAACATCCAGTATATAATATCACTGTAAATATTAAATTCTTGGGAGAAGAGTATGATCAGTGTCAACTGGCAAGAATTGCTTTATATATCTGTCAAAGGGTATCATTAACTGAAGATATCAATGCAAAAACTTTTATAAATATCAATTTAAATGGCTGTTTGACATATGGTTCATGATAAGGTTAACAGTTGTTTGCCAACAAGTATATAACTGTTGACTGCATTATATAGATCTCATGTGTCACTTAATAATATGTATTATGGTTTGACAAATCTCTTCTTGATCTATATTTCCTGCTAATATTTTAATCTTGAAAGGAAACAATAACTGAGAATTAGTATATGAAAAATTTAACTGAGTTTCCATCCTTTGTTTTCTGTAGTAGTAGAGTTTTCAAGGACCCAAATCATAGTGATCACATAACTATAAGTGATGCAAGAATTATGAAGACTAAGAGCTCAATATAATCCAGCCAATGTGTATTTTTAGAGACGATAGTTAAAATTTGATATTTACCACTGCAATCTCTATAGAAACATTTATAATTTCCAATGAAGAATATTGTAATATTTTATTAAACACTATTTAGCATTTGTATAATTAAATTTCTATATATATTTGGGACACATTGCATATCAAAATTGGTTCTACACTTTATTAACACTTAGATTGTCAAGTTCTGAGATGGAAAAGGTGTATGAATTTGTGTTATTTTAATCATATTATTTATCTTCATTTCTTTTGACTAGTTTAGCATAGAAAAATGAAAACAAAAGTGTATACCTGTTGCAATTTTAAAACAGTAGATTAGAAGCCTTAAAATTATGTTTATTAATAGGAATGACATAGTGAGCTTACATATATGGGCTCACCAGAGAGAGGGGGTTTATAAATAGTTTGTGTTATTTTATTGCATTTTCATTATTTTGTACTTCATCTATTCATATATGCTACATTAAATTTTTTATCTCAAAATGCAGGAAATACTTGAAACACAGTTTCTGTTCATATTCTTGCATTGTTACATTCTGATTATCAATATTATTTACTTGACTAATATGTATGCTATATTTTATTTTCTCTTTATTAATCATTATTTTATAACTCATTATTTCAAGTTTGCTAGTTCTGAATATTTGTCTAAATTTATTACAAGTGTTTCAAATTCAGTATACTCTGTAATAGTTTTTAGTAATTAATAATTCTAAAACAAGGCAGATTTGGCAGTTTGATATTATGTAAAATAGCCTAAAATGAAATATAGTTCCTTTTCTATTAGGTGACTTAATAATGCATCTTGTAGTTTTTATGAACCTAACAGCCTTATTCACTAGCACAAGTTAAACTAGGATTAAGTATTACCTGAATGTTAAGTTCAAAACAAGTATTTACCACAACCTAAGCCAAACAGTACTTCATCTTTTAACTTGTTAATTTTGATTCCCTGAATCAGAAAATTATCCTAGAATTTATTTATCAGGCATATGCAAATTGTCTTCCCAGACAATAAATATGGTGGAAAATTGATACTCATTCAATTTGAATGCTAATATATGCTAATGTATATTTAGTTATGTAATTTATTTAACTATTTATGTAAATAACTAAAATTTAAACTGGGACTGTATTTTCTAAAAAATAAACAATTATTGATGAAGTAATTGTACAATAAGATATTATAATTATACAACTGTAGAGTTTGATTTCCTCTCAAGTTTTTGCATGATTATACTAATATTTCTTAATTTGCTTTACTTTAAAATATTTTGTCTTATATATTTAACTTTACTTATATTTTTCTAGTTAACAAATTAAGTTCATTTTAATGTTTATTTCTATAAAGAGTTTTCTGTTATTTATTTTCTATATTTTGCTTGTGTTAGCTCTTAGCAAAATTTAAATCAGATTTCTTTTGATAGATGTAACTCATCCTTTTCACACCCTAACAATTATATAATGCTCTTCTAGAGCAAACTTGAGTTTTATGTAATATTAGAATTTTGTAATGTTTTGTGACATTAGAATTTAAATACAAAATTCAAAACCACTTTATTTTATTAATATATGACAGGGCACTGATAGGATTCATAATTTTACAGTTTGTAATTAAGAAGATTGTAATCAATAGAAAACTGTAAGGATATTGATGTATTTCTCTATTGCATAAAATAAACTTTTTCTTTAATTTGTGGAAAATTTTTTGCTTAGTAGAAATTTCTATCATTGCTAGTATAAAGTGTAAACTCAACTAACAAATAAATCTAAATGGAAACATCTACTTGTACATAGTAAAATTACTTTGACAACCAATCACAGGTACTTGTATGAACAATGAAGGTTAAAGTTAATTTCAGAGTCAGGAAATCCTTCCTTAGAAAATACCACATACAGATAATTCGTGATTAACTTTACTTAACTCTTAGACATGAGGTAATCCAGTGATCCATAAGTTATCTATTTTGTGAATTTGACTATGTTTCTCAATTAAAACATGTTATCATCATACATACTTCTTGTTAAATCTTAGAAATAAGTATATCCTTATTATTTGCTTTTAATTTTGATAATTTTTCTGAATTTCTTTTAGGGTGGTTGTATTGTATGTGAGGGCCGAGATGATGCAGCAGAATTCTCTGATATTCGATCAGCCATGAAAGTTCTAATGTTCTCTGATCAAGAAATTTGGGAAATTTTAAAAATACTTAGTGCTCTACTTCATTTAGGAAATATTAAATACAAAGGTGAGTACAGTATATGTGTAAAGTTCTGTATTACTTTGAAATACATCTATACTCTATTAACGTGATAGTTCCATACTAATGTGCTTAAATTTGCCATTAGGTACTATTATTGATAATTTGGATGCTACTGAAATTACTAATGCTGGAAGTGTTAATAGTGCTGCTAGACTGTTAGAGGTAAGATTGTATTTTTATATTTCAAGATATTTATTTCTTACTATTTCATTTTACCCTGTTATCAAACTTTGAGCTAAGCAGAGTAGTAACTTTTTTATACATTAATATTTTCTAGGTCAATAGCTTGCATCTTATAGATGCTCTAACCACTAGGACTATTTTTGCTCATGGTGATGCTGTTGTATCTAATATGAGTACCTCACAGTCAGTGGATGTTCGAGATGCTTTTGTGAAAGGTATTTATGGGAGAATGTTTGTATGGATTGTAAATAAAATAAATTCTGCCATATACAAACCAAAGCATTCTGCAAGTTATTATCGAACATCTATTGGAGTTCTAGATATATTTGGATTTGAAAACTTCACAGTGAATAGGTAAGTATTACTACCTTATTTTATAACTTTATTTTTCTTAACTATCAATAACTTTCAATGAAATGCTACAATTATTAATAATATATCATACTCTATATAAACTACCAGCCTTCTATTTTTATTTTATTTACCTTGATTGCATCTTTATATTTCATAGTTACCTACCTAGCTGTTGTCCATATTTGATTCTTCTCACAAATTTGTCTTCTTAGTGTATTTATATCTATTTTACAGCTTTGAACAATTTTGTATTAATTATGCCAATGAAAATCTTCAACAATTCTTTGTTCGGCATATATTTAAACTTGAGCAGGAAGAATATAATCTTGAAGCTATTAATTGGCAACATATTGAATTTGTGGATAATCAAGAAGCTTTAGATTTGATTGCAGTGAAACCTATGAATATAATGGCATTAATTGATGAAGAAAGTAAATTTCCAAAGGTACAAATTTCAGTTTATATGTTAATTCTGTATTAAGCATCATAATTTTAAGAAATTTTTTGTTTCAATTTTAATTTTCTTATATGATATTTCAAATAAATATAAAAAAGTTTTATGATTTTTATCTCTTGATATAGGGTACAGATCAAACACTTTTAAATAAACTTCACAAGATGCATGGAAATAACAAAAATTATCTAAAACCAAAATCTGATATCAATACATCATTTGGATTAAACCACTTTGCTGGAGTTGTTTTCTATGATACTAGAGGTAAAGAAACTATTTCTATATCACTTTTCTTGCTATAATCATTTAATTTATCCTTAATTTTATTTTGTTTCACATACCATGGGACAAGTTTTTTAACTTAATTATTTTTTTTTGTTTTAGTCTAGAAAATTATCTTTTCAGCTCAAACTTCTGCACTTTTTTTAATTTAAGGTTTCCTAAAATTTAATTGACATGCATTAAAAGTTATGTTTTAAAATTAACCATTTTTAGAATATTCGCTTTTAAAATTATGAATTTTTTTCATGGATTCTAAAAAGCATTTGTGCCAAAGCTAAAAATGTGTACTTGGAATGTTCTTTTAAATAATTCTTGAAAATTTTTTACATATACCTCCAGTAGTATATTATCTCAACTATTTTATATAGTATATTTCTTAATATTTTTCATGTTTCCCAGAAATAAGGTAATTTCATGCTGTTAAATATGACTAGGTAGTTGTATAATATGAGGTGTAATAGAAGGTATTCATTGTAACTTTTCATAGAACCAGGGCTGCTGCTAGCAAAAAATGGGGCACAGTACTTATTTTTATTCACCCACTATTCATCTATACTCCAAAATAATTTTTTCAAATTACATAATGCTAGGATGTTATTTATTTAGACTTCTAAAACTGTTAATTTTTTAAAAGTTTAACAAACTTTCTGAGTAATTTAATATTTGTTTAAGATTTAAGAAGCATTATAAGTATCATCATACAATTGGAACTAGATGATAAGTCACATCTTGTACCATATATATAAATCTTATTTACTCAGTTGGCAGCAAATCAACATTTTGCAGAAGAGGAAAGAGCAAAGTAATGTCACAAGTAAGGGAATATTAGGATGAAAAAGGTAATCCTCTTATAAGTATATTCAGAGTTTAAGGGATAGATTGATTTATTTTAAGAAATATTTCTCATTAGATACAAATTTTTCATGGGATTAAAATTTAGAAAAACCTTTTTATAACTCCCTCCTTCCTCCCTCCAAGTTCCACACCAAGGTACTTTGTAACTCGTAGTTCTCCCCAAATAGCTATGCTTAGAAGTAATCTTTTCAGAATTCCATTTATTTTCATTTTTAATATTAAATTTTCTTGATATAATGTAATGACTAAATCTTATCAAATAAATGTGACATAACTTTTTTGTTGTTCTTCCCATTGCTGCCAATGGAGGCTGCATTGATTGTTACATATTTTATACAATGGTTTAATGAGTTCCAAATCGTTCTGTTTTAGACTGAATAGTTTATCATAAAGTAATCAACTATGTTTATTCTTTGTACCAATCTTTTCTTTTTATTTTTGATTTAAAACTTTTAAAATAGTTCTATAATTCATCTTATAAAACAGTATATTCTATGTAAATATTTCTAGAGTATTTGTTTTCTTTTGTAAGTGTATTTCTTTCAGAAAGATAGTAATTTTTTAAAGAATTTTAAATGTATTGAATATTTTGAGGTTTTCTTTTTTTTTTTTCATTATATCAATTGTATAAAGTGTTTGACTAATTATTTCTTGCTTGTAATTTGATATGATTTGTTGTTACTTTTATGTTATCTCTAAAAGGTATTTAGTATTTAATAAAATCTGATTTGGATGTTAAAATTTAAAGTTGTACTTTTTAAAAGGATTCTTGGAAAAGAATAGAGATACCTTTAGTGCTGATCTGATACAGCTGATTCAAGTGTCTAACAACAAATTTCTTCAAAATTTATTTGTTCATGAAATTGGAATGGTAAGTTATGTTCAAGTATTATTTAATTTATTTTATTGATTTGATGAAGAGTTCCAAGGAACTTAATGCAATTTATTATTTTAAATATTGCAGTTTTTTTTTTTAATGATAAAACCATGCATCGTGTTATATGAAAAAATATATCTGCACAAAATATTCTTATGGATTAAAAAATACAAGTTCTTCTCATTTAAAAACCTATTTGCTTAATGACCAACCACACCTTTAACCAAATGAGTTTCAGCCTTGAATTTGGGAAATACTTGAAGTAGAGGGTTTTAGATTGCATTAAATCCACTTCAGAAGTGATAAATAAGTAAGACTAAGGTGTATGGGGAAAATTGTCTAAAAAACGTTTTGCAAACAATATTGAATCCTTTGACAATTTTAAGCAAGCTGATGTAATTAAAGATATTACAGGCTTTGTCAATATGTTTTATTTAGATGTTAAAGTCACAGACATTGCTGAATCCATCAGTTATATCTGGAGTGCTAATAAATGAGAAAATTAAGAATCAAAACAGGTTCTGTAGTGTTTTGGGAGAGGAATAAGTGTGAAATAAGCTGATAATACATGGGTTATATTACATGTTCTCAAATTAATATGGCTGTGTTGGAACTTCAGGTTATGTATCCAAATATTGAACATTTTAATGTAGCTAAACATGTTGAGTTATCTTAAAGGTGCTATAAGGAAATTTACTGAGAAATAAAGTTACAAAGCAAACTACACTTATGAGTTTCGACTGTTATATCCAGAACTTCTGCTCTTAAAGATGAAACTTATATTCATTGTCATCATCTATAGCTGGACCTTCTACAGTTCCAAGTAACCAAATAAACAAATGATAATGTGCACATTAATGTTTTTAATGAAAAATCTGATGTTTGTTGTATAATTTTTATATATTTATTATGCTCCTGTATTCTGTGCATTAGTGCCTCATTTATCAACCAATTCGCTTAATGATATAGTCAATGGAACACAATTATAAAGTGAGGATTACCTGTAATGCAATTCGCAAACAGAGCTTATCACTTAACAAAATAAAAACTACCATAACATGTTTTCATTCACTTGTTATCATGTTAGTTATGTCTTATGTTTTAAAAGGATTTATTTTATGGTTATATTTTACATTATAAAAGAAAAAAAATATTAAACATGTATCTTGGAACAACTGAAATAAACCATATTTTGCAAAATAACAAATATAAACACTTTTAAAACTTATGAAAATAGTAAAAAAAAAAAAAAGAAAGTTCTTGGTGTTTTTTTTTTTTTTTTTAACCTTTTGAATGTTGAGGTCTCAATGTTGAGGTTTGAATGTTGAGGATCAGAAAAGGTGGGTGAGTTAACTTTTTAATGGCACTACTCTCTCTAACTTCAGTAAAACTTTGTCATTTTTAATACTGCATTTCAGATAATATTTACACATTGCTATTTCACTTTTAGCAGCTCTTAAGTGTTTACTAAAATATCTTCTTTTTCTTCTGATAGGGTACTGATACTAGAAAGAAAACACCTACACTTAGTGCACAGTTCAAAAAGTCTTTAGATTCATTGATGAGAACACTCAGTCAGTGTCATCCTTTTTTCATTCGTTGTATTAAACCAAATGAGATGAAAAAACCAATGGTAAGTAATAAGTTAAGTTATACAATACTACTAATATATTTCCATAAATGAAATTAGTGTTTTTTTTTTAATCTGCTATTAAAATATTATGGTATTCTAATGCCTGTATTGAGATGAAACCACTCTAAAATTTTATTGTTGAGCAATGATTATTTTAAATAAGTTCTACCCATTTAAAGCTCTTAAATTTCTTAACTTTTAATTTGAAGATTGCAATATTATGTAATTTCTGTCCAAGTGTATTATATGATATAGATTTTTTTTTTTTTTTACATATCTATAATTTTATTTAATATAGGTTCTAAACAATGATTAAAATATCATTTTTAGTTTTTATGTTATTTAAAATTAATTCATTAATTTACTTAGTACTTTTGTTTAATAATATATAAAATTATGAAGTTTTAACCATTGAAATTAGAAATTTTTAGGATTTTCTTTTTTATAGCATGTTAGTAATATTAGTGGTATAAATGAAGTATTATTTGCATTGTAATTAAAATGTTTTAAAAAAAATTAACAAATATTAAAGTCAAAACATTGCTTGATTGGTAATTTTAAAGAATTTTCGTAGACTGTGCTAATGAACTTAGAATAACCTTACCTTATATTGAATAAATTTGTTACCATGTTAAGTTCTAGTATCATTGACCATTAATATTTATTATAGATGTTTGATCGAGAATTGTGCTGCAAACAATTGAGATATTCTGGCATGATGGAAACTATACGTATTCGAAGAGCAGGTTATCCTATAAGACATACATTCAAAGAATTTGTTGAAAGATATAGGTTTCTCATACCAGGTGTTGGACCAGCTCATAAAATTGATTGTAAAGCAGCTTGCATTAAAATTTGTTCTATTGTACTGGGTAAAACAGATTATCAGCTTGGAAGAACTAAAGTATTTCTAAAGGTAGTTTTCATAATTTACTCAAAATGTTTTGCATTTACTAAACGTTTTTTTTTTTTTTGTAACACAATTATACTAAATATAAATATAATTTAAAAAATTTAAGTACCACCTCAATTTTTACTTGTCTTTTTTTTTTAAGTTTTAAGTACTTTTGTTTATAAGTTATTTGTCTTTATGTAATGATATTATCTTGGTATTTATTTTAGAAAATTTTTTTTTAAATTTAGGATGCACATGATTTATTCCTGGAACAAGAAAGAGACAGGGTTCTTACCAGAAAAATACTAATATTACAAAAGGCTATTCGAGGATGGTATTATAGGAGGAGATTTTTACGAATGCGGTCTAGTGCTGTTATCATACAGAGGTTTTGGAGAGGTTATATTCAGAAGCAGCATTATAACTATGTAAGAGTCAATGTAACTTTAGATTTTCTAATTAAGATTTTTCTCTTCTTAAATGCAAGCATATCATTAAAGAAAAACTTTTGTAATTTTGTCTTATTTAATCTGAGTCTAATAAATTCATTTTTTGGTTAAACTTAATATCAGCAACTAGAAATATTTGTTTTTCTATCTTTAGTTTTTCTAATTTATGTCATATTTTATTGTGTTTGATTACTATACTTTTAAATTTATATTAAAAATAATTAAGTTTTTAAGTTGAGGGAATAATCATATTTTAAAACTTATATTAGGTAACATTTGGTAACATATTTTCATATGTATTGTTTAATAGTTATCTCCTGTAAATATTTGTTTATGATTTTGTTTTAGTGAAAATCATAGTTGTTTTCTGGAGAAGAATTATAAGGCGATGCTTGAACTTGTGTATTTTTCTATGGTTTTAAGCAATGATAAGAACAGAAATGTCTCACCAGATGTATCTATAATCTTGTAACAGCTGTCTCTGTTTCTGTTAATTTGCCTGTTATGGAAGATAAAATTTACTATCATAATTTTTTTATCAAAAGGTTTATATTTATAAAATGATGAAATGAGATGTTCTTAAAGCAGTGTATATTCCTTTTCTAGATGAAAACAGGATTCCAAAGACTTCAAGCTCTCATTAGATCTAGAATATTGTCTCACAGGTTTAAACATCTCAGGGGCCATATTGTCACTTTACAGGTTTGTTTATTTTACTATTCTTTGAACATAATAATTAAATGTATAACTCTTTTATTGAAAATATCACAATGGTTTAAATTTTAATTTATATATCATTTTGAACTTCAAGGCAAGATGCAGAGGTTTCTTGGTTAGACGGGAACATATGAAGAAAAGATGGGCCATTACTAAAATTCAAGCATTTGTTAGACGTGTTGTTGCCCAAAGAAGATATAAAAAGCTCAAAATACAGGTATGTGTAAATGATGCTTTATTATTATCATCTCAGTTTTGTAGCATTTATACTAAATATATAAGGATTATTCCTGATAGAAAAAATTTTAATGATTGATTGCAAGTTTCCATCTACGTAATCTTTTTTTGTGTATTAAATGTTTTAGTTAATGAGCTCTAAGGTAGTATAATTTAAAAATGTCTTATTAAATACTTTATACTTTTATTATAATCTATAAATCAAGGAGATACTATCAGCATAAAGCTTAATTTATATATAACTCTATAATTTAGTGGAAGCAATTATATTTTAACAATGATACTTTTTCAATTAATATGCATATCACTTAGGAATTTGATTTTGTATAAGAAAAATTGTTGATTGTTCATTTTCTATCCTTTAAATTTCTATGGATACTTTTTATTAAATTTTATATATATATGTCACCTTTAATCACTTTTAGCTCCTATTAAACGGTAGATGTTTATTGATAAATTATCTACTTAGTAATTCCATTAATTTCCATTTTAAAGGGATAATGTTTTCCCATATTATATATATATATATATATATATATATATATATATATATATATATATATATATATATATATAATGATTGCTTTATTTAACATGGATGTTGTTTAGTTGATTTAATCTTTTATCATTCATTTATATTTTTGTCAGTTCATTGGAAAATTAGAACAACTTAAGAATTTTTTTTCTATATTCATCATATAAAATAAAATGCATTTATTATTTAGTATTAATTTTTTTTTCATGGTTTAGATGAAGATCCTTAGCAAACATTCTAACTAAATTTTCGTCATCTTAATTTAATTTTGCACCATGCATTTCCTAGAACTCTAATTTATTTTTAATTTTTTTATTATTTTTAACACATGCAAAGCAGAGAAAAATAAAATAGGAGAGTTTTTTCCAATAACATACTATTAAATTATACTTTGTCTTTCTGTAGAATCGTCACCGATTGGAAGCTTTACGAATGAGAGATCAAGAAGAAGCTTTCCTGAGAAAACAAATGAATCCTAGAAAAGCAAAAGAAATAGCTGAACAGAAATATAGGGTAATTCAGATTTTCCCATTTTCCTTTGATATATGTTAAAGTTGTATCATATGAAAAGAGTAAGAAATATTGTATTCATTTTCTGATTGCAGGAGAGATTACAAGAGCTAGAATTGCGGCTTCATGAGGAAGAAGTTGCAGAAAGAATGAATATTGAACATAAAAAGGCTGTAATAATTGATGCATTTAATCGACAAGAAGAACAATTAGATGATTCTAAATTGGTAAGTAGTTTTACTATTGTTTTATAAAAATTTTATAATATAAGTTCAGACTTATCTTACTCATTCGAAAATTCTCTGTATAGGTTGATGCTATGTTTGATTTCTTACCAAGAACAGATTCAAGTAGTGATCAAGCAGCTCCTACTGCATTTAAAGTAAGTTTTTTAAATTAAAGCTTTGTCTGTACACTAAATGTACATTTATCTAAATAGCACTGAAATGATACTGCTTAGGATTAATTTATTAATAAATCAGAACTCGGGAATAAACTTTCTGTTTGGTTAGTTTTAAGTGACATATATTTATATACACATTGGCATTGTGCATCTATTCATGAGTCTATAGGTTTAACCCATCTCTCTCTCTCCCCTCCCCCCCCTGTCTCTTCTTTTTTGCCTCTGCTGTCAACTTTCCTCTATATACATTTTTTCCACCATGCTGTATAAAGATAATCCAAGTCAAGTTGTTAATTGATGTTATAAATTTATGTATTATATACATCTCCTCCGGCTTCTCATTACTGAACTTCTTTCTTGCTCAATAAAAGACATTACTAAAGTATTTCAACTTATCCAATCTTTAATGATTTAATTATAGTTCTTATTGAGGCATGTGTACAATGGTTACCAATGATTGCAATGCAAAACACTTATTTCCATAAAATTTACTTGATATAATTAGTGTAATAATTCCATTGGAATTAACAAAAAACTTTTATGGATTTTGTTTCAGGATATTGATAACTTTGGAGAATGATATCTTTTAAAATAATTTATTATATGTATAATACTGACAAAATCTATTATCTTTTTATTGAATGTTAGTGAAATGCTTATAAAAGAAAAAAATATAGATTTTGTTGTAAGTATTACCACAGAAAGTTAAACATTTCAAAGCGAACTAGACAGAATGTTAACCAGTTCTAATCATAGGGAAAGATTATATTGTCATATGGTGTATTACAGATGGATAGTACTTGTTTTTAAACTGTATGTAAATGAACTTCATAAATGAAATTTAGTAATTTTATGTATACGTTTTATATAAAGTTTTAAATCAGGAAATTATAGTCTATGCTTTTTAACTTTGTGACATAACCTTTTAAATATTCTTTAGGAAATAGAAAAGCTGTCTAAAAACGTAAATCAAACAAATAAAAGTTATAAAAAGAACACATAATATATAGTCTTCTTAAGTCATAATCGCATGTTTTAAACCAATAATTAAAATTGATCAACATAATACTAAATGTTAAGTACTAAAATATAATACACTTATTGAAATAGCCAAATTCCAGTACAAGTAGAAAATTTATCCCAAATAAGCAAGGACTGATGGCCACACATTAGGGAATTATCAGGGTACTTCTAAAAGCTCAGCATAAATCAAACAATTTTCTAAAGTTTCACCAATTTAACGAAATTTTTTTAACAAAAAATTATTTACAATTCTAGGTTCAGTTTAAAAATCTTCAAGGAAATCCATGTTTGAAATTTATTTCAAAATGTAACTTTACATTTCATCGAAACAGCTTTAAAGTATAGCATCATTTTGTTATAAGTTAGGCCATTTCCCATTTCTATTTATAGGTAATGTTAGCATTTTATTTATATATGTATATTAAACTATTTAGATATGTTTTCATCCCAATTCAAGCATAAAAAAAAAACACTTAATCACTTTTAGTTGGATCATTCATATATATATTTTTGTGGCCATCATGAAGAAAATATCCATAACATATTCTAAATAGTTATTGGCACTGTTTACTATTGCAAATTTTAGAATTTATAAGAAGTTTAGAAAACTAAACAAACTTTTAATATTTTAATTTGATTTATAGTTAGTAATGATTTAAATGGTTTGAGCTCATATTTAAAAAAAATTTCATATTGCTTGCTATTAATAGTACTCAAATAGTTTGTGTTGTGTATTGAAGGAAAATATATTTTATAATTTTTTTAATCTTTATAAAGTACTTTTAAAATTTATTTCTGTTACTAAAAGAAATATGAAAACTATGTCATGTAATAACGATTTGTCTAATTGCATTAGTAGTCTCAGGACTCTTAAGTATAAGGATACCTGTGTTTATATCATCACTTTTCAACTTACCTTATTTTTTTTTTCCTGGAAAAAGTTTTTTTAGAAACTGTAATGTATTTCTTTTAATTACTTAATTTTAAATTTTGAAAAATATAATAAAAATATTAAATACAAATTTATAACTAGATTTTTCTGATTTTAAAAATTTTCTCGCTTGTTTGTTTAGATGAAGTTCTTTGCACCAAAATGACAACTTCCAAGTTTTTAAAGAACATAATTCTAAAATTTGATCTAACTTTAAAAAATAGTTTTAATTAATTTTATTTTGTTTTTTTGTAACATTCACTCATGTTTCGTTTTTTTTTTTTTCTAAAATTATTTGTTACTCTTCTAATACAAGAAATTCTATTTAAATAGATGTAATTTTAATTTAGTGATTAGTGACTTAGTTAAATACTAGCAAACACTAAAATTTTGTGTAAAAATATTAAATAGGTTTCGAAAAATTAGCATAGATTAAAAAAATCATATTCTGAGAAAAATCAATTTAAAGTTATTGATTAGAAATTAGCTACTTTTTAAAAATTTAAAAATATTCATTTTTTTGTTCTATTATAACAATACATTTTTATACATTTTAAACACCTTGGGAATATTTGTATAATAGTATCTAAATGAACTTGCAGATGATTACAAAAATATATATGAATACAACATATTTATAGATGCTTTCATGCATCCATATAAATGTTGTTTATACTAAGTCTACTGCAAAATACATATATCACAAAAGGGAATGTTTTTTTTTTAATCATAATTCTGAAACTAAGTAGATTTTTATGTAGTTTGTTCAACAAGTAGAATTTCCTAGGCTATAACATATGTTTTGCAAAAATCAAAAAAGTTTTGTGGTTTAACCCTTTTGTGCTGACTGTCATGTATACATGCCATCAAGAAATGTACTCATTTCCCAGCATTTTCTCGTTCACTCCCGACCATCATATATTTGTGCCAGTGTTTTGGAGTGTTTTAAAAACTATAACTTTTGACACAAGATGACATTGTATGTCCATATGGTTTTAGATACATGTAGATTTAACTTTCTACTCATTATGAAAGTAGCATGATTCCCATACACGTGGTCTTTGATTATATAAACATCAGGGGAAAGGAATGTTTCCAAATGGTATGGTTTATGACAGCTCTTTAAACTTGCACATGGTGTTTGTTTATAGTAAGCAGGGGAGTTTTATTTTCGCTACAGCTTTGTGTATTTAGGTTTGTAATCCAGTTTTTAGTGGAGAATTAGATCTGATAGACTTGATTTTTTTTTCTCTTTTAAGTGTTAGAATGTCGAAGTGTCAAAAGTGTTTAACTGAACTTGAAATAACTGAAATGATGCAAAATATTTCAGATATTGTTTCTGAACAGATTCGGATAGTAGTAATAGTAACACTATAATATATTGTGATTGTTCTGTTCATAATGGATCTAAATAATCTGATGATGATGATGAGGAGGAGGATATTTTTGACGATGAGGACGATGCTTTGTTCACATTCCCTTAAAAATCCTCTAAAATGGAAAATGAGTTATTACAAGTGCAAGGTCTGCAATGTAGGACCAGGGTCTGATTATCACATGGGCACTTGGGGCACGTGCCCTGGGCATGAAAATTTAGTTGAGTGCTTGAAACACACATTAAGTGGGGGAAAATTGCAAACTTACTCTACTATCGTTAAGTTTTAATAAATTGTTGCACAAGGTACTTTTGTTTGTCATGAACTATATTGTTTCCTTTTTACTTTAATTTTACTGTTATTTACCTGATAATTAATTCCCTCAACAAACCTGGTGCTCTTTTTATCCAATGGATTATTGCGTATTTATAAGACAGATTATTAGCAACATACTGCTGTAAACTATTAAATTATCTCATCAATTTAAATTTTAATTGTATTATTATTTATATTTTGTACCACAGAGCTTGTGAGTGTGACAACATAAAAATATAAAGAGTGGGTCACTCTAGTTCTTTTAAAAAAGTCCTTAATTTTTAGCATGGCTAAACAGAGATAATAATGATTACTTAAAATGAAAATTTGGTATTTTTGATTTTGAATATTACTTTAATGCTAATTTCTTAAATATGTTTGCTAATTCAATGTTATAATTTTTATATGACTGTAATTGTGATAACTTGTAGCTATAAATTTGCATTGGAGTTGGAGGGCACAAAAATTGGATTGTGGCCTAGGCACAAAAGTTTCTTAGTCAGGCCCTGTGTGGGACTGTGTGTAGATTCCTGTTTTCCAATTTTTCATATGAAAAAAGGAATTTTAAATACCATAGATTCAGTTTTGTAATGTTAAAAGTCATTAAGTAGTAAGTAATAAAAAAAAATATGTGGAATATATATTTAAGAAATAATTTAAGTAAATAAAGTATGTATAAAAATATAGAAATCATATGCCATTTAAATACTTTATATAACATTATTAAACAATGGGTTGATACTTCATTAATTTCATGAATTAGGTTTAATAGCTGAAAACCCTCCTTCCCAGTACACTAACTCACGAGACTGCCAGCCTCAGAGAGAAGCACACATTTGTGCTTTCCATTTCAAAAGGGTTAAGGGTCCCAAGTTCTTCCTTATAATTATAAATCCTCCATAAAAATCATAAATATGGTACTCTTTAAGATAGGAAGTCTTTAATGTTTCTAATTTTTGAGTAAAAAAAGATTTCAGATGTTTTGATTTTGTAACACCTTTTTACAAATCTATTACTTTATGGTGATTAAGTCTTGCATATTGCCTTTCAGGACTTGGAACAATCCCGAGAAGCAGCTCTAGAAATTTCATCAGAAGCTGAAGGCACTCTTCCTGCTCCTCCTATTGATCAAGAAGATCTTACTGAATATAAGTTTCAAAAATATGCAGTTACATATTTTCAAGGAAATGCAAGCCATCAGTATCAAAGGAAGCCTCTAAAAACACCTTTGTTACCATTAGCAACACAAGGAGACTGCATGGTAAGATTAGATTACTTTAGCTCAGGGAATAATCTAAAATAGATTACAAAATAATTTCAGTCTTTTGAAATGAGTTTCATATAGGATTTGTTTAGTAAATTCATGTTTTATTTTTATAGGCTGCTCTTGCTCTTTGGATTACAATCCTCAGATTTATGGGTGATTTGCCAGAACCAAAATTTCATACAATGGAAAGAGTATGTTACTTTTTTCTCACTTTTAATCTTGTATTTCAAAACTCATGCAGGAAAACTAAAAAAAATTACTTATAAATGATTTTTTTATTTAGGATAATACATCTGTTATGAGCAAAGTTACTGCAACATTGGGAAGAAACTTCATTAAAACCAAAGAATTTCAAGAAGCTCGTTTAATCGGCATGGATGCTGTATGCATATTTTTTTTTTAAATTTAAAATATTTCTCTTTTAAAAGTATTTTTTTTTTTTTTTACTTGTTACCCTTATTTCTGTTTCAAAAATAATAGTTTTAACCTTTTGACAGGCTGTAATTACTCCTGAAGGATACAATAAGCAAAAGTCCCGTAGCATTAGGAACAAGCTTATTTCCCTTACCCTTAAAAAGAAGAATAAAATAACAGAAGATGTACGTCGCCAGTTGCAAGAGGAAGAGTTAGCAGCTGATACATATAGTAGTTGGCTTGAGAGCAGACCAACATCTAATTTAGAAAAGCTTCATTTTATTATTGGTCATGGTATTTTAAGAGATGAACTAAGGTGAAGAAATTAAAATTTTTGCTAATATTTTTATGAAAAATTATATAAAATATTAATTTTGTATTATTTGAAATTCTAGGGATGAAATATATTGCCAGATATGCAAACAGTTAACAAACAATCCTAACAAAAGTTCTCATGCTCGAGGATGGATTCTCTTGTCACTCTGTGTTGGTTGTTTTGCTCCATCTGATAAAGTAATTATTTATACTCTATTAATTTAAGATGCTTGTATACTAATTACTATATTTTTCTTTTCATAGATGTTAATATAAATCTTTGTATGTTTTAGTTTGTCAAATACTTGCTGAATTTTATTCGTGAGGGACCACCTGGTTATGCCCCATACTGTGAAGATAGACTTAGAAGAACATTTATGAATGGTACTAGGGGGCAACCGCCATCATGGTTAGAGCTTCAAGCTACTAAGTCTAAAAAACCTCTTATGCTGCCTATTACATTTATGGATGGAAATACAAAGACTTTGTTAGCTGATTCTGCAACTATTGCTCGAGAACTTTGTGCACAGTTAGCAGAAAAAATAGGGCTAAAAGATCAATTTGGATTTTCTTTGTATATTGCATTATTTGATAAGGTATGTTTAATTTTTATCGAACATATATTCAATTTCTAATCACATTTAAACTATTTATTACAAACTTTGTTGAAAAACAAAAATTGATATGTTATTGTCCAGTAAAAATGATTATCATTGAAAATTGAATTCAGACTATTTTAGGTTTAAATTTTTAGATATATTTTTCCGTACAGTCTTTGTCTTATTTATGTTGATGTTAGTTATAATGTTTCTTTTTGTTCTTATTCATTTAATTATATACTTAGAGATTTTTTAAAATAGTCTATGGCTGTAACTTTGTTTATACCTTTCATTGCATATTTTAAAAAGGTTTGCTTAGACAACATATTCTACAATCTTTTGGGCTCATTGTATTTCAATATTAAATATAGAGGAAAAGATCATCTTGCTGCATCTTTTATATTTTAACCTACCATTTTCATTTAGTATTTTTTTGTCTCTAATCTTAAAATATATTATGTTTATAACTGAAACTATTAATGCTGTTCAATTAAATTCTTTTAAATATTTATATGCATATTAATTTATTGAATGAAGTAACTTTTTAAAAGTTTTTATATATTGACAATTCTATTTTATTTTGTTTTTTATTTATAATTGCATTAAATTTTCATTTGCGGAAACAATGTTAAAATTCCATGTCATCAGATTGATCAGTTTTGTTCTTTCATTTATATATATTTATTTTGATATTTATTTGTCATCTGTAAAGCTGTTTCTTTCTGTTGGAATGTTTATTTTGGATGACACTCCATAAAGATACAAAAGATTTTAACCATTTCATAGCTTTGCCCCATACCTTACATGAGTAAAACTTTTTTTTTGTACAGCAGGATTTGCCAGTGTTGTGCAGCTATCACATGTATTTTAAACATTGTTTCTAATTACACACCTTTGTTTACTTTTATTTTAGATATGACATTACTGATAAGACATGTATACATAATTGGAGGGAAATAAATGATTTTTTCTAACCCTGCAAATTTCTTATAATATTAGCAACAAAAAAATAGACATTTTGGGAACCTTTTAAAGAAAAAAATTATTGAGCTGTTAACTTAAGTAGTTAATATTTATAGGACCCAACTACCTATCATTAAAAATTTTGGTAATAAACTCATCAGAACTCCCTATGAATTCTTACAGGTTTCATCATTAGGTAGTGGTGGAGAACATGTTATGGATGCTATATCTCAATGTGAACAGTATGCAAAAGAGCAAGGAGCACAAGAAAGGAATGCTCCTTGGCGGTTATTTTTTAGAAAAGAAATTTTTGCACCATGGCATGACCCAACAGAAGATGCTGTTGCAACAAATCTGATTTTCCAGCAGGTGGTTCGGGGCGTAAAGTTTGGAGAATATAGATGTGATAAGGTAATTGTTTTATTTGTCAATACCTTCACTTAAAAAGTACTTTATCTTAATTGCTTTACTAATATTACTTTTTCTTTTGTTCTTCTAATTTTTCAGGAAGAAGATTTGGCTATGATTGCTGCTCAGCAATACTACATAGAACATGGATTAGATTTAAGTATGGATAGGCTGGTTTCATTACTTCCTAATTATATTCCTGATTATTGTTTGCAAAATGGAGACAAAAGTCTTGAGAGATGGGCAAGTTTGGTTATTACTGCTTGCAAAAAGGTTTGTATCAAGCATTTTGAGAAAACTTAATTTGGTTTTCTTTTAAATAATTTTAAAAAATTGAATAATAAATTTCTGTAATCAATTTTATTTTATGTGTCTGCAGAGTTACTACTACCGAGATCGTGTGCCAATACCAAGAGTCAAAGAAGATGTAGTTGATTATGCCAAATTCAAATGGCCTTTGTTATTTTCAAGATTTTATGAAGCACTTAGATCTGCTGGTCCTCATCTTCCTAAGAATGATGTTATTCTTGCCATTAACTGGACAGGCGTATATGTTGTTGATGATCAAGAACAAGTATTATTGGAGCTTTCCTTTCCTGAAGTGACTTCTATAACAAGTCAAAAGTAAGACTTTGAAATTTCACAATGTCCAAGCCAGGTGTTTGATGCCTCTTCTTGTTGTGTTGTGGATCTTTTTTCCTTTAATCCTATATTAATTTAATAGTTAAAATAATTCTGTAGTATAACTGGTTGGTTTTTAGTGAGGCATAATTATTTGCAACATTTTTTTCTACTGAAAGAGTACTTATGAATACTCTTACATATGTGTTTTCATACCTTAATATAATTATCTTGTCATTATTTAATTTCAACTATGATTCTCTGAGTTTCCACAATAATAAGACTTTACTTTTGGTAATCTAACCATATAACTTATCAGTATGATTTATTTGTCATAAACTTAAAATAAAATTTATGTTGTCAAAAATATACAAGGATATCATTCTAAAAATTATACTACTTTTGACTGCATCTGTTCTATAAATTAACACTAATTTTGTAAATAATTTAACCAAACGTTTATGTATCCAGACTTTTAGAATGTTATATCATTTTACTTAAAGTTACTCATTTTTTCCAGGGGTTCAAGACCATTTCTTCAGAGTTTCAGTGTTAGTACTGTTAGAGGGGAAGAATTCACATTCCAATCTCCTAACTCAGAAGATATTCGAGAACTGGTGGAATTCTTTTTAGAAGGGTTAAAGAAGAGAGCCCGATATGTGATAGCTTTACAAGATTATAAAGGTATGGTTTTTTTTATTTGGTTTCTGAAAACCAAATATCACTCTTTTTACTTGTAATCTAATGCATAATTGTATTACAAGAAAAATTTCATGTAAACTAAATTCTATAATGACATTTCGATCTTAAACTTCCCTTTATGTTTTTCAACAAATTTTCATGTATTTTCTATTGCTGATATGATTCATTAAAAGTCAAATTAGGGAAAATAAAAAAAAGGAAATGACAAAACCATAATTTGTAATGGTAAGCAAAAAAACTCTTCAATCAAAAACAGTTCAACATAGATAAACATGATGGTAAACGCCTCATACTACCTCCAAGTTATCTATCAGATCATATAATGCCATAAGGATGTTACATAGGTACATTCAATTGAAGAAAATCTAAAATGAAAATCGTTTTTCAATTTGTAAAACTTTACTAAATTTTCATTATTTCAACTTATTAACAATATAAAATAGTAACTTAAAAATGAGCCAGCTTTTCTCTTAAAATGCTTGTATAGCAAATTTATGTATAATTACTATAATTATAAATTAAGAGGTCTACATGTTTAATAATTTTTAAACAAATATTTTTTTTAATTTGTCAACTTTTAAGCCAGTAATCAGCAAATACTATTTGGCTTAAAAATATTCTCATGGAGATATAATTATTTTATATGCTCAATTCATTCATTCTTGTCATTTTTTATTATTTTAGGTGATGGTCCTTCATATTTGAACTTCACTCAGGGTGACTTAATTTTACTGGATGATGGTCATACTGGGGATAGTGTAGCTACAAATAATTGGGCAGCTGGCAGAAATGAAAGATCTGGTGAACGAGGAGACTTTCCCTCAGAATTTGTTTATGTCTTACCTGCTCTGGTGAAGCCTCCAAATAATATATTAGCACTATTTTCCCATGATGCAAGTGAACAAGGTAAAAGGTTGTTCATTCATGGGCCAAAAAATGGTCCAGAGCCTGTGGATAAACCTCATACTTTGGAAGAATATGCTATAGATCATTTCAGGTATATAATTATATACTTATCTCTTTTCACATCTATTTCTAAGGTAATAAAATATATTCAGAAGTTTTATTTTTTTTTTTATATGTTTAGACTTCCTCCTAAACGAACTATTCCAAGAACATTAACATTGTCTTCTGCAAGGAAGAGAGATGGTGATCAGTTATGGCGGCATTCTAGGGAACCAATCAAACAGCCATTATTAAAGAAATTACTAAATAAAGAAGAACTTTGTCAAGAAGCATGTTTTGCATTTAATGATATCCTTTGTTGGGCTCAATTTTTAAATTTTGTTTTTAAAACCCTGATTTTGTCTTAAGAGTAAAGGGTGTTATTCATCCATGTTTTTTAAATAATTAAGTGTAGTTAACAGTTAAGTTTCATAAAAATACTTCTAGTTTACTTTAAAACTGTGCCTGAGTCATTAGTTATTTTAGCCTTATTACCATTCACCTATTATTTTCAACAATGAGACATTATGAAGCTAATGTCTCATTGTTGAAAATCTCTCTTATTTTCTGCAGTGTACATGCACACGCATAACACAATGGCTAACTATTAAAAAATTTTCACTTTTTGAAAAATGTCTCCATATATGATTGTGTTTCCACCACCCTACATAATTAAGTAAGCCAGTCTTTTATTTTTATATATTTTTTTAAATCTTACTGGAAAAAGAACTCCCCCACTTGATATTCCTGAAGTTTGTTGCCCTGTGTTGAAATTAAAATTGTGAAGTAAAAATTTAATGCAAATTTATATATTTAAAATATTAATGTATTAATAGCTTGATTTGTAAATTGTGTGCAGTATCTTATTAAGAGACCATTTTTGTATTAAAATATAAAATTCTATAACTCTTTATATAAAAATTTATTCTTAACTTATATTACCATTACTAAAGTACATGGGTGATCTGCCTTCAAGGCGTACAAGAACTGGAAATGAATTAACTGATCAAATATATGATGGTCCATTAAAACATGTAAGTTGATAATTAATTTTTCTGCATTAAATTTTTTTTTTTTTTTTTTGAAAAACAAAAGTACTTTGGTGTAATTCTTGTGCAGTTTTAATGATTTCTGTAGAACTTAACAATATTGTTTAAAAACAATAAATTGAAATATACATTTATTCTTTAAAAGTATGTAATAAATGAATTATATATTGGCCCTGTATTAACCTAATTTTTCTCCTAATTTATTCTATATTCCATCATTTTTCTAGGAAATATTAAGGGATGAAATATACTGTCAGATTATGAAGCAGTTAACAGATAATAAGAACAGGTATATAATTTTCTTTGCCCTGTATTTGAATTTTTTTTAATGAAGTTGTATTATTTATATTTTATTTGTTTATAGGCTTAGTGAAGAACGAGGTTGGGAACTCATGTGGCTCGCAACTGGTCTTTTTGCACCAAGTCAGATCTTATTAAAAGAATTAACTTCTTTCTTAAGAACTAGGAGGCATCCAATAGCAATTGATTCCTTGCAACGTTTACAGAAAACCCTAAGGTATATTTAGAAACATTATCAATTTTGTTTTATATAAAAAGACATTTATTCACAATAACAAAAATTTCAAAAATTCTGTCTTATCGTAACTAGTCAATTTTACGTTAAATTGGTTTTTATTAAGAGTTAACATGTTTCTTAAAAATCATAAAATATTCAATAGCAAGTGATTCTTTATAACATTATTAGAAAAAAAAATCCTGTAGGTTGACCCTGTAATCTATATTGATCTTGTTCTGTTAAAAAAAATCATTTAAAAATATTTATATTTAAAAGTTTATATAATTTACTATCATATGAATTGTTTCTTGAATATTACTGTCATATAGATTGCATGTTTAATTTAAATAACTAATCATTGTATGCAAATATTTTTATTTAATAAAACCTTAAAGTAATTAATAACTTTTTACACTCCTGTTTTAAATTGTAGAAAATAAAATTTTAACAACCTCCTCTGTACTGTTTTTTTTTTTTTCATTTTTTTTTTATTTTTTGTCCAAAAATGTATTTCTATTATTTATTTACTTATTATAGAACTGGTCAAAGAAAATACCCTCCTCACCTTGTTGAAGTTGAAGCAATACAACATAAAACTACTCAAATATTTCACAAAGTTTATTTTCCTGATGATACTGATGAGGTATGTTACTGTTAATTAAATGAAATGTTTTTTATACTTGAAATATATTTCTTTTAAAATATTTTTACATGTTTATTTTTAGGCATTTGAAGTTGATTCTAGCACTAGGGCTAAAGATTTTTGTCAAAATATTTCTCAGAGACTAAATTTAAGGTCTGCTGAAGGCTTCAGTTTATTTGTGAAAATAGCAGATAAAGGTAAATATTAACTGTCCTTTTTTAAAAATCATTTCTCTCTCTCTCTCTCTCTCTCTCTCTCTCCCTCTTTTCAGAGTATATGTATAATATGAAGTAACATACATGGTAATTTTTGTTTTAATTTTATTTGTAGTTATCAGTGTTCCAGAAGGGGACTTTTTCTTTGATTTTGTGAGGCATTTAACTGATTGGATTAGAAAGGCTAGACCTACTAGAGATGGTATACAACAAATCCTTTTGTTTATTGTATATTTTTTTATTGATTTTGTCATATTTCATTTATTAGTGTATACTTTATTGAAACTTGTATAGTATAGTGTGTTTATTATTATTCAAATTTATTATCTGTATATGGCATTTATGTCAAATATTTTTTATTTTTTAAATTTCAAAATGGTGTTTATGAAATTTAATGAAATAATTTGAAATGTTTTACTTTTATTTTTTTTTTGGGGGGGGGGGGAGGGTTAGTAGCATGGGTTTACTTATTGTATTACTTGTTAGTGTTTTTTTTTTTTTGTTTGTTTTTTTTTTTTTTTTTTTTTTTTTTTTTTTTAGATTTCATTACAATTTTATGTTTTATATCATGTGTTAAAGTTAGATTTAGAGTTAAAATATTGTTTGCTTACTTTGTTATTTATTCCTATTAATTTGTTAATAGTTAGGTCAGATTTAAAGTTTTGCTAATGCCTCTTTGAACGAATTCGATATCAAAATTTTTTATGCTATTAGCATTTTAGGTACTTTCTTTCATATAGTTTCAATTTTAAAACCCATTACTACTTTATCTGTAATATTATTCTTAAATTATTTCTGAAACTCAGAGGCAATTTCAACAATTCAGGATAATAACTGGAATTTGACTTGTACTACATTTGGTTTGTTTTGCAAAATCTAAACTGATGTTGCTTCTAATGTTTCTGAATTTAAAAATCCATTAAGAAATTCTACTAAATCCAAGTACCTTTTTGTAAAAGATATTTATTTGTGCAGTTAAAATTTTTTGAAATAGCTTGTCAGTAGTAGCATACATTAAACTTGGAAGACACAAAAAAATTTTTAGTTTCCTAAATTATTCATTTATAACAATATTATTTTAGTCTTCCCATGTTAATTTAATTTACCTTCAGCTGTTGCATCAGATGATTCAAAAATAAATTCATATAATCTTTCACATCTTTGAAATTTTTAAAGGTTCCATTTTATTGTGTTCATCTCTATATGTTATACATTTTAAAAAATTGAGGTATGAAAGAAAGACATGTAATAACATTGGTTCATACATGCACATAACAGCACAACCTTTAAATACTTCTATTGCGTGAAAGAAAAGTTGATTGTCTTATAACATGCATATGCATATATATATATATATATATATATATATATATATATATATATATATATATATATATATATATATATATATATATATATATATATATATATATATGACCATTTTTATTATATGTGTGTCATATTAATGAAAACAAAATGAAGGTTAATTTCTTGATACTCTAATTTATATTTTGCTCTGAATGAAGTAAATTGGAATAAATTGTTTTAGTATGCTAGCTATAAAAATTGTTTATTGGATGTTTTAGGTTACATAGATTATTTTTACATTGTTATGCATATAGATTCTTTCAGATATGTTTATGTATATAATGCAAAGGCAGTAGAGTAATATGTATGTTTTGAAGCAGAAATTATTATTCCTAGCATTCTCTGTTTTAAGTTCATTTGTACTGACAGTGATAAAAGCTTTTAAAAATTGTTTATTTTAAATATATATTTCTTGTATTTTTATTTAAATAATTTGTAGTTATGTTTTGTAAATACATGTTATCTAAATGCAAATATTTGTCATAAATTGATTAATACAGCATATATACCCATAACTGTTTGAATATAGTATTTTTATTGTAAAAACAACTCATTATGATACACATATTAAAATTCTGAGAAAAAATGTGGAATCTAGTTGTTACTGTCACTATTTATATCTTGGAAAATTATATTATGCAAGATCTTGTTTTCATTTCCTTTCCCCAAACTGAAGATAATTAAAATTCAGGAAATTTTAGGGCTTATATGTCTAAAAGCAGTAATTAATGTGTTCATTAAATCAAGTTATATTTCTGTAAAACTTTTTAATTTTTTAAAATGCAGTAATATGTAACAGTGTTATTTGCATTTTTAAGATTGTCTTCCCGTAAACTGTTTACTAAAAAACTGAAATAAGTGAAGTTTCATAAATAGGAAATATGCAGCTTTTAATTTATTTGAGAACTTTAAAAAAAAAATTAATCAGTATGCCTAAGGGTGCGAATGTATACAATGTTATAAATATTGAGTCCTATATATTATTAGAAGTTAACATTTATTAAATTTTTTGTAATGTATCGGATAACTATTTTTATTACATGTAATGCAGAGGAAAATAAATTGAAATGATAAAATTGCTTTCTTTTTTTTAGCTTTGAAAAATTTATCTCTTAATTTATCATTAATATTACAGGCTCTATTCCCCAGTTTACATACCAAGTTTTCTTCATGAAGAAACTCTGGACAAATACTATTCCTGGGAAAGACAGAAATGCAGATATTATTTTCCACTATCATCAGGTACAAAAAAATTAATTCTAGTGTGCCTGCTTGTTTGTTATAAGTTTTAATAATACTGTAGTGTAAAAGCACACATTTAACTTTCATGTATTGTTTATTAATTATTAATGCTTTTGCATTTGAATTTTTCTTAACTTAGAATTTTTTATCTTTATTCCCATAGAATTTATATATATAAATGCACACTGGAACAAATATTGAATTTTTTTTCTAAGTTCTGAAATAAGTAATTTTATGTTTGTTAAAATAAAAGGGTGAGTGAATTTGTGACTACCCTAATATGAAAGTGTTTAAATTATAAGTTATCATAAAGTAATTTCTCAGCTGAGTAAAAATTTGAAATATAAACCAGCTTTAAGTAGGAAAGAAAGCCAAAAGTTATTGAAGAAATTCAGTCAAAAGCTAAATATATATAATTTTATAAAAGAAAAAAAAATTAAATAAAATATACTTTATAAAATCTGTTTATTTCTTTAAATTCTTTTCTATTAGATTTTGTTACACACTCATATAATATTTGTTCTTATAAAAGCATAAAATGCATTTTTGTTGGAAAAGTGAATCAAAAAGTTTTGGCGGTAGATTTTTGGAAATTATCATGAATGAATTTTGAAATTTAAACAAGAAATATTTATTTGATAGTTATTTAGCTCATCCTTACTTCAATCACTGTCAAGATCTTAAAGTTATTTGACCTCTAAGCTAAATGTTTCTTGCATAATACTTGATGCAACCCGTTAATTGTTATAATTTCTACTGTAATGCAGTTTTATACAATGTTATTTGTCAGAACTATATCTTTTTTAAAACATGTAACAAATAAAGGTGCAATTTTTTTCCCAGAAGTATTGATGGCATTTCAATGAAAAAAGGTGTTTGGGGTATACAAGTAATTTGTGAGATCAGCCTTAAATCAAATAAACTTGCAGTCCAAAGCACTACTTTATGTTAAAATTTTCGAAAGTACTGTGTTGGTATGTTATACTGTGTTCTTATATTATTTTCTGTCTCCCAGGAACTTCCCAAATTATTACGGGGTTATCATAAATGTAGCAAAGAAGAAGCTGCTAGATTAGCTGCTCTAATATATCGTGTTCGATATGGTGAAAGTAAAGTAGAACTTCAAAGCATTCCGTAAGTAAAATGGAGATTTTTTTTAATATTGTGTATTTACTGATAATGTTATTGCAGCTTGTTGTCCTCTACAGTCTTTAATGTTGTTATTAACTTTTTCAGAAATATGCTGAGAGAGATGATACCAGCAGATCTTCTGAAATCTCAAAATGCAAATGACTGGAAAAGAGTAAGCATTATATTTATTTTGATCTTTTCATATATGTTAAAAATATTTAAGGGTTTTACTCTACTTCAAAATTGAACTATAAAATTTATTTCATTTCTTATCTATAAGAGTTAAATATTTAGTTATCTATCAATTAAGGGAGGTATTTCCCTGTATAGTCTTAAGTTTTAAATTTTGTTTTTTATTTTCTGTCAGGCAATTGTGGCTGCATATAATCAGGATGCTGGAATGAGTCCAGAAGAAAGCAAAGTGAATTTCCTAAAGGCAATTTTCAAATGGCCAACATTTGGCTCTGCCTTTTTTGAAGTTAAGGTAAGTTATTGAAAGCTCTTTTCTTATCTTTATGGTAATTGTATTGATTTTCTTTCAAAATAGGTTTTATTTCAATAGAATAAATGTAAAGAATTTCCTCTCATATGAATGACTTTTTTTAAAAATTATGTTTTGCTTGTAATACTTGGCAAAAACTGCAGTAGATATGGGATTATAATAAATATAAAACTTTTTCAAGAAAATAAACATTAGTATCAGCTGTTAAAGAAAGTTCAGCTGTGCATGACCATTAGAAATTACTTGAGTTATAACTATTATTTTCCTTTTTGAATAACATTTGAAAAGTATTATTCATATCACATTCAATTCTCTTATCTTAAATCACATAAAATCAAATGGTTACTTTGTTTAATTGTTAGCTTGCTTTTGAATATGATAAATCTGTTACAAGAAAAAGGATTTATTAATAATGTAAATTTAGATCTGTCCACATGCAGTTTAAGTAATATATAGCTTTGTGTGAAATACCTTTCTGATCTGAGCATCAAGAAAATTTTATATTTATAAAATGATGTATCAAATTCTAGGCTTCATCGTACGTTAGCAAAAATAATGCCAAATGATATAATTATCAGAGATTCATTGGTTTGGTCTTGTAGATTTTGAGAGGAATTTGTATACTGCATTACATTATTACTTAAAATACTTGTTAAAACTCTAAAAGAGAAAAATATATATAATAAATCAGTTTTACTTTTAATTTGAATTATCTGTGTACTGTTATTTGTAAATTGTTTTAAATTTCCTTAATCTGCATGAATTTTGCATATTTGTTCTTTTATTGACTTTAAATTATATTTTGAAAATGTGAGTTATATAACAAAATTGCTTTATTTATTCTGCTTATAGCAAACTACTGATCCAAATTTCCCTGAGCAGTTGCTCATTGCCATTAACAAGCATGGGGTTAGTTTAATTGATCCATCTTCAAAGGTTTGTAGTATATATTTGTTTTCTCAGTATAAAATACTTTGTATTAAAAAATATTTATAAAAAAATTTAATAAGAGTGTGTTACTGTAGAGGTTTCTTATTACCATGCACTTTCAGATAAAATAGGGTTTTGATATAGGGATTTATAGCTGATATATTCGTGAAACTTAATAATGCTATAAACCTCACAAAAATCGGAAAAGTTTTGCTGACCATGTATGTTATTATTTCTGCTATGCTAACTACTAGTTTCAATTGATAACTTATTTGTATTAGCTAGAATAAACTCTTATAATTTATGGTTAATATCTTCTTATATTTCAATGGTTAGCTTCCATTACATTCTTGTTTCAAAGCTTTTTACCATAGATTAATAAATAGAAATATTTGGAAATCAATTAAAATTCAAATGCTGTAGTTTTTTTTAAACTGTTTTTATTTTCCAAATTTATATATATGTAAATAATAAGCTTTGTGATTGTTTTACTTTGTTTGAAATGCCTTTGAAATTGATAATTTAAGCCTCTTTTGATTAGGTCTAATACATAATATTCTACTTATGTATCACTGTTAATTATTCACTTCAAGTAGTAGAATGTAGGTAACTATCTTCTATTATATCAGTTGTAAAGTTAAGAAAACCAAAAGCAATTAAGTACTTTGAATTTCATGTGTCTTTCCATTTAATCATTTTTAAAGTTACATATTCTCACTATAAATTTATCATCATAACAACTGATTCTTTTCTGTCCTTATTAATCACAATTAGTATAAATGTTAGCCAAAAACTCCTGTAGATGATTGTTATCTGCTTTCTAAGTTTGTAATAGATAATATATAAGTTTTTATGTAAATATTGCTAGTAATAAGATTAAATTATCATTTATACACTGTTTGGTTATGATGGATTAATGTTTCACTATTTGAGAAATTTTAAACAATAGTCCCCAGACTAATAAGTCTGGGGCCTATTGTTTAAAATTTATTGCTAAGAGCTATAAATACCCTTTCTAACATTGAGGATTGAATCCACTGACCCAGGTTGATAATGCCAATGTTTGAGCTAGTTGTCTATATCTTGGCTATGTGTATACATAAAACAACTATGTAAACCTTTGAATAAGCAGTCACTAACAGAAATTTATAATGTAATGAATCTAATGGCAATAGAGAATTAGTGATATATTATATAAGTAAATTATCCAAAAATATTTGTAGTTATAAAATTTTCAAAAATTATCAAAGGTTTGAAATTAGATGTGTAAAAATGTATTGCTAAATAAAATGGTTCAGTGTACCTATAGTGAAAATATAGCATGTGTTATGAGAATGTTTTGCTCTAAAATTTAAACTACTTTAAATTTATCAAATACTCTAAATTGTTTCTTTTTCTTTGTGGTTAACTGATGCTGAGAAATTTCTTTAAATGTTGCTTTCATTTACAGGACATCCTAGTCACCCACCCTTTTACTCGTATTTCTAACTGGAGCAGTGGTAACACCTACTTTCATATGACAATTGGTAATTTAGTTAGAGGAAATAAGCTTCTGTGTGAAACACCTTTGGTAAGGGTTTTAAGTGCTTATGTTCTACAATTTTTTCTGAAATATAAGTTATGTGCATGATCACTAAATTAAAATTTTTTTTTCTATTTCAGGGATATAAAATGGATGACTTATTAACCTCTTATATCAGTTTAATGCTCAGTAATATGAACAAGCAGAGAACAATTCGAGTGAAACAGTGAATAACTTATGAAAATATACATGAAGCCTTTGTGCAGAAATACTAAATAAATGTAAAAGACCAACATATAAATGTCTCAAATATAGTACTGAAAGCAGAGCTGGCAGCTGTTTAGAAGGTATGAACTTTCTCAGAGTAATAAAATTTGGATGTTCTGCCTATTTTTTGGCAGCTATCTACCAGTAAGTTCCTTGATTTATCACACCAAGGAAAACTCTCTAAGCTCTGAAACAAATGTTTGTTCTGCTTTCCTCATTCTATATGTGCTTTTATATGTTAGTGTTTAGAACTTCCTTTTCGTAACTTACTTATCCATTCATACTTTTTCCGTCCATTTGCCAGCTGCAGGCTCAGCCTGGCATTTTCAAAGCTGTGAAGTAGGACTGTGCCTTTGTAGGCAGCTAACATTTGTGCCTATATATAGCATTTCCTCATGATGCCAGAGAAAAAAATTTTAATTTTATGAAATATTTGTCAAAATTTTTGTTGAATATATTTTGTTTTTAATATATCATTCCATGCTAACAGTATTTTTGTTATATTTAATTTACATATTGTGATTGGATTTTTCCTTTTATTATTGAAAATGGTTGTATTAAATTTTATTATCACTAAATAGTGATGTGTTAAATGTGAGTGTTATAGTTTTTATACTGTAATGGAAAGTATTCTGGAGAAGTTTTTATATATGAGGTAATTAAAACCTCGGGTATCATTTAGCCTTTTAATGAACTTTACATTATTCATCTTGCATTTGTGGTAGACTATCATGCCTTAAATTTAGGTTATTGTACCATAATTCACTCAGGAAGTGTTTATATAATAGGATTTATTACTTGAATTTCATGTAAATTTAACGGAGCTTTGTTAATGGCAGCTGTTTGAATGTTTCTATATCTAAATAACTTACATAAAAGATAATATTGGCAAATTATTTTATTCAAATTGCATGAACATGTAAGTGAATGCCATATTACATGCCATGTGGGATATGGGAAGATCTATAAGTAAATTAAGAATATATTGTTGTACATAAATCTGGTCTGTTTATTGCTGTTCAGTGTGATATTTTCTATATGCATTTAATAATGTCTGTTCTTTTACAAAGTTTTATACACTTTCTTTCCTACAATAATCAGTCAACATTTATTATTTTAATCTGTGTTTGTACTTATCACTCCATTTGTTTTCATCAAATACAACATTGTTAAAATTAGGATAAACTCTATTGTTGAAGTTATTGTTGTCTTTGTTGTAGCTTTATTGAGAATAATTTTCCTCTTTTTTTTTTTTTTTTTTTTTTTTTTTTTTTTTTTTTTTTGTAATTGGAATTTTATGTCAATGTGTAATACAGGTCAAATTTTGTTCTTTCAAAAGCATTTTCATTGATTTTTAAGGTACATATAAATGAAGGTTGACTGAGTGATTAAGTAAATTATTAGTCAATAACACAATTACAAGCAGTTAAAGAGAAAATTTCCTGTAGTATAAAATATTTTATTTAACAATGTAATCTACATATTTTGATAGATATTAAATTCATATTCATTTTTTGTTTACATGTATTGCAATACAATATTTTCCAAATGTGTGTCAAGGTAGTGATTTATTTTAAAAATCTTAAATCTGGATGTTCTCAAATCAGGAGGTATTTATAAATAAAATAGATATACATTGTATATCTTCAATATTTTTGACATTGATCTGTGATATAAATCCATATTTTTTTCTTTTAAAAACCTACAGTGTGTTGTTTAATAGTTTTAAAGCAAACCTCCATTTTATTCTTGAAATTCTAGAAGTAGTATTTTGGAGTAAGAGTGACCCAAGTTTAAACAGTGACCAGTTTTGTCAAGTGCCTTAAAACTATACAACTGGCATCTTGATACTATTACATTCTTCAGATATGCTCCAAACTGGCATATTACTTTTAATTAAGAGTGATTTTAATATGATTAGTGTATTTTCAATTTTTATGCAATTTTTTGTTTAAAAGAATTCTTTTTAGTTTTGACTTTCAAAATATTTAAAAAAAAAATTGTGTACTTAAACCATTTATGTGCTCAGTGAATATATTTTATTGCATGTTAAGAACTTTATTAAGTCATTATAAAATCAGTACACTTTTCATACTGATTACATCTGATATGGTTTGCAAATGAATGAAAGAATGTTGTATTTGTTTCAAATGCATTTTAAGGTAACATTCCAGTGTGCCTCACTAACAATTCATTTGTTATGTAAAACTTGTTTATTCTACTTCAACTTTATTTGTTAAATATGAGTTATGAGTTGTTTATTTATTGTATTAAAATTAAATTCTCTGAAAAAAAAAGTTGTTTTCTGTCTTTACTTTTATCTTTATGTAGGTATTTTTCATATACCTATGCTTGAATTTAGAAACATGATTCTGAATAAATATGTTTAGCTCAATTGTGTGTGGCATATTGTATATGATACATGGATATTTAATGGAAAGCATATTCACTCTAAAATTTACAGGTTATGGAGGTTTTTTTTTCACATTGTGTAATAGTTTACCTATGAGAACCAGTACAGATGCATTATAGATGCTGTGTTTTTTTTCTTGCCAAACTTGGAGATTTTATGGGGCGATGACTGGGTTGCTGTATATACCCTAACTTTGGTAGGGGGATATGGAATCTTCAATATGTTCTTGCATTATATTGGTGCACATGATTTTTGACGTCATTACCCAGCACTATATGAAAATTTGCAGTTCTTTTCATTCCAGACGCGGAGTGGTAAGGTGTCATGTAGGTTAGGTAAGTAAATTAGTTATAGCGAGTGTTTCCAGAATTTTTTTTTTTTTGGGGGGGGGATTTAGTATTTTAGTTATGGTGGGTGTAGTTATTTCGATTCTTATTATTTTTATTCTAAATCAAACAACATGTTTTGTTTTGGAACATTTTGTTTTTGTTCTTATCATTTTCTGCGATTTAGTTAATTTAGTTATGACGGGTGAAGTTATTTCAGTTTTGAAATTATTAAAAAGTATCAATTATTTTGGTTTTGAAATTGTTAAAAAGTATCAAAATATTCTAAACCAAACAAGATGCTTTGGTTTGGAACATTTTGTTTTTGTTCTTATCATTTTCTGGGATTTAGTTAATTTAGTTATGATGGGTGAAGTTATTTTGGTTTTGAAATTGTTAAAAAGTATCAATTATTTTGGTTTTGAAATTGTTAAAAAGTATCAATTATTTTGGTTTTGAAAGTGTTAAAAAGTGTTGTTGTTTATTTTGCATTTCTTTTATTACAAGGGGGGTTGAGGGGGGGACCCCCTCACATTTTAGAATTTTCATAATATTAGTGCTTATTAAAATGCTATATATTGTATTTATTCTGTTGACACATATCATAAATATTACTAATCTGTTATTTATTTTTTAAATAACGTAAAAATGATGATGTTGTGTTTCAAATATACCCCGTGACCGCCGCCATGTTTTTTTTTTTTTTTTTTTTTTTTGGTGATCTTTCAGAAAACATGCACAGCCGCCATGTTTTCTACTTGGCGATTTTTCAAATCACGTGTTTTTCTGTTGGTCGCCAAAAAAAACATGGCGGACGGGACCGGCGTTTATAATGCATCTGTTCCATATATATATATATATAAACTTTTCCATAACATTAAAACATGTCACCAATTATTGTGGAATGTATATTTAAACAAAATAAGTTCAAGAAACTTTTTTTCCCTCAGTTTACAAGATAATTGGGATTCATTTTGATCTGATATGTTTCAAAGTTTTCATTTAAAATGTGGTACATAAAAAGAAAAAACCTGTTAAAATATTACCCACTCTAATTTATTTCCTGAATTTCTGAAAAGTCAAGAAAGAAAGTAAGCGCCTTTTTTTTTTGGGGGGGGGGGGATGGGAATATTTTAATGCAGTAAGGCGTATATGACAATAGACGATTTAAAATTTAGCTGAAAAAAGACTTTGTGACTGCATTAACCCATTTCCTGTGGAATATATTTGAGAAAAATGTGCCTAAATTGGAAATTCATTTCTCTTTAAATTTGTCCTTAATTATCAAAATGTTAAAAATAGGTTATTTTTGAAAAAATTAACGAAATAACTACTATCTTCAATGTTTTCACATATATGGGAAATATTAATGGATTACAGAAATTTTGGCTCAAATTACAGCAAACTAAATCAAATGACATAATTTTCTGGATAAATACAGTAAACTAATAAATACAACAATATTATTTTCTATATCAAATGTTATGAATTCCATGTCCCTCAGATTCTTTTGAATTTCACAAATCCTTTACAGATTCTCTGAAAAAGCGACAAATGGCATGAAAGTGCCGAACTTTTCGCGGGAAAGTATATCTATCGGGAAAATGGCAAATTAAATATTATGCCTTTGACGAATCCATTGCGGGCTTCACGGAATTAAAATACCTTTTTTTCTCCTGCTCGAACTCTGGTCGGGCATTCCTAAATTAGCACAATTGCGTTCCCCAAACTGAGTTCGGGCGTCACAGGTAAGGGGTTAAGAAGGGAATACGTAGATGCATTAGTTTTCCAAGTTTCGAATGACAGGTAAACATTAGTTTCGTAAAAGAAATATTGAAAAGGTATCTGGTAAACTGCCAATTTTTCATGCATCGGAAAATGAGAAACACATAATTACTTCTGAAAAATTGTCAATTTCGTTTTATTTGCATCATTCATGGAATAAAGTATGCACACGTATAACAATTAAAAATGGCGAAATTTTAGGAGAAAGGACAGTGAATGTTGTTAGCTAAGTTAAAAGATTTTCTTTTGATAAAGTATTAAAAAAAATTTTATAAAAAAAACCTCCAGGGCAGTCTATGTTATTAAATGATACGATAAATTCATGTCAATGAAACGTGTAGCGTATTTGCATAGAAGTGGTCGTCCGAGAGCTAGCGGCAGTAAGGAAAGTGTACAATTTTGTCCACAGAAATTCAAATCACGACAGTCGGAAATTAGGTCTACGCTTTGTAGGATAATGTGGAAAGACCTAAAAGCAAAACCTTACAAACTGAAATTTGTACCCCTTACTTCGCACGTCAAGTGGGAGAGTTTCTTTCTGATGCATTTGGTGAGATATAGATTGACCGTAGCAGACCCACATCTTAGCCTCCATGATCCCTGTACTGTATGCCTTGCGACTAGAGATGTAAAAAACCCGGAATTTAGAACAGGTGGGAACTTTGGGAAGAAATCATTTTAACAATGTTTACATTCATTTTTTTCAACAGTGTCTATTTAAGAACCAGTATATTATTTCTCAGAGTTGTTTTTTGTTTTTTTTTTACTTTTGGCTATATATATATATATTCAAGAAATAATAGCAATGAGCACTTACATGATTTTATAGTAGTACTTATGTAATTAATTACCCTGTTAGTCTTATCAAATACGTAACTGGTTACTTCAATTTCGATTGCTAATATAATAATTATATACATTATTTTTTATCATTATTTATTATGTAAATTGTTATATGCTAAACATCTTTAAATTTAAAATAACAGTTTATTATTTTTTTGTAATGCATATATCATTTAAAGGTGCAATCAAACGATACTGTTGCATTTTATGTTTAATTCCTACACACACACATTATATATATATATATATATATATATATATATATATATATAGAGAGAGAGAGAGAGAGAGAGAGAGAGATGTTATCCAAGAAAAATAATGATTTATGGGTTTTGTGACACTACAGATTTCTGTAATAATAAAAATATTGGATATTTCTCAAAGGAAAAATATATTCATACTTTCATGCTAAACATGATACCTTGCCAAATATAGTTAGTTAATCCCAATTATTCAATTCCTTTTCATAGTATATAATAGTTAAATTTTGTGAAAATATCAACTTTTGAGGTCTACAACAAAGACAGAAAAAAAGGGTGGTTTTCATTGTGTCATAGGAATTGGCGACTTCAAAATTCCCATGTTTTGGAAATTTTCAAAATTCCCTTCCCAAAAAACCCGGTTTTTTCCCGGGTTTAAACCGGGTTTTTTCCACTGCTCACAACTCTACTTGCGACTACTGGTAATGAGGACATATTAACCTTTAATCGGCTGGAATTATCTCCAAATTAGTAAAAATAAAGATGGGATTCTTTCACCAAGTTCTTTCCTAGTTATTTTTTGCACAATTTGTTAGTTATTGTCTCTTTTATACAAAGATGATGATAAGGAAATGAATATGGGGAATTTTTAGAGTTGGTGAGCAGTAATCCCACATAAATATCTCCGATAATAGTGATTGATAAGGATAGACCAGGGTCGCACCGTACGACAGCTAACAGTAGATTACTGGGGAAGGAAGTGCTTGGTGTATATTTTGACCAGGCCCGTACTATTGAAACTCACTTTTTTACTTTAGAATATCGCTCAACCCTCCTCTAAAGGTTAAGACACTAGTTTATGCTTCCACATCTAGAGATATTAAATACTTTAAACGTAAGTTCCGTCATGATTTAGAAAACATTTCTGATGAATAGCGTTGTAATGCTATTCATGGCTTTCCAAAAAGATAAAGAGTGATTCGACGTTCATGATGCATGGCTAGAAGTATGGTGATAAAGAAAAATAACTGTACAATAAAGTTTAAAGTTTCCTTTGTCATATACGAGCTACTGCAATAAAAAATTGTGTAAAACGAAGGCAAAGTTCAGATCAAATCAAAAATCATACTTGTCCTGAAATTTTTTGAAAAAGTAATTATGGTTTTAAATATGGCTTTAAGTTATGCCCTAAACTATGGTTATTTGTCTTGAAATTCCATTTATTTTTACCCATTGTGATGGATTCCTCGCGTTTTATCTTTATTGCTTTCTCCTCAAAGAGTGAGCCGCTACTCTTCGAAGCAGGAAATCCATAGTATTAAAAACTTTTCAGTTCGAGTTTTCTGCGTCATTTTGTTATTATTATTTCTCTGAGATGTAAACAAGTTATTATTTTAATTCCTTCTAAAGTATGAAACAATATACCTGTCAGAATGTTAGGGAAAATTAGTCTTCAATCTAGTAATTTATTTTTTCAGCCGTTTTTTAAACTAAAATATTACGTATGTTATTTATTAGAAACTCATCCTGTCTGTTAATCATTTGGGTTAGATTTTTTTGCTATAATCTGTTAAAAATTTACTGAATTTGTTTATTTCAAAAACAAATTTTTTTAAATTTTTACTTTTCATTAACTGTAAAATTTTAGTTTAGTATACTTTAAACAATTTGGAAGGCAAATATGTTTGTGTAAATCTGTGTTAGAAGTAATGTATATTCTAAAAATTATTGCCTGTAAAGTAATAAAAAGCATGTCCTAAAATTTGATTTGAAGCTGGTAATACTCTTATAGTTTCTTATAAAATTCCTTATAAGGTATAGTTTTTGTATGTGATACAGAAAATTCTAGAAGTTTTTCTTGTACATATGTTTAATATATATACTCGAATTCTTTGTGTGATTGTTAATTTAAATATGAAATATGTATCCCCTATCTTTTGCATTTGTTATCCTCAAATTTTCATATTTGTCACTTACACCCCTTTGTCTCTTGGTAACTCTTAAGTCAGTTTTTATTTCACTGATAAAATATGGAGTAAATAAGGTTACTTTCGTCTTAAAATTTGTAATGAACTTTTTATTAGTTCCAAATATTTTTCTCGAATAGTTATGTCATTTTCCAAATTTTAACAAAGCTTTTTCAATTCACATAAAGGAATGAATAATGTATGTATATATAAAATTGCGCAAAAAAATGCTATAAACATAATATTCATTTCACTCTTCAAAAAGCATATAACGCTTTAAAAATAAAGGCAAACCAAACTCCTCTATTGCAGTTACAAGTTTTGGTCCCCAGCCAATCGCTTTTCGTAACTGTATTCTTGCTATCTGTAAAAGCGAGAAAGGCTGCAAAGCTCTTGTCAACAACAGTTCTTTATGTTCATCACTCATCTGTCTTGATTGTTCAATAAAAGTAATATTGAAGCTTTCACTTGCTTCAACAAGCAAGTTCATTACTTCAGGGTTCAGACCTAAATGAATTCTGTGTATTACTTTTACAATGCCATAATTATGGTCTCGTTGTCCTTTCATCACAACTCGAGCTCCATACCTGTAGGAGTAGAGAAAACAAAAACCAATAATTATACCTAGAAATTCTGTTTGTATCTGTACAAAAAAAAAAAATACTCAATAAGCTTTATAGACTATATTATAGATTATATTATTACCTACAAGCAGCAAACCAACCCGTGGTGACCTCCGATTTTGAAAGGGAAGTCATAATAAGATGCTATGTATGTGAAAGATTTTAACACGTGATTAGTTATCAGTGAAGTAGAAAACCAGAAATGAACGGTGTCCAGTGTTATGGACAAGATAAAATACCCTGATGTTGCTAGCAGCCGTAAGTATAGGGAAAGACGAATAGACAACTGCTATTATAAGACATGCTAAGAAGGAGATTCAAGATTAACATATACCGCTATCAAAAGAAGCAACCTATCTACCCGTGGCAGAGAAGTGCAGTTGCAATTCAGCATGACAAATATTGGTACAAAATAATTAAGATCGTTTGCTCATCAACCTGATTGCAACCCAATCTAGCATTTGTGTAATTAAATGAAATGCCGATAGAGTTCCATACTAACTTGTCAGAAATTCATTTACTTTAGCTTTGAAATTGAGGAGAAGAAAATTGAAAGTCTACTTAAGAAGCCTTCCTCTGTGGTACAATCAAAAAGGGGACATATAAAAGTAATAAAATTCTTTTTTCATGTATCAGATTCGGATAAGTATATTAATTCGCTCAAAATTATTTATATTTTTCCTCTTTATTTATATATATATATATATATATATATATATATATATACATATATATATATATATATATATTGGCTATTAGTAAAGCTTAAGGAACTGTGTTCTGTTTGGTTTGTAAATATACATTACTAATTAATATAGTTGCGTGGAATGAACTGATATTTTGCACTTATTATCTCGAATTTATAAAACAGTTTTAAGCACTAGCAGTATCTATAATTTAAATCTAAAATATATAATTTGGTTTGGTTTGGAGTGCTACGGCTACTTCTTTGCTAAATGAGGACTAATTATACCGGTACTTACTGCCCTAAAGCGTACGAAGCGGTTGGGGAGAAGTTTATAACGATACCTTGAAAATACGTAAAGCAAAATTACAGATCTGGCCTGATATTGTTTCATAAGCTAAGGCATTTAACAGGTTAAGGATAAACATATATTTTGAGATATTTACAAACTGGTAGAATACATATATGCAACTTAGCTCTCTCTTTCTCTCTCTCTCTGTATCTACCTGTCTTACTTTTATTAACAGGATTTTAATATTTTAATGATGAATAACTGAATAATCGTTTATCAGTAGCTTGTTGTGCGGGATTTCCTTTAACTATAATCAACCAATCAATGGAAAATATATTTATATACAGAACAAGAAAGATAAGCTTGCTGTTTTGCTTCTAGGGCTAATGAGAGTGGTATATTCTGTGTAAAGTTAATTCTAAATGAGTACAAACATCCTTATCAATAATGGGATTTAAATATGAGATCATATATGTATCAATATGAGACATCGGACGATGGTTGAATAGGTAAATCCTAGTGTTTGTTAGTTTGAATGCCGCTGATGGTATGCCTGTTTGTAGTTATTTAGAATTGTCTTTGAAAAATATAACTCTGACTAAATCTAGTGTTCCAAAAAATTGATCATGGTATTCTACCAAATTCACACTGATTTCGAATGTCAATGATCTAGCTCAGAAGTCGGAAGACTGTGGTTCTGTGCACATGTGGCTCTTCTCATCTTTTGCCTCTATGTATTGGATGAATAGCAATTAATGCATATAGATGGTTCTCTGATATTGATTGACAATTTGACTCTTCGCTGTCGAAAGTTTACCGACTTTACCTAATTATTCAACTTCACCCAGAATGCGGTTTACTGGAGTTAAATTCAAGAGAAAAAGGGGAAGACATATGGCACAAAGCCTTTCGTTTTAGTCTGCGTCTTGAGAATATACTCTTTTAGTTTTAATAACTATCTCCATTTTGCCTATAGGTTTCTAGTTGTATGCATGTATTATCTAATCAGGTACATGAGTTTCATTCTATATACTAGCACATAAAATTAAATAAGTTATTGAACTTTACCATTAGGACCTTTTATTGCCCGAGATATCAATTAAACTTCTAACTTTCATTTGAAGCAAAGTTTACAAAAAATCTATTTCTGTTGATACAATTTTTGTCTTTCAGAACTTTGGTTCTCCACAAATAGAAGATTATTTTTGATTAAAATAATAAATAGATTAATCTCGAATTCCACTCTTTCGTAAATGCTCTTATCACTAAAATAATCTTTGATCCAATTATCTCTGGCATACTTTTCTGTAATATTTGATTAAAAAGGTCATAAATTTACTATTGGTACAAGTATGTTATGAAAGGAGTAATAGTGTAATTTTCACACAGATATTATACAAGACAATCTATGTAACAATTCTGTATATATATGTATGTGTGTTTTTTAACCCCTTAAAACACGTTTTTTTTTTCGGAAAAATTGGTAAAAAATTGTTGTTGTTATTATTATTTGACAGAAAAGGAATGTATAGGTATATAGTAAATTATTTCTTGTAATTTCAGTTGTAGGGAGTGACTAGAGAGAAGGAAAGGGGGTAAAAGTTATAAAATAATTGATATACAAACAAGCTGTAAACAATTTGATCACATTTTTTAAAAATTTATTTATTTTTTTAATTTTGCCCGTGACAGACATGGGCGTTAAGAAGTTAAATTACGACGTTGACCATAGCGCTCAAAACAAATAAAACCAGACTAAAATAATATATGGCAGTGATATTCAAAAGATCTGAAACTGCTATTTATTCTCCATTGATAAACCATAACTTTCATTTCACTTATTAATTTGGTATTGTTTGTGAGCAATGAGAATAAATAGAATGTTTGGTTTGGAACGCAATGGTCTACTTTGTCTAATGATATCGCGAATGGAATGAAATGAACCAATTAAAGTATCTTACTTTAACAACATGTGTACTATTTCAAGATTTGGATGTTCACAACTCTGTAAATATTCTCCAATAGGTGTCTTCAAAACTGGCTTTCCGTCTGACAGAGTAATAGCATTCGGGTTGGCACCTTTTTCTAGCAGAGTCTTCACAATCTGCACCTGGTTGGCAATTTTTTCTGTCAGAGAAAGATGCAGCGCAGATCCAACGACTGTTGATATGGCATTTATATCGGCTCCGGACTGAAGCAAGAATTCCAAGATGTGGACGTTACCGCGCAATACAGCAAAATACAACGGTGGTGGTCTTGTAATTTCTAATGGATAACACACATTCGCTCCGTTTCGAATGAGAATCTGAACCACTTCTAAATTTCCCGCAAGTACAGCATAGTGCAGAGGAGATCGACGTTCTTCTATAGTCACAGCATTCACGTCGGCGCCGTAACTGAAACAGAAAAATTATGTTTCCATTAATTAAACATTCCTTACGAAGTTCACTTCTGCTTATAATTTCATTATAAGCGGACTCATCCGATGGTTTCTCAGTTAAGCAATCTTTTTGACAGCTTTAGAGATAATTGTTGAGTCGAGGCTATACAGAATTAGAGTTGTGAGCAGTGGAAAAAATCCGGTTTAAACCCGGGAAAAAAACCGGGTTTTTTGGGAAGGGAATTTTGAAAATTTCCAAAACATGGGAATATTGAAGTCGCCAATTCCTATGACACAATGAGAACTACCATTTTTTTCTGTCTTTGTTGTACACCTCAAAAGTTGATATTTTCACAAAATGTAACTATTATATTCTATGAAAAAAAAATGAATAATTGGGATTAACTAACTATATTTGGCACGGTATCATGTTTAGCGTGAAAGTATGAGTATATTTTTCCTTTGAGAAATATCCAATATTTTTATTATTACATAAATATTAGGCAATAATCTGTAGTGTCACAAAACCCATAAATGATTATTTTTCTTGGATAACATCTCTCTCTCTCTCTCTCTCTCTCTCTCTCTCTCTCTCTCTCTCTATATATATATATATATATATATATATATAAAATGTGTGTGTGTGTGTGTGTGTGTAGGAATTGGACACAAAATGCAACAGTGTCATTTGATTACACCTTTAAATGATATATGCATTACAAAAAATAATAAACTGTTATTTTAAATTTAAAGATATTTATTTTTATATTATAAAAGAAAGGGGAAAAGTTTAGCATAAAGCAATTTACATAATAAATAATGATAAAAAATAATGTATATAGTTATTATATTAGCAATTAAAATTGAAGCAACCAGTTATGCGTTTGATAAGACTAACAGGGTAATTAATTACATAAGTACTACTATAAAATCATTTAAATGCTCATTGCTATTATTTCTTGAATATATATATATATATATAGATAGATAGATAGATAGATAGATAGATAGATTGCCAAAAGTAAAAAAAAAAAAATCTCTTAGAAATAATATGCTAGTTCTTAAATAGCCACTGTTGAAAAAATAAATGTAAATATTGTTAAAATGATTTCTTGCCAAAGTTCCCAAAATTCCGGGTTTATTCCCACCTCTTCAAAATTTTGGATTTTTTACATCTCTATACAGAATACACAAACATAAAACATGATATGACTTAAAGCATCAAAAAATCGTTTTACTTGAGGCTTTATCACCCGTCAACATGTACGCGTTGAAAAAGCAACAGATTCAGTTTAGGATTCCTTTTCCCATAGAAAAGTACGAAGTTCTTGCTTGAGAGTGAAAAGTTTTCAACCGATAAAAAGCCTCACCTAACTTCAACTTGAAACAAAATACATCAGTTGAAATATTTTTGCTGTAGCACAAGAAATTCGCACAAGAATATCCGGATTTTTGGTGATACAGCAAAAAATTTTCAAACAATCTATTTCATAATTATTTTTCAGAGCCGGAATCAGGTAATAGATGAATATATAACTATATGGAGGAATAATATTTTGAACTGGCTCCATGTGTCGACTCCTTCAAAGGAAAATTTACTAGAGCTCAAGTAAGATACCAGTCTGAAAAACTTCATCAGTGACATTATGGTGAACCTTGTAAGTTGACTTACTAGAAAATAAAATTATTTTGCTGCTATTTGCTACCATAGAACTTGTTGAGCAGGTATTTTCTTCGTATAGGTACATAAAAAAATAAATATAAAAGGAAATGAAATACAACTTTGGATTTGATATTGTATTTATTCTCTTTTGAGTCTAATTTTTTAAACTTTATTCAACACAGTTCAAAACATCCCATTAGTTTTTATTATTTTTTTCCATCTTTGTGTTGATATTTTTTTTTTGCTAACTTAAAAAAAATATTATCTAATGAAAAAATAAAACCTTAATTTAATTCAACTTACTTTTTTTCAATTTTGTGAATTTTTAATGGGTAAAACAGATTGAGGAAGGAGAATGCCTGTACAATTCTTGGTCGAGGTATATAAAAAGAAATCCAGCCAGTTATTTTTTTTATTTCAGGGGCAAAAGTGGCATTTGCCACGAGCGCATCAGACTTTGGGGCACCGCACCATGACAAAAATGGGGTCCGAAAGAGGATGATTCGCCCTGAGTAGAAATTAGGAAAATTTGAAAAATAATGTTTTTAATTATAAAATTCAATGTGTTTAAAAATTACTTTTTCTATGAATTTTCTTATTTTTTTAAATGCTGCTAGAGATTAAACTTGTTATAGATTCATGCAAAATGTTTATCAAACACTACTAATATGCTTGAATATGATTCTAGATATTTGTTTAAAATTTTGAATTTATTAAAACTATTAAAACTAAATTTAAATTTAGAAATTTCCTAATTTTTTTATGAAAATTCAACGTATAAATAGATTTTCCCCAAACTATTCAGTCTATCAGCAAAATAATACCTCCAACAGGTTAAAAAAAATCTGCAAGTATTAATAAGGTAAAGATAGAAGAAAAAAATTATAAATTAATATACTAAGAACATTTTAATAATTAACAAAATATTGAGTTCATTCTGAATATATGATATAAAAAAATGTTTATATATTTTCTCACTATATTTGGTGACAGGGGCCCAGACTAGTGTTTTGTCATGAGTGCTAAAAAAACCTAGTTACGTTCCTGATTTATTTATTTGGTTTTTTTTGGAAGAAAGAGACTGTAAAAGGTTAGGAACCTCTAATTGAAATGATTCATTATAAACATCATTATTTGACACAGATGGGAATAATGCATGAAATAGTTTTGACAGTTACCTTATAAGCAAATGAACAGCTTCCACAGCTTGCGGGTTGCGGCAAGCCTTCATTATAGGTGTTAATCCTTGGAGATCTCTGGAGTTAGGATCAGCGTCATACATCAATAAAAGGTCGAGTGATCTTAGATCCATTGGATCAACAAGATTTATTTCTTGCCCTAGATAATATGTAGCACTCGGGTTAGCCCCGTGTTCTAAAAGTATCTGAGCTGTTTCGTATTCACATTATCTTATTGCAAGACGGAGAGGTTCGTCTGCAGAACATTTTAATAATTAACAAAATATTGAGTTCATTCTGAATATATGATATAAAAAAATGTTTATATATTTTCTCACTATATTTGGTGACAGGGGCGCAGACTAGTGTTTTGCCATGAGCGCTAAAAAACCTAGTTACGGCCCTGATTTATTTATTTGGGTTTTTTTTTTTTTAAGAAAGAGACTGTAAAAGGTTAGGAACCTCTAATTGAAATGACTCATTATAAACATCATTATTTGACACAGATGGGAATAATGCATGAAATAATTTTGACAGTTACCTTATAAGCAAATGAACAGCTTCCACAGCTTGCGGGTTGCGGCAAGCCTTCATTATAGGTGTTAATCCTTGGAGATCTCTGGAGTTAGGATCAGCGCCATACATCAATAAAAGGTCGAGTGATTTTAGATCCATTGGATCAACAAGATTTATTTCTTGCCCTAGATAATATGTAGCACTGGGGTTAGCCCCGTGTTCTAAAAGCATCTGAGCTGTTTCGTGTTCACAGTATCTTATTGCAAGACGGAGAGGTTCGTCTGCAGCTGTTGCTCGGGGAGGTTCTCCGAAAGCTTTGTCAGTCGGAGATAACTAGGTATAAAAAGAAAGCAATAAATCAGTTGCCGTATCTAAGTTGTCAAAAATTACTAAACCAAATAGCATTAGCAAATCAAAAAATTCTTCTAATTATTTTTTTTTTTTTTTTTTTGTATTCCTATAGACTTCTTTTTAATTTTTTTATTTTTGCGTGTCATTTTATCTTTATTAAAAGGAACGATAACCCGAATTTTTTCAGCAATTACAATACACATATTTAAATTACATATTTAATTTAACCCTCTAAGCAGTTCGCACGTACAATTCCGCCAAACCGACGATGTCTTCAAAGCGGTTGTCACGTACAATTTTCGACCTCCAAAAACGTTCCGAAAATGGATGTAATGTACATTTCTGCCAGTGTTTTCCCCCATGGAGTTTTGAGGCAGGAGGGTCAGGTCGATTGTTTAGGAACTCCACCCTCTTTCACTGACATTTATTGAGGGATGCACCCCTACTTCCTGAGACACAAAGACGCTGATAACTTTTCATGGCTTTGTAAATCTCTATTTCGTAGTATTTCATTTACGGTAACAGATGTATCTCTAATTGCACCACTTAAATATCTTGGATGACTTTCGTGAAAAAAATATAAATAATTCTCTTAAAGCATATTTTTATTTGTACTTTTAGAATCCATTATTTCTTATGGGATGATTTTCTAGACTTGCGTATTAAAAATTAACAATCTATAATATCTATTTATATATAACCGGAAGAAAAGGGTCAATAACGAGAGTGGGTTTCCCGTATTCCATTCTAGTCGACAAAGGGTGAAGTAAAAAATCATAGAACGCTTTGGCCACTGACACAATAAACCTTTAGTGTATTTTTTGGACACTTTTTTTCCTCGGTGTGTTCCACTCGGAGGGTTAAAAAATATAAAACTTAAACAGAATTTGAGAAATATATCTCATATATTTGTGCCCGAGAGCACGTGAACAGGGCCCGATTTATTCCCCTGGGGACCCCGATACATCTTACCTTTCTCGCTTTCGAGGGTGATTTTATATTTTATAAGCTGCTATATCAGTTTAAATACTTCTGACAAGTATACGTAACCTAAACATTTTGTGTATCTAATGAAAGGAAATAATTTTTTTTTAATTTTAGAATTCCACTAAACTAACTTCATATTACAGATGTCTGTGCAATCTAAGTACAGTATCTGACTTTAACGCTGAAACTGTGATATTCTTGAGTCCAACTCAGAGTACCTGTAACATTTTTTAAAGGAAAAAGTACTGGTTTAAATTAATAAAAATTGCCATTTAAAATAAACTATCATGTGAGATTTTTTTTTTTTTAACAAAATCCCAAAAATTAAATACTTTTATTTTTAAATTACCAATTAAAAAAAATAGATATTAGATTTTTTTTAGATAAATACATTTTCTCTGATTTGTTAACCACTTCAAGAGGGAAAAAAGTAGTTAAGATTTTTTCCCTCGCAGAAGAGATGAATTTGTAAATTTTTGTCACTGATATGGTTGGTATTTCAATTTTTTGAATAATATACACATTTAAAATGTTAACATTACTTCAAAGTATTTTTAAGCAAATCAAAACTTACTTTTGGCTTAAAACTATGGAATAAATTTAATTTACTGACTTTTGAAGTCCACCAACAACATGCACACTCCAGTTTGTTTTTTTTGTACCAAAAAATTATTGTGTATTTTTTAAAATTTGGGGCCCTCCTAGAGTGGGAGCCCCGGGCCAATGCCCCGAATGCCCCGCCATAAATCAGGCCCTGCACGTGAACCCCAAAGAAAAACGAAGAAATAGATATACGAGGCGCATCCAGAAAGTAAGATTCCAGATGTTTTTCACTTTAAAGTAAACGTTATTAGCAGTGTCAGCGGGGCTTGCGTAACAGATCTATAACGTATTAATCATATGCCAGCTGGACAATACCCAGTTATCACATTCAACGATCCTCCGAAATGGAAACCCTTCTCCCGCCGCCTGCAAGGTTCGGTTGGTGATCTTGAATGCACAAGCATTGCGCCAAAAATTCATTGCCAGCTCTGTCAGGTTTATAAGCCGAAATTCACAGAACACAAAATTCAAAGCTTAGGAGCAGCACTGACATTTCTGCTACGGTATCACGACGACGGCGACGAGTTCCTCGACAGGATCGTCACGGGAAACGAGACTTGGATTTCGCACTTTACGCCGGAAACCAAGCAGCAGTCAATGCATTGGCATCATAGTGGACTTCGGTCAGGACCAAATTCAAACAGACGCTGTCGGTACGTAAAGGGATGTGCACGGTGTTCTGGGATAGAAAGGCCGGTTCCATTCACAGGCGGCAGAGTTTTGAGACAGAGGTATACAGAAGTTGATCCCACAATACGACAAGTGTCTCAATTCTGGTGATGGCTATGTTGATTTGAACATTGAAAGCATTGGCCAATAAATTCAAAGTGTGAGTTCTTTTTTTCTTATAAATAGGGAAACTTACTTTTTGGATGCACCTCGTATTTACAAATTAAATAAAGTAATATTAAATACACTGAATTTTCGTTAATTTCGAAGATGATCTCCTCAAAGTAGATTTGCTAATTAGATTTGCTATCGCACATTTACGCCGAAACCAAGCACAGTCACTTCATTGGTCTTTCCTCGGTCAGACTAAAGGACCAAATTCAAACAGACGCTGTCGGTACGTAAAGGGATGTGCACGGTGTTCTGGGATAGAAAGGCCGGTTCCATTCACAGGCGGCAGAGTTTTGAGACAGAGGTATATGAAAGTTGATACCACAATACGACAAGTGTCTCAATTCTTTTGGTGGCTATGTTGAAAAATAGTTGAAACATTGATATACTTGTTGCCAATAAATATGTCCGTGAAAGTGTGAGCTCTTTTTTTTCTTTTACATAGGGAAACTTACTTTCTGGATGCACCTCGTATTTACAAATTAAATAAAGTAATATCAAATACACTTCCGAATTTTCGTCAATTTCGAGGATGAATTTCTCCCTTAAAGTTTTAAGTTTGCTAATACGCAGCTATCGTACTGCATTGTAGGTTACTATAGCACAGTACATTTCTTGGTCTTTCCTCGGTCAGACTAAGTGCTCTAGCCATGTTCTCAATTTTAAAACAATGTTAAAGAATATACCTAAATTCCACGTAAATGTTATTGGTTTGTTTGCATATAAAAAAGTCACATGAGAGGATTTAATTTACAAATATTGTACTTGACTGTTTTGTAATCAACTCTCAAAGATATATTTTAAACAATATACAGGTTTATTACACTCCATAGATAGAAGCCGAACGATGGCCAAATGGTTAGGGTGCTGGCCTTCGGAACCTAAGTTCATGGGTTTGAATCCCACTATGGCATGGATGTTCGTAGACGTTCGGAATCGGCTTTAAGCCGTAAGTTCCGATCTCATTAGCCCTCGTGTTGCAAAAAGTAGACCGTAGCGATACAAAAACAAACCAAACCATAGATAGAAATAAAATTTTACAACTTTTTTTTTTAACTATGAAAACTTGTTTTCTTCCGCTACATAATTTTCCTTTAATTTGTGAAAACGCAAATGTATTTTAACTTGGGAATGATGTCGTATTTGCATTAATTTTTTAAATTTGTTTTGTGAATCCTCATTTAATATAACCTCCAGCTGCCACTGCCAGTGTACTTATCTTTCCCAAAATTTCCTTTTTATTATCGAAGTAAAACTTTGTAATAGCGTTATTTTTTGTTTTATCGTTCAGCAGCACATTCATTGGAAGTTGTAAGAGTGCATAACGTAAGTGTCTGCCATCCATGACAGGTACCAAATTTGCCGCTGTTACCTTACCCATTCACTCAAAATATTGATATAAACTTGGTATTTTCACCAGTGGGTAAAATCAGAAAGCTACAAAGATATATTTTTCTCTAAAAGTTAAAAGGCTTTTAAACTAGAAAACAAAATTTAATATTAATGAATTATCTATATGTTTTATTACTTGAAATTTTTTGTTGATAGAAAATTATTAATATTTTCACAAACTACCGACTTTTGCGAAATCTTTCACCTCTCTTGCTCTCTTTCTCTCCAAAGAAATTATTTTTGACATCAATTTCCGAAATTAATATATATACACTGTCTACCAATAAGTATTTGGACACCTGTGATAGAAAAGAAAAACTAACTTTATTCAAAATCAATAGTTGGTAGAGCCTCCACGAGAGGCAATTACAGCTTGAACCCTCCGGGGCATACTTTCCACCAGTGTTTGGTTTGGTTTTGGTTTGGAGCGCTACGGTCTACTGTTTTGCACACGAGGGCTAATGAGACCGGGACCTACTGCTTAAAGCCGATTCCGAACGGCTACGAACATCCATGCCATAGTGGGATTCGAACCCACGAACTCCAGTCCCGACGATCAGCGCCCTAACCAATCGGCCAGCCACCAGTGTTTGTATTACAGCTAGTGGTACTGTCTTCCACTCTTCTTGGAGTAGACATGGAGGTTCCTTCACCGATTTTGGACGGGTAGTGCACCCCTTAATTCCGCGATCCAACTGGTCCCAGAGGTCCACAATTACCGCTCACCTTCTACTTCTTAATCACATAGGCCCCTGTCGATTTTGGGTACTTCAGATCGCTAGATGTGTCCCTTAAGGATCGGCCCTATTTGTGATACCCGATAATTAAACCTTTCTCGAAACCAGAGAGCTCCGAACTGTGTGGCATCTTGCATGAGACTAATGCCGAGACTGTTTCCTACACGATGTATACCGGTGGAGGCCGCGATGTACCTCAGGACCACAGACATAGTCATTTGCATACGTGTCCAAATACTTATTGGTAGACAGTGTATAATACAAATCTCTTACGTATAAATTCAACACTAGGGATTTTTCTGTCCCTAGCAATGTTGATCCGGTGTGAATCCCCTCATCGCCATTGCCAGCCCTGGCGGCAAGTGTACGACTGTCTACGGCGACAAAATTTAGGAAAGGCAAAAAAGTTTTATCTTCAGCAAAATAATTTCCTTTAAATGTGTATCAGTGTTATTGTTGTAATTAAATTACATTTCATTTTTCTAGTTAACATTGTTCTTTTTATAATTGTGCTATTTTTTATGTTACAGTTTTTAACCTTAGAGGTCGGCATTTTTTAGGTTTGCCTTCGGCGGCAAACCTAAAAAATGCCGCCCACTAAAAAAAAGCCACTCACAAGTTTACTGAGTTGGGAAACAGCTTTTGGAGTTATATGCTGTTAGAAAGTCTGATAAAATAGTTTGATAATAGTAAATGTGTATAACTTTCGTTTGGTTATGTTTGGAGCGCTATGGTCTACTGTTTTGCACACGAGGACTAATGAGACCGGGACCTACTGCTTGAAGCCGATTCCAAACGTCTAGTAACATCCATGCCGCAATGGAATTCGAGCCCATGAACTCCGGTACCGATGATCAGCGCCCTAACTCGGCCAGCGTTCGGCATGTGTATAACTTTGAAACTATATTTAAGGGAACGGGTGATCTTCAAAGTGACTGAAATCGACCAAAAAACATTCGCATTAAAGCATTCTGTTTTTCAATGGATGGTACTTATTTTCTTATTTTCTCCTGAAATACTAGGATTTGGAATCTTTCTGGAACATTATGGTTTGTTGGCCGAGACTAGAGACCAGAAGTAAATATAAAGGTCACCATCTATTCGCCAAAATCGTACTTTTTACGATTTCATTGCTTCATCGACTTTTTTTTTTTTTTTAAGCCTAGATGTAGGAGAAGTTAATCTCTTATTATGAGCTGGTTAATCAGGATCGTTATTTACTTTTTTTAAGAACTTCGTTTACAGCTGGCATTTCAATTCGAAAGAAAAATGTATGAATTTTTCATCTAAAACGTTTTTGGTGAAATCATCAACATCTTCAGGAGTCGTTTTGCTGGGTTGTACTTGTTTTCGGGTGAATATCATGCAAGCTCACACAGGGCCGTAACTATACTCGGTGTAAACTCAATAGGCACTTCAAGGTCACTGATTTTTCCTCGATGACCAACTGTAACTATGGTAACGACAGTTGGGGAATGATTTTACTCTTTTTTCCCACTGTGTTAAGGGGTGTCATGCATCGTGTGGACTCTCCGTACATGATGAAGGTATGTTTATTTAGACTACACTTTGAAGAATACTTAATACTTTACACAAAATTTTATGAGTCATTTCAGACCTGTTTCTAAGTTCATAAATTTAAGATATAATCCCATTTCATAAAATTACAATTCAAAAATTGTATGTTATATTCTAATCTGTAAGATTTAAAAAATTCTACTGAAAAAGTAAATCTAATTTTTTTTTTCACACACAGTTGCATTATTTACAGCAATAATATCATTAAGATGATTAAATATTTCGCTAATTTTAATGAGTAATTAGTTATAATTTCTCACTATTTTTCTTTATATTTGTATGATTCTTTTAATCTAAATATCAAAAGTATTTCTTAATAATTAATTTATTTAAGAGAATGTAGTTCTGAAATTCCTTAAATTTAAGTATGTTAATAAGTATATTATGAAGTTATGTGGACCATAGTAAAGTTTCTATTCCAAAATTGTACTGTATCAATTATTTTATGATTTTACAAGAATTGAAAGACGTCTTAATGCAATAACAATATTTTGTATAATTTTATTATGTATTTAAAGATTTATGGTCTGTTGACACATTTTTAGAAAGTGAAAATTTCTTTAGAAGGTAGAGATTCCTAATGTTTTAGTAAGAATTCTAAATTAAAATGAATTTTTGTATTTTTACAAAAACATCTGTGATTTATTATAACCATTTTATACATATTGTTAAACTTTTCTTTGTGTAAATAGTTAACGCATTTATGCACAACTGAAAATTTTGACTTTGCTTATAATAATAAAGCAAGTCGTCCGAACGTATTGGAATCAAATCCTCAACTGAAGTGCTGAAAATAAGTGTGAATGCACAGGCTTCTTGGTCGATACCATAGTAACGGATGACTGGGGAAACGAGAAAGTGTGACCTTGAAGCGCCAATAGATTTTACATGGACTATAGGGGGTGGCAAAGGTGGCATTTGCTACGGGCGCTTAACCGTGAGGAAAATAAGGTCCGAAAGAGAAAGATTCGAACAAGTTGAAATAAGGAAAATTTGAAAAATAATGTCTTTAATTATAAAATCTAATGAGTTTAAAATTTACTTTTTTTATGAATTTTCTTATTTTTAAAACTGTTTCTACAGACTGAACTTGTTATACATTCTTACAAATTGTTTGCCAAACACTCCTAATATGCTTTGATATCTGGGGTATTCGTTTTAAATTTTGAATTTATTAAAGTTATTAAAACTAAATTTAAATTTAGGAATTCACTAATTTTTTATGAAACTTCAACGTCTAAATAAAAATTATTTCCCTCAAATAAACTATTCAGTTTATCAGAAAAATAATATCTCCAAAATGTTCACAAATGAAGTATTAATAAGGTAAAAATAGAAAACAAATTAATATACTAGGAACATTTTAAGAATTAACAAAATATTTTGAGTTCATTCTGAATATATGATATAAAAAAATATGTTTATATATTTTCTCCCTATATTTCGTGGTAGGGGCGCAGACCAGTTTTTTTTTCTCCCACGGGGGCTAAAGGACCTAGTTACGTCCCTGAGCTCACATGTGTACTTCGAATATTTCCAGAAACAGAAGCTTTGCTTATACCAATATTTATTTATTTAATAAACAGCATACAAAAGTTACTTTTCTTCAGACGTATTTATAAAGAATTTGTTATGTGTCTAAGTCATCGTATTGCAACTTTGCGATAGTTTTACACGTACAGTAATCAACAATTAGAAAATTTAAACAGGGTCAGATTAGGTTTTTTAATTTTGAATAATCAATAATTATAGGTTTAAAACTTCGTTAAATACTCTAATTGTTGATTGTTCAAAATTTAAAATCCTGTTATGACATTTTTGAGATTTGTTATCCCAATATCTCCCGGTAATTCCCGTGAATGAGATCGCTGACCAAATGGAGAACGTGACCGTAGACTGTGTTTTTCGATTAAGTTGTTTCTGTGGTGTATTAACTGGGGAATTAACGGCTAACCGGAAGATCGATCGTGTCGGATGTCCAAACTCAAAAACTGAAATATGTGATGTATATAGATTTTTCATTTGTGATGGTGTTACGTAAATGTCGAGTGTGCTACGTATGTATATAAATGTTTTATGATGTATCACCTGCCTGATTTCTTCAAATGTATATAGATTTTTCATTCTTGCACAAATAGTGAACAAACACAACAGTTTCGTATTTGAGTCTCTCAAACTGTATGCTTGTTTTAATCCTGTAGTTATTGTTCAAAGTTTAAAAAAATCTATTAAGGAATCTCAGAGATTTATTAAATATATACTTTGTTTACCCCTTTTTCTCGTTCATGCTTCATTCACGTTAGTACTTATTTACTCTTCTGCAATTTTGGTTTTTATAATATAGAATCATCTTACCTCCGTGAATCGTATCCTTGCTCCATAATCCATGAGCATCAGTATAAGATCGGAGTATCCTTTTTCTGCACATATGTGTACCGCAGTATAGCCAACATCATCCATAGCATTAGGATCAGCGCCGCATTCTAATAGGAAGTAAACCATCTCCATGTTATTCTGGAAAGCTGCATAATGAATCAATCGAAGACCTTTAGTTATGGCATCATTAACTTTTGAAAACAAGTCTTCCTCTTCCATAAATTCTCGTATATAGTCTGTTGATTTTCCATAAATAATACAATCAGCCAACGCCCTCATAGGGCGCTTGGAACGCTCCTCTCTCTGCAGCGATTCCAAAACATCTAAAATATGTTTTATAAAGAAACTGTTAATATTTAAAAATTTATAAAGAGAGTCTAAATGATAAAAAGAAAGAAAAATAACATAGCGTTATAATGATAAATCTCTTTGAATAAATGTCTCATTCTTATAATTTTCGATATAATGAACTTAAATAAGACAATGAAAAAGTTGTGTCACATGCCATTTTTCCACCAGCAACATTTAAATAAATTAAGTTTCTAGCTAATTCAACATCATAATCAAAATGCAGCTTCATTTTACAAAGGACATGCGCATAATATGCGTATGATTGGCTTATAAGACATTTGAACTTAAATAAGACAATGAAAAAGTTGTGTCACATGCCATTTTTCCACCAGCAACATTTAAATAAATTAAGTTTCTAGCTAATTCAACATCATAATCAAAATGCAGCTTCATTTTACAAAGGACATGCGCATAATATGCGTATAATTGGCTTATAGGCTGAGAGTGTTTGTATGTATGATGAGTTTGTAATTAAAGAACACCAAAGAAACATTGCAAAAATCGTTATAAAAAAAACGAGCTTCGCATGATTTGTATCTCAACTTGTTGATTAGGACACATCTTGAGCACTGTATAAGAACTATGAGCTGAAGATTTTAGAAAATGATTAAAAAAAAGAGAGAAATAAGCCTTTAGATTTGCTGTTTCAATGATATAGGAGATACCAAGAAACCACTATAATGATTGCTACTTTTGTAGCATTGGTTTGGAATTTTGACCTAACGTAATAAAATGACGAGAGTTGCTTGAATCTAGAGGAGAAGAACTTGTTGGCGAAAGGAAAAAATATTCATTTATATACAAGAAGGAAGAATTTCTTTTCAGTTTTTCAAACAAGATGATCGAGCTCTGCTATAATATTGTCAGTTGGATGGATGAATTGGAATTTAAAATTAAAAAAGAGGAATGAAGGCTGTTTATTAATTTGTCTAAAACTAGTTTAAAGTTTGTTGTATTAGGCAGTGGCAACATTTATGCATTAGAACTTGTTTCTCGCTCTATGCCTATGAAAGAAATCTATAAAAACCATGGTAGAATTTTAACCCTTTGCACTCGAGGGCTCCGGAGCTGAGCCATTTAAAATTTGTCTTCAAACTCGAGGGCTCCGCTATAGAGACAATGTAAAATAATTATTTTTTAATATTTGTTTTTGTTCTTATGTTAAAAATTGAAAATTATTTGCATTTTATCCTTGGAGGAGCCTCGAGTTTGAAGACAAATTTTAAATGGCTCCGCTCGGGAGCCTCGAGTGCAAAGGGTTAAATAAACAATCCCGTTTATGGGTAGATAAGTAATGGTTTGAAAGTGCAATGAATACTTTTTGTCGAGCAAACTGGTTTTACCTAATTCCCATATGTTTTATATAACTGGGACAATAGAGCAAGGGGTAATAGTGGTTAATAAAAATGCTACCAAGAGCTTTTTAACCCTTTGACGGACAGTGGTTTCAGAGCGAAACCACGTGTTAAATTATTTCTCTACTTTTGAAAGACATACGATGTATTTTTTAGATCTTTTATATTTATGACATTTCCTCTCCCAGCAGATAGTATACAAGAGCTCCATATTTCATTTGAAATATACGTGGTTAAACTTACTTTACCTAGAAAAGTCAGTAATATGATGTTTCCACTTATAACCCGAAATAAAAATATTTATCTAAACAACATTTATAAATAGTTTGTTTGGTTTTGAGCACTACGGTCTACTCTTCTGCAACACGATGGCTAATCAGACCGAGACCTACAGCTTAAAGCCGATTCCAAACTGCTACGAACATCTATGCCAGCAGTGGGATTTGAACCCACGAATTTCGGTACCTAAAAGGAGCGCTCTACCATAAGGGCATCGTTCGGCTCCTAGCATAATTAAACCTTAATAAAAGTAATTTTACTCCGAACAAGGGTATTGCACTTTAAACACCCCTCAAATTCCCCCACCCCCACCCTCTTCAAGAAATGTTTAAAAAAAATTCATTTATATTTATAAAGTTCATAGATACTATTAATGAACTAATTTCATTAAATCCCAAAGAATTTATATGAGTAATCTTTAAAGGGTTAAGCCTAGACAAAGTAATCATCTACGCAAAAAATTCATGCACCCAGAAAACATTACTGTCTCCCCGTTTGCAGATACAATTAGAAGCTTCCGCAGATATAATCTAACTGTACAAATCAAAACAACCTCATTCTTCTCAATTTTTACTCCACGAAACCAAGAAAAAATTTATAATAAATACAATAATGATAAATTAATACAAAATTTATAATAATTGCAATAATGATAAATTAATACAAAAGCAAATCGTGTATCTGCAATGTTTTCCCTAAGTTTATTTTCCTTTTTATCCCTTTATGTAAGTATTTTCTATCTGCAAGGGGGAAATTTGAGCAAAAAAAATTTAAATGTTTATATCTAAGGTCTTACGAGCTAAAAGTCGAAATTACTTTGTACCTTCAATCCTATTTTCGCTTTACATTTACGAAATATAGTATTTAGCAGCGAGATTATAATAAATGCAATAATGACAAATTAATAAAATAGCAAATTGTATATCTGCAGTGTTAAGTTTATTTTCATTTTTTCCCTTTATGTACGTATTTTCTATCTGCAAGGGGAAAATTAGAGCAGAAAAAAAAATTTAAATGTTCATATCTAATGTCTTGCATTCTTAAATATCGAAACTACTTTGTACCTTCAACTATATTTTCGCTTTACATTTACGAAATATAGTATTTAGCATCGAGATTATAATAAATGCAATAATGAAAAATTAATAAAATAGCAAATTGTATATCTGCAGTGTTTGCCTTAAGTTTATTTTCATTTTTTCCCTTTATGTACGTATTCTCTATCTGCAAGGGGAAAATTAAAGCAGAAAAGAAAAATTTAAATGTTCTTATCTAATGTCTAACATTCTTAAATATCGAAACTACTTTGTACCTTCAATTCTATTTTCGCTTTACATTTACGAAATATAGTATTTAGCATCGAGATTATAATAAATGCAATAATGACAAATTAATAAAATAGCAAATTGTATATCTGCAGTGTTTGACTTAAGTTTATTTTCATTTTTTCCCTTTATGTACGTATTTTCTATCTGAAAGGGGAAAATTGGAGCAGAAAAAAATTTAAATGTTCATATCTAATGTCTTGCAAGTTTAAATGCCTAAACTACTTTGTACTTTCAATCCTATTTTCGCTTTACATTTACTAAATATAGTATTTAGCAGCGAGATAAAGTTTAGTGTTCCGCGTTGAATTTCTAATTTCAAAGGCGTTGAAAAGTGTCAGAGCCTCTGTTCTATATCCTCTTTTCTTTTATATTGGCGGAACGAAAGAAATAATTTTACTGTCAACATGTGTTAAATATACAGCTATTTACCTTCAAAATGTGCTATAAAAATAGAAAAAGGTTTTTGACATTGAATAAAGAAAAGGAGAGTCATTCTACTTTCAGGAAACACGTGAGGATGGATAAATTTACTCACAAGCTATTGAAACCAGACGCAGTTTCGAAATACGGAAAAGGAGATAAGAGTGACAAATAGTTCAATACCCCTGTCTCAGAAAAACATAAACATACAAAGTATGGGGAAAACACTACAAATTTAAAAAATTAAATCGTAAAATTGTAGCAACGAAATATCTCTACGAAGATCAAGCTATTTTAGCATATTTATTGGTTTATATAGAATTATAGTTTATTTTCCTTATATAGGAATTTATCTTTTTCATAAGAGTGACAAATAGTTCATTACCCCTGTTTCAGAAAAAAAAATGTAAACAAACTAAGTATGGAGAAATCACTAAAAATAAAAAAATTCAATCCAAAAATTCCCCAAAACTGTAGTAGAGAACTATTTCTACCAAGATCAAGATTTTTTAGCATATTTATTGGTTTACATAGAATTATAGTTTATTTTAATTATATGGGTTTGGTTTGGAGTGCTACGGTCTACTCTTTGCAACACCAGGGTTAATGAGACCGGGACCTACAGCTTAAAGCTGATTCCGAACGGCTACGAACACCCATGCCACAGTGGGATTCGAACCCACAAATTCCGCTACCGAAGGCCAGCACCCTAACAAATCGGCCATCGTTCGGCTTAATTGCATGTGAGTTTATCTATTTGATAAGAGTGACAAATAGTTCATTACACCTGTCACCGGAAAATATAAATAAACAAAGCATGAGTAAAACACTGTCTGTATCGCCTGCTGCGTTGGAAAAAGAAAAAAATGAATAAAACACTAGAAGTAAAATATTGAAATTCGAAAATTCCCCAAAATTGTAGTAGAGAAGTATTTCTACCAAGATCAAGTTATTTTATCATATTGATTGGTTTACGTAGAACTACAGTTTATTTTAATTATAAGTGAATTTATCTATATGATAAAAGTGACAAATAGTTCATTATTCCTGTCTCAAAAAAAAAAACACATAAGTAAACAAAATATGAGGCAAACACAAGTAAAAAAATTGAATACAAACATTCCTCAAAATTGCAGCAAAGAACTATTTCTACTAAGGTAAGTTATTTTATCATATTGATTGGTTTATGCAGAATTACAGTTTATTTTAATTATATGGGAATTTATCTATATGATAAGAGTGACAAATAGTTCATTATTCCTGTCTTGAAAAAAAAACATAAATAAACAAATATGCGGAAAACACTACAAGTAAATAAATTTGAATCCGAAGCTTATTCAAAATTATAACAACGAACTATTTCTACCATGATCAAGTTATTTAGCATATTGATTAGTTTACGTAGAACTATAGTTTGTTCATTAAAATAAACTATGGTAATTTATGTATTTGATAAGAGGGACAAATAGATCATTACCCCTGTCTCGGACAAATATATATAAGCAAAGTAGGAGGCAAACACTACAATAAAAAAATTGAAATCCGAAAATTCCGCCAAAATGTAGAAACGAACTATTTCTACCAAGATGAAGTTATTTTAGCATATTTATTGGTTTGTATTGAATTATACCTTACCTTAAATTACCTTACCTTACCTTATTTTAATTCAATGAGAATTATCTATTTGATAAGAGTAACAAATAGTTCATTATTCTGAGTCAAAAAAAAAAAAAAAAAAATGAAGGAAACACAAGTAAAAAAATTTGAATCCGAACATTTCTCAAAATCGTAGCAACGAACTATTTCTTCTAAGATAAGTTATTTTATCATATTAATTGGTTTACTCAGAATTACAGTTTATTTTAATTATATGGGAATTTATCTATAAGAGTGACAAATAGTTCATTATTCCTGTCTCGAAAAAAAAAACAGAAGTAAACAAAATATGAGGGAAACACAAGTAAAAAAATTAGAATTCGAATATACCTCAAAATTGTAGCAATGAACTATTTCTACCAAGATAAGTTATTTTTGCATATTGATTAATATACATAGAACTACAGTTTGTTCATTAAAATAAACTATGGCAATTTATGTATTTGATAAGAGGACAAATAGCTCATTACCCCACTCTCGGATAAATATATATATATATATATATATATAATATATATATATATATATATATATATATATATATATATATATATATATATATATATATATAAACAAACAAAGCAGAAGGCAAACACTACAAATAAAAAAAAATTGAAACCCGAAATTTCCGCCAAAATGTAGAAACGAAATATTTCTGCCAAGATCAAGTTATTTTAGCATAATTATTGGTTTACATAGAATTATAGCTTATTTTAATTATATGGGAATTTATCTATTTGATAAGAGTGACAAATAGTTCATTACCCCTATCATGGAAAAATATAAATAAACAAAGTATGAGTAAAACACTAGAAGTAAAATATTGAAATCCGAAAATTCCCCAAAATTGTAGTAGCGAATTATTTTTACCAAGATCAAGTTCTTTTATCATATTGATTGGTTTACGTAGAATTACAGTTTATTTAAATTATATGGGAATTTATCTATATGATAAGAGTGACAAATAGTTCATTATTCCTGTCTCGAAAAGAAAAACACATAAGTAAACAAAATATGAGGGAAACACAAGTAAAAAAATTTGAATCCGAATATTATTCAAAATTGTATCAACGAACTATTTCTACCAAGATAAGTTATTTTAGCATATTGATTGGTTTAAGTAGAATTACAGTTCATTTTAATTATATGAGAATTTATCTATATGATAAGAGTGGCAAATAGTTCATTATTCCTGTCTCGAAGAAAAAACATAAATAAACAAAATATTAGGAAAACACTACAAGTAAATAAATTTGAATCCGAACATTCCTCAAAATTGTAGCAACGAACTCTTTCTACAAAGATCAAGTTATTTTAGCATATTTATTGGCTTATGTTGTTTTGTTACTAATTCCTAGGTTGTAGGAAAACCTACACTATATCGCAATGTTTGACTGGTCCATGGCTAAGCGCACTATGCATGAGGAGAAACGAGGGATGAAAACTGACTAAGTCTTAAAAAGGAGTGTACCTTTCGTTTGATGAGAACCGCTTTGTTCTAGAAGGATTTCGTAATTTAGAAGCAAGAACCAAATAGAAGACTCCCAAAGGCACTCTGGCCTGCCACCTCCAGAAGTATCGTTTAGGAACTTGGAGAACATTGCTGCCACAAAGCTATTTTAACTGCCCCACGCATTATTATTGAACTAGCGTATGACTCAATCGTGCTTGGCAGGGCAGTAACTAGGTAATTTGACGCCCGTGACAAAAAACTGGTCTGCGCCCCTACCACCAAATAAGTTAGAAAATTTATTTTGGTATATATTGGTACATAAAATATATATTGATATTTTTTTTCTCTGTCATATACCCAAAATAAACTCACAAAATATTTTGTTGATTCTTAAAATGTTCCCAGTATATTAATTTTTAATTTTTTCTTGTATTTTTAACTTATTAATACATTAAAATATTTTTAAACACTCTGGGGAATTTATTTTGCTAATAAACTGAACAGTTTATTTAAGGGGAATACTTTTTATTTAAACGTTGGATTTTCATTAAAAAAATGAATATCTAAATTAAAATTTTTAAATTTAATTCTAAATTCAAATTTAAAATTTAAAATAAATACCCGTATTTGTATTAAGGCATATTAGGCGTGTTTGGTAAACATTTTCTAAGAATCTATAAGAAGTTTTATCTCTAGGAGCATTTAAAAAAACAAATAAGAAAATTCATAAAAATTATTTTTAAACACATTGCATTTTATAATAAAAAGAATTATTTTTCCTTATTTCTTCTCGAGTACGAATCATCCTCTTTCGGATCCCATTACCATCACGATACGACGCCCCTATGACTGATGCGTCCGTGGCAAATGCCACCTCTGCCACGCCCTAGTTACGGCATTGGTGCTTGGTTTGAGTGCTTGGTTTGACCAAGTGTCACAAGACAACAACTGCACCATTATTGAATACGGTGGATCTTTGGCCTGGTCGACCCTCGATCCCACAACTCATCGATTTCGAGATCTCTACTTTTGCCGCCTGAGCTACCGTGGTTCATTGCTTTATGTAGAATTATAATTTATTTTGATTTTCTGGGAATTTTACTAATCTAGAGTGGGTTTCAATCGGACTGCTCGCATAATCGGAATCTCGCATATAAAACATCATAGAAGAGCATTAAAAAAAAAAGAAATCATTCTTTTTTAAAGGGAAGAGAGACCTTTAAAATAACAGAATTCGATTAGAAATACAAAATGGTTTTCATGTTCAGAAAAGTTACGTTATGCGTTTATTTCATAATATAATTCAGTTTTTACTTTCAAATGATTACTCTGTTTCATTTAAACTCGTTTTATCTCTCGCGTTCTCGTTTTAAAGTTTAAAAAATTTGATTTTTTTTTTAAAGTTCCCCTTTTAACGACTTTCAAATTTTCTAGGTTCATTATATTTACAGGGAAACTCGGAAGGGTTTTTAAATCGCTATGTTTCTGAGTGATTTTAATATATCATAAATATATCATTTTTGGAATACACACTTCATATAATACAAACACCTGAACTGAACAATGTACAAAGAAAAACAGTAGATTTTAACTGTCGACAGGCCTCCGAATAAATATAAAGGTGAAAATAAAAATGTTTTCTTCAAATTCATTCATTTTAATCTTTAAAAATAAGTTTTCTCCTAAATCATGCCAATAATAGTACATTTTAAGTATATTTTTCGAACAAATATGTTTTTACTTTAACCCCTTAATGCACAGTTTTTTTTTTTTTTAAGGCCGGCCAAAAAAAATACAATTTTTTAAGTAAAAACCCAATTTAGAACGTTGCCTTGTGAAGACAATTGCAAAAATAAAAAAATAATCAAAATTTTTATTGCAATTTTGGTTTTTGATAACATTGCAGAAAATAGTCGAATATAGCTTACAATCCCATGTAAATGATAAATATCAATAAAACGATTGTTTTTTTTTTCACATTGTTATTTTCAAATCTCGATTGCATTCGAGTGTGAAAAATTATAGCAACATAAAGTACAACGCCGCTCGAATTATCTCGAGTGTACACAGTTTGGCCAGTTTAGCGTGGTAGAATTAACTCGAGCGTTCACGTTAAGGAGTTAAAAAGCTTTGCATTTGTGGGTGGTTTTTTTTTTGTTTGTTTGTTTGTTTAATGACTGGAATGGAAGAATTAATGGAAGAATAAATTTAAATTCAAGGATAAAAAAGTATCTAAGCATAGACATCAAACAAAATTATATTTAAGAACATACATATATTTTGTATACATAGTAATACAGTAAAACCTTGCTACAACAATATTCAAAACAACGATAAATCCCTCTATACCAGGGCCGTAACTAGGGCTTGGCTAAGGTGGCACTTGCCACGGGCAATCTTAGGGGCGCCACATCGTGAGGAAAATAGGATCCGAAATAGGACGATTCGCCCCGAGTAGAAATAAGGAAAAGGTGAAAAATGATTTATTCTTATTATAAAATCCAATGTGTTTAAAAACTTATTTTTTGTGAATTTTCTTAATTTTTAAAATGTTTCTAGAGACCAAACTTGTTATAGATTCTTACAAAATATTTACCAAACACCCCTAATATACTTTAATATGAATCCGGGTATTCGTTTTAAATTTTGAATTTACTAAATTATTAAAACTAAATTTAAATCTAGAAATTCGCTACTTTTTATGAATATTCAACATCTAAATAAAAAAATATTCCCCTCATAGAAATTATTCACTGTATCAGCAAAATAATATCCCCAAAGTATTCAAAAATATTTTTAAGTATTGATAAGGTAAAAATAGAAGAAAGAATTAAAAATAAATATACTAGGTACATTTTAAGAATTAACAAAATATTTTGAGCTCATTATGAATTTATGATATAGAAAAAAAATTATATATTTTTTTCATTATATTTGGTAATAGGGGAGCAGACCAGTTTTTTTCCACAGGCGCTAAAGGACCTAGTTACAATCCTGTCTATAACGACAATATTTGGTGTTCCTACTGGAATTGCATAAGATATAAAGATATTGTCCCTCCGATTTAATAACAATGTTTACAGTAATAAACCTAGGTAAAACGATATATTTCTCATGACCCATCGTTATTTTCTATCCCTGTGAAATGATACTTCAGATTCCAAATACCGAAAAATAAACTTTTTTTGCTTTAGATTATATACATACTTTGTTGATTTAACGGGGGGAAAAGATGCAAACAAAAATTAAGGGTATTTTTTCAATAAATAAATTTTTTGGTACATTAATTTTATTTCATGCATACATACTTTGTTGATGTAACGGGGGGAAAATGCAAACAAAAATTAAGAATATTTTTTCAATAAATAAATTTTTTGGTACATTAATTTTATTTCATGCATACACACTTTGTTGATTTAACGGGAGAAAAATGCAAACAAAAATTAAGGATATTTTTTCAATAAATAAATATTTTGTTATATTAATTTTATTGTATACATCTACTTTTTTACAAAAAAATGGTATACTTTGAGAATATTTAACAGTTTGATCCAATGTTTTTATATGGGTATTACTGTGCCATATGTATATCAAACTAGCCATAATTTCCGTCTTTAAAATTAAAATGTTCGATAAGATAACTTCTATTGAGAATTTTATTTTACTTTATCGTTATATAATCCCTCTATATAACGACATATCCCGCTATAATGATAATTTTATTGGGTACCTTAAGTATTCTAGTATTGAGGTTTTACTACATATAAGCCTGAAAATTCTGGGGGGTTGAACCCCCTCCACTAGCTACGACCTTGACCTGAACATTTGAAAATATCTTTTCCATTAATGAAACTTCTCATACCTCTATATAACGATCACCCCTCTAAAAAACGACATGTCCCGCTATAATGATAATTTTATTGGGTACCTTAAATATTCTAGTACTGAGGTTTTACTACATATAAATCTGAAAATCTGCGGGGGGGGGTGAACCCCCTCCACTAGCTATAACCTTGACCTGAATATTTGAGAATATCTTTCCCATTAATGAAACTTCTCATACTTTGTTTGTAAACAGAGCTAATATTTGTTTGTAAACATAGCACCTGTATTTAAAATTTTAATATTGCTTAACCATCAATAACACCTTCGTATTGGAATCAGGGATATGTTTGAAATACATATTAACAGAGCAGAGAATTTTAATGGAACTTTGAATAAAACCTGGAGAAAAGAGATTCCAAGCTGAAAACAGACGAAAATAAGTATAGATTTTCTTTGCCAGCGTTCTCAAAATAGAATAGTTTGCAAACACTCACCGAAAGCCACGGGAGACTGCAGCTCTGGAAACTCAAAGAAAAGTTCAATTTCCCATTTTCTCATAGGTAATGTTATGCCGTCATCCATTATTCTGCTTTCCCTTGTATGAGTGATTCTCAAGCGGGAGAAAGTTACGATGTTTTAAAACACTTTATATCTAAGTTGCTGGTTTTAAACAAAACGTTGGCAAGACTGGTTGGTAGATGGAGCCGTCTTCTTGCTAATTTTAGTATCAACACACGTGCTTTACAGATATGAGTTCCAAAATAAATTTTTTCGATACTCTTTAACCGCTTATCGCGCAGTCCGCTACATATCTTAAGTTTTTAAGAGAAGTACTCAATATTACGCTCGATTACACTCTATTAAGAGATGTTATTGACAGCAGCACACACAATTGATTAGAAGAATGACTATTAGTGGGGACTAAATTTTCTTACCTGCCTCGACGGCTGATGGTGGCCGATAAGATGCAATGAGACCGGAGAAATTCATACTTATGTCCTGGAGATAAACACTAATGGCGCTTCCACAGAAACTCAGTATATTGGGGGTTTTGGCTCGCTATCAAAGTCTGAAGAGCAAGCGCGTGTCGAGGTTGCGCTTAGGCATTTCATCTCAAAACAAAACAATCAACAATAGAAAGAAAGTTGAGAGAATTAGTTGAAATTATATTGTTATCAACTAACTCGAATAATTTGCTTTGTTTCTGGAGCAAGCAAAACCGTAGCAAAAGGGAGAGGGTTTATAGGGGTTTAACACTAACCCCCAGAAGTTTTCACATTTATACTATGTGTACAAAAGAAATGTATGTTCTTTAAAAATAATTTTGTTTAATGTTTAGGCTCAGATTTTTTTATCGTTGAATTTAAATGTATATTTTCACTGCAGTCATTGACAGAGCCGTAGCTAGAATTTAATTTCGGGGGTGGGGACTAGAGATGTGAAAAACCCGGAATTTAGAGGAGGTGGAAATAAACCTGGGAATTTTGGGAAGTAAACCCGGAATTTTGGGAACTTTGGGAAGAAATCATTTTAACAATGTTTACATTTATTTTTTCAACAGTGGCTATTTAAAAACTAGCATATTATTTCTAAGAGATATTTTTTTTTTTTTACTTTTGGTAATTTATATATATATTCAAGAAATAATAGCAATGAGCATTTAAATGATTTTATAGTAGTACTTATGTAATTACCTTATTAAGTCTTATCAAACACATAACTGGTTACTTCAATTTTAATTGCTAATATAATAATTATATACCTTATTTTTTATCATTATTTATTATTTAAATTGTTTTATGCTAAACTTTTCCCCCCTCCTTTTATAACATAAAAATAAATATATTTAAATTTAAAATAGCAGTTTATTGTTTTTTGTAATGCATATATCATTTAAAGGTGTAATCAAATGACACTGTTGCATTTTGTGTCCAATTCCTACACAAACACATTATATATATATATATATATATATATATGTATATATATATATATATATATATATATATATATATATATATATATAGAGAGAGAGAGAGAGAGGGGGGGGGGTTTATCCAAGAAAAATAATGATTTATGGGTTTTGTTACACTACATATTATTGCCTAATACTTATGTAATAATAAAAATATTGGCTATTTCTCAAAGGAAAAATATACTTTCATGCGAAACATGATATCTTAACTAAACTGAATAGAATATGAATATGTATTACTACACTGATACACTATACACTGAACATTGTACACTGAACTGAATATGTATCCCTATTTCATTAATAACACAACATAAAATTTAGTAAAAAATGTGTGTAAAATTTAATGTTAATATTTAACATTAATAATAACATTAAAAATTATATAAAGTTTAATGTTATATGCATATTGTCAAGTATGATATTGTCAAAGTCATAAAAGCATCCCGTATCTGATGGTTAGGACACCTGTTTAGATATGCTGATACATTCCCAGCATAAAATGTAACCTTCCGTAGAATTGAGGAAATAAGTCGAAAAGGTAGACCACCTGCTAGATGCATCGATGATGTTGAGAAAAACCTTAAGCTTATTGGAATCAACCGATGGAGGGATATAACGCAGAATAGAATCAGAGGAGGGAAACTTGGAGAGGCAGCCTTAATGTGTAGCAGGCTGCAGAGCTTACAAAGAAAAATAAGTTTTATTCATTAATACTAAGGTAGAAAATTTTTATCAGACTTGTACTGTGCATATTAACATAAAAAATACTGTAGAAATAATTTCGTCAATCTTAAAAAAGCATCCCGTATCAGATGGCTAGGACACCTGTTTAGATATGCTGATGCATTCCCAGCAAATAGTTAACCTTCTCTGGAATTGAGGGAATAAAGCAAAATGGTAGATTTCCCTCTAGATCCATCGATGATGTCGAGAAAGGCTTTAAGCTAATTGGAGTCAATCGATGGAAGGCTATTGCGCAGAATAGAATCAGGTGAAGGAAACTTGGAGATACAGACTTGAGCTGTAACAGGTTTCAGTGCTTAAGAAGAAAAAGGAGTTTTTATTTCTTTCAGTAATACGAAGGGAGCTAAAATTTTTATCCAACAGACTTGTACTGTGCATATCAACGTAGAAGATTCTGTGGAAATAATTTTGTCAAAGGTATAAAATCATTCCATATCAGATGGCTGTGACACCTGTTAAGATATGCTGGTGCATTCCCAGCAAAATTGATAATCTCTTCTAGAATCGAAAGAATAAGGCGGAAAGGTAGACCATCTACTTGATACATCGATGATGTCGAGAAAGATTTTAAGCTAATTGGAGTCAACCAATGGAAGGTTATTGCGCAGAATAAGGGGGAGAAAACTTGGAGAGATATCCTTAGCCTGTAACAGGCTGAAGTGCTTACGAAGAAATAGAAGTTTTGTGCAGTAATACGAAGGGGGCTAAAATTTTTCTCCAACAGACTTGTACTGTGCATATTAACATAGAAAATACTATGGAAATAATTTTGTCAAAGTTATAAAAGCATCCCGTATCAGATGGCTGTGACACCTGTCAAAATATGCTGATGCATTCCTAGCAAAATAGATAATCTCTTCTAGAATCGAAAGAATAAGGCGGAAAGGTAGACCATCTACTTGATACATCGATGATGTCGAGAAAGATTTTAAGCTAATTGGAGTCAACCAATGGAAGGTTATTGCGCAGAATAAGGGGGAGAAAACTTGGAGAGACATCCTTAGCCTGTAACAGGCTGAAGTGCTTACGAAGAAAAAGAGGTTTTGTTCAGTAATACGAAGAGAGAAATTTTTTTTCTCAAACAGACATGTACGTCCCATATTAACATCTCGTTGTGGTTTTCATCATTTTTCTTACAGGATTTTTAATTTGTATTATTCTTCTAATTTTGTTGTTAATAAATTTTAATATCAGTTTTACCTCTAAACTACGTATAGTTATTAAAAACCAAGAAACTATAATTATTAAATAACCACTGGGGAAGGAGAGGAATCATAAACTGGGTTGCGGGGACCGATTAAAATTTTAGTTCGGTTCACGGATGACGAATAGATATTCTTCGAAATTACAAGATAAAATAGCTGTCTGTCTCCTACGATTACTAGAGTTTGCATACTTATACTGAGCTAGAGCTAGTTCTACATGATGATCAACACTAGGATAACTTTGACATTTTATGGCTAAATTTTGAAAATAATTTTGGAGAATGGGGAGATTAATTTGCCTGTAAATTTCAGTATTTCTAAAGTAACAAGGAGAGTTAGTTTTTTTTGCCTAAAATCGATATTTTGAGCAGCAGATAAAGAATCAATCAAGTAATCAGCCGCATATGACCATACAATACTCACATAAGAAAATTTCGGACTAAGATACGATTTGTGAATTGAACTGATAGTTCAAGGTTTTGGTTTCTTACAAAATACCTAGCAGTGTATAATGCCCCCCTTTAACCTCTAAAAAAGATTAAAACATAATTTGGAATATCAATTCACAGCAGCCAAACACAGAATTTTATTTAGAACACTCGCAGCAACTTCAATCAAAAGATTGTGAATTCTGCATGGTTTTGGGGTTCATTCTCATATCAGAGCTATGAGTAAACAACGCACTGTCGAATTAGAAGGTTAATTACACGGTCCCAAAACTGAACTGATGTGCTTGGACCTTGCTTTTATAGGGCTGAAGAACTTTTTTGAGCATGAAACCTTCTGAAATATACTAGACCCCCTCCCCCCTAAAGTCACCAAGACAAACTCCAGAAATCCAGGACCACCGTAACGGTGTCTTTTCTTGATGTTACTAGAATAAAACCAGGTCCCGACCTCTCTCCAAATCAAAACTCGTTGAGAATCGCTTCTGGTATTGAACCGACTCTCATCCGTAAATAGGACACGACTCCATTGATCAGTTGTCCAGTTTTTGTGATCTCTGCACCACTGTAAACGGTGGCGTCGGTGGATAACTTTCAACGGGAGGCACAATTGAGGACGGCGGTGCACATTTGTCGACGAAAATTAGCCACAAAAAAGATTGCTAACGAGCCAATATCCCAACAATTTGGCGAGTTACCATAGAAACTCTAATTGAACAGTTGGCTTATCAGAATTCCGTAATTGAGGTATTTTCACGAATTAAATTCTTAACAATACAGTATCCCCTAGTTATATCCCGTTATCTGCAGACAAGCAACTGCTCGTCATCTAATATATTGTGCATTTTAAAATGCATACTATATCCATTTATTCGGAAAGGGAAGGGTTAGTGATATAGTAAAAACTTTACCAAGTATAAGCACTTAAACTACGATAATAAAATTAGTAGTGTAAGTACAGTAATAAAGAATTACACTGGAGTGCAAAACTCAAGCAACAGGTGGGTTTTTTGCCATAACTCCATGAGAAATCATCTGAGAGACATGAAATTCAGATATAAGGGAGAGTATTATGTACGTAAAGGATGACGAAAGTATCGGCGCTGAAAAAGGAATCAAATAAAAACAAGCTTTTTTGAACTCATAGTGTCGTGACTCAGCATTTTCTATCCAAGAACAACAATCAGATGTTCTTTAATATAGGATATGACCTCCCCTAACTGAGATGGTTACTTCGCACCGTCTCCACATACCATTTCCGCTGATCGGAAAACTGGAGGAGGGTTGTACTGTCACCAGTGTAGTTGAAGAGTTCGGAATCAACAAAAGTATTGTTTCGCGAGCTTGGAAAGCGTTCCAAACCACAGGTACAGCTGATAGAAAGGTTGGTGGTGGTTACCCGAGGACGACAACTGCAAGAGATGAGCGATATATCGTCTTGCAGGCCAAAAGAGGCAGACACCATTCAGCAAGCTCCATTGCTCAGCAACTCTGTACAGCAACGGGGCTACAAGTGTCGCAGTTTACTGTGGCCAGATGCCTTCACAAAGGGGCCTATTCGACCCCCGTCCTCAACTGTGCCTCCCGTTGAAAGTTGTCCAGCGACGCCACCGTTTACAGTGGTGCAGAGATCACAAAAACTGGACAACTGATCACTGGAGTCGTGTCCTATTTACGGATGAGAGTCGGTTCAGTACCAGAAGCGATTCTCATCGCGTTTTGATTTGGAGAGAGGTCGGGACCCGGTTTTATTTTAGTAACATCAAGGTAAGACACCGTTACGATGGTCCTGGAGTTCTGGAGTTGGAGAGGCATTATGCTGAAAGGGCGAACTGAGCTCCACGTTTTTGACAAAGTTTCTGTAAACCGGGATTGTTATTGCGAGGAGGTACTCCTTCCCCATGTGCATCTGTTCCGAGGTGCCATTGGCCCAGACCTCATTTTTATGGATGACAATGGACATCGGATGGCAATCCACATCGGACTCTTGCTGTTGAGAAGACATTCATTTCCCCCTGAAACCACCAATGCATATGTAAAGCGGTAGAGTAGGAGGATGACAACTGTTCAAAGATTTGTAGAAATCTTGAATTATTTAATAAACCATTAATTTTTACTGACTGAAAGCGAAATTCGTAACTGGTCCAGAAAATTTTCTGCGGTTTCATTTTCTCTTGATTTGCTCAGATTGCTTTTAAAGGAACACATCACAAATAACCAAAATAAGAATAGAGATGGAAATATTAAGAAGAAAAAAATTGAGGCCAGACATAATGAAATTTACTTATACATCACAGAAAAATGAATGATGGTTTCATTCAAATTAATCATTTTATCTTAAATTATTCTGATATTAAAGTCACTTTCCAAATTATTGCAAACAACAAATTGTGTATTTCTCAAACAGTATATCGTTGTAGAAAGTTTTAAACACCTTTGGTCACCGCCGTTTTGCAGTGTGTATTACTTTCAATACTGCCCACTGTAGTATTGAAGGTAATACAGAGGCAAAGTTCCTGACAAATATTGGTAGGACTGTACTACAAATCCCAAATAATTCAACAACCTTCCATAATGTAAAACTCTTAATCAAGTTGAAGTTCAATAGTAACTTTACTTCTTATTAATCAAATATAAGTTCTTACTTTTTCTTAGTTTACTTCTTATCAGTCAAATTAAAGTAAGAGAAAGGCCTAGGAAGCTATTATGTGTTAAAACAGTTCTCGACTTTCCCCATATTTCAACTCTTGCTTTGTCATCTGACTGTCTGAATGCCCATCTGTTTAAAATAGGCATAGAGAACTCACCGCATTATATGCTAGACAGTTGATGAACTATAATCATACTGATGTGTTCCTTACTTTAAATGATTTTAATTGTATTGTATCGAAACGTTAGACAGCAAGAAATAAGCTAAGAATTTAGGTGCCAAATAACTAGCATTGTGATAAATACATACTTTTCTTAAAAGAGGCTATTTGATAAAATACCTAGCAAAAATAATTATCTACCATAGTTATTGATTATCTAAACCAGTGGTTCCCAAACTTTATAGGACCAAGAACTCTTTTTTTCATAACAAACATTTTACCATGAATACCCAACTGAAATAACTCAGCACAACTACATGACAAAGTTATAATTTTAATAGCAATGTAAAATATAAGTCATAAATAAAACATTTCGATTTTTAAAGCAATATTTATTGAAGCTATACTGTGTTGTGAGAAAATATTTCTGTAATTTTTTTTAGAAATGTTATCTTTCAATGCAACTAATGAGATGGGTAAGCCTAATGTGTAATTGTTTATGTAGATTAGTATTTGTTTTTGCAATCAGAATTAGTGATATCCTTATTCAAAGATTGCTTTTAGCTCCCCATTAAGAAAAATTCAATAGGTTGCTACTACAGCAGCATAGATTCACCTGAGTTTGTAGGTTTACATGCAAAAGTGCCCAACACTCAATCGGAGATAGCCATGTGAAGAATGTCTTTAAATCTTTCTCTGAGTTAGAATGAAGAGTTGTTAAGTTTGACAATAAGTCTGTAAAACTTATTTTATTTGAAGTGAACACACAAAAATAAATTTCTTGCTATTTAATTTGACTTTCAAATGGGTCACAATTGTTTTACTTTATATTGAATATTTTGTAGTTGCCCAGATGTTTTTTCTGCACAACCCAAAATAATTTTTATTAACCATGAACCTCCTAGTCAGACACGTGGTCTCTCAGGAGTCCATAGGAACCACTAATCTAAGCCAATTTTTTTTTTCTGGATCCAACATTTATATTATAATACATAGTAATAAAAGTGATTATGATTTGATCTATTTACAACTTTTGATATACTAACAGGAAGCATGAAATGAAATTCCTTTATTCAGTTAAACACTGAATAAATAAGCTTAGTTACAAAAAACCTCATACTTTGTATCAAAACAAGCAATGATATTAATCAGAGCTCTGGAATAATTTCTTATCTGACACAGCAAATTTTATACAACAGTAAAATTAAGACATTTTGTATATGAGTAGTAAATTATTTTACAGTGAGACTGTACTTCCTCAAGGTAATGTACCTAGCTAAAAAATGAAATTAAAATAATGAATAATCTAATTTTAATTGTTCCAAAATTAGCAGCAGACAATAAAAATCAAGAAGATATTAATTTGAAGTTTCATAGAAAAAAAAACAGATTTGAAACAAGTACAATAATCTGAAATCAACTCTGTAGTTATCGAATATTTAGTTAAAAAACTGACTAGCATTAATTATTTGCAAATTAAAGTTAAAACATGCATGAACTTTAAAAAAAAATTCTGTTTTAAAACTGAATTCTATTAAACTACTACTATAGTTTTTTTTTTTTTCAAACTACAAAAGAGAAACATTAAATAAGACCTATAAGCCCATTTCTTGCTTACAGGTAGTGATGTTTCTGATTCTGTTTTGCTCAGTTTGAGTCTTAAAGGTGGCACTAATGGTAATTTAATTTGGTAAAGAAATAAAGATATTAGGAAAAATCCCCTCTTGCATATATAAGATGAGACAAATAGTAATATCTTTAAAACCAATACACATATATAATTTTTTTTTTTTCAAAACAGTTTGTCAATGATGTATTTGTGTTCAATTAAATTTGTAATTTCTTCATTGACTTTATGATTTCTAAGATAAATTTTCACGATTTTATTGAGGTCAAAACTCATAGATTGAATATCACAGCTATAAATCATACATCCAGAATAATGAGACATGCTTTATAAATTCTCTACAAAACAAGCAACAGTGTGTTTAGTCAAATAACTGTGGTGAATACTCAATTAAAGTTGAGAGTGCTTTGTGAGTCACGTCTAACAGTCTCTTTCTCCAGTAATCCATATCACATTCCATTTACAGAATTATTCAAATATTTATCATTATCTAAAACTGCTCGTTCTCAGAAATTAACACTGCAAAATAAGAATTTTTAAAGATTTTAAAGAATCAAAAAATATGATTTTTTATGAGAACCTTAAAATTATTTTAAATGATTCAAATCCAAAACCAAGAACATTAAAACCTCGCATTCTTCAATTTCCTTTATGTAATAATATAACTATATATAAATTAAGTCTACTTTTAGAAGTTAAAATTAAGTTTATTTCCTGGCATATAAATTTATAGGAAGAGCACGCTGAATCCTTTCTGTTTTGTCTAAACTTTCACTTACAACTTCCACATTAGCACCACTCAACCTCCTGATACACACATCTGCAATGCTACTGAAATGGCAAATATAAAAGTATACTTCACCATGTGAAGTATTTCTGAGGAGGCCCAATACTTGTAATCTACTCACCACCACCAGGATAGGCCTAGAGAGCCATATGGGCCTGGATTGGTACATGAATTTTAAATGTTTCAAGTAGTCTCTCTGTAAGCTATGACAAGCTGATGCATTACTATGTGCTAATTAATCATTTTTATATCTTATGTTCATGAAAGTGTGTATGTCTCTCCGTAAAGTTGAAATATTTCTGTGTCAGAATACAACAAAACTGTTAGCTTAAAATCAGCAAGTATTCATATTTACTCACAAAATTAGGCAAATAAATTAGAATGTATTATAATGGTTCTCAAAATTATTCAACTATTAGCACCCCAACTGAATCCAAATTATTCAAAGGTACCAAATAAAAATTCCAAGTACTTTTTGGTTTGGAGTACTACACTCTACTTTTTTGGCTACACAAAGGCTAAAGAGAGTAGGATTTACTGCTTAAAGCTGATTCTGATCAGCTGTAAACATTTATGACAGTAGTGGTATTTGAAACTACGAACTACAGTAGTACTGAAGAGTACTGTCCTACCAATTTACCTATTATGCAGTCAAATAATTTTTACAAAAATAAATGAATTCTGTAAAGTTTATGTAAAAGATGATACCTACATGAATAAGTTATTCTATTTGACACCAAAGTTTCTGGCTTTAAAATCCACTGCTGGCACAGATGCTCTTTTGTTTTAAACCAGCTTTAAGCAGTAGATCCTAGTCTGATTAGGGTCTCATTAGCCCTCGTGTTGCAAAAAGTAGACTGTAGCACTCCAAACCAAACCTAGTCTGATTAGTTCAGACGTTAAAGAAAATTTACCACAAAACCCAAAACCAAATCAAACCATCAATTTTCTTTTCAAAACCTTTAGTCATTTTTTTTTATATAAAATCTAGAGATTTTTTAATTATCTTATAAAAAGTATATAAGATCTTGTGATAATCCTGAGAAGAATTCCCAAGTTGTCAAGTGCACAATTTAAGAATCCCTTATATATAGTTGCTAGAGGCCTTAAATAAGAGCTTATATCATAATCATAAAAATGTGTTCTTTTGATAATTTAAAAACATGGATTAAAATATGGATCAATAAAGAAATTCTTTAATTATATATCCACTTTCAAATTGATGTTCAATACAAGCCTATTGATTCACACATTTTTTAGTTATAGTAACTTGTATATGTATGTAATACAGTGCTGGAAAAAATTATAAAACCAATAGAAAAATTTAGTAAAATCAAAATATAATAGAATTGTTGATAATGCAAATTCTGTTTTCATTTGCATGATCAACATCGTAATAACACACATAAACTTTATTTAGAAAACCAGAAAGGGGAACATAAATTATGATAATTTCTTTCAACCAATGAAACACAACTTGGAAATAATTATAAAATTGATGATTCTAGTCTTATTTGACATAATGCCAGACTTGAGAAAGCAGGTCACCTTGAAAGTTTAGGTAAATGTAAATGTGTTACATGTATTTATTTTGTGTATTTAATACAATTCCAAGCGTAAAAAAAGTTATCCAATGATGAACAAATATAAATATTAACTTTAAATGAAGCTGGAATGTCTGATTCTAATACTGTAAAAAAGAAGGAAGGTTCAATCCTGAAGTAAAGAGCTTTCTCAGAAATCCTGAATATTATGGTAGTAAGAAGCATACAGGAAAACCGAAATCGTTAACTGTAAGACAATCAAGACAAATCCGGAAGCTAGCTTGTGGACAAAAAAAAAAAAAAAAAAAAAAAAAAAATATTTGCCTAAATTCAAAAACAGTTGCAATTACCATGTGCAAGCCAAATGGTAAGAAATGTTTTAAGTCCTGTTGTTCAGATGAAAAAATTTAAAGGAAAAAACCCCTCTAAGTATCACAAAAATGCTCGCTTAGACTTTGCCTGAAAACATTTAACTGAAAGTGCAAACTGGAGATATGTTGGCTTTTCCAAAGAAAAGAAATTTAAATTCAATGAGCTTCACAGCTATAAATTATTTTGGCATGATTTACGACAGATGTTTTTCAAAGCGTCAATTTTGAGGTGACTCCATAATGGTTTGGGCTGCATTTGCTGCCTGTGGAACCACTCCAATTGTTTTCATGCATAACAAAATGAATCCAATTGTGTATAAAGATATGTTAGGAGATAATTTATTACCCATCGTACTTCTTATAACTTCAGGAGACTGGACATTTCAGCATGACAGCACTTACATACATGCTTCAAAATCAACAAAATCTTGGCTGGAAGCTAATCAGGTGAAATGCCTTTAATGATCAGTAAATAGCCCCGATCTGAATGTAAGAGAATGTATCTTTGGGAATTTTAGTTCAAGATGTTTACAAAAATGGAAGACAATTCAATTTCAAAGTTAGATTTTATGAATGCTATTAAAAACTGCTGGAACAATATTGATGCAAGTACTTTGTGTGGTCTGATAAACTTGGTGAACCAGAGACTAGTCACAGTCAGAGAAAAAAAAAGATCTCACATCGATTATGGATGAAATAAATGTATCGACTTTATAATTGTTTCCAACTTTCTTTGTACAGAAAATTTTCTTAAGTCTATTAACCATTTATAAATGTAGTCATTAATGATTTTTTTTCCTTTACTTTTTTGTAGCATATAATATATTTGTATGAAATTTCATAAATGTCTGATCTTTAGTTTTTTTAATTATATCATATTTTCAAGTGGCTTTATAATTTTTTCCACCACTGTATATTGCTTATTCATAGTCTTATCATTTTTTACAAATATACACAGAAACATGATTTATAGATAGTTTTGTTTGCTTGTCTTAGAGAGATTTTTTAAACACATATCACAAATGCTTTCATTGTTTTATAAATTGCTTCAATTGCAAGCTTAAATTGTTTTGCTTTAATAACAATGATTAAAAATGTAGTTAAAATGTACTTATCAATGTATTGCAACATGCTAAAAGTAATATGAACTCTAGAATATTTATCTTTATTTGTCCCAATTTAAAATATTGTTTTAATTTAAAAGTACTTAAAATACCTTATTTACAAATTAATAGAGAACCAATAAAATTCCATTTATATATATTATAAACACACACAAATTTATATATATAGAATATCAGTTTATCATTCAAACATTACTTGCTTTCTCATATTGACTTTTTGATTCATTTTTTCTTTTAGACCCAATGTTATATTTACCACCATTCGTTGTTCCCTGATTATTTCCTTTCCTGCATGTACTTTATATACCCAAAAGTATAATTTTGATACAATTTAGGAGAACAGGGGAAATTGAAATAAACAACTGTTCAATTAAATCTGGGTTTAGACAACTAAATTGTGTCTGATGAAGATTATGAGTTGTTTCAAGGTTATTGGAACTAATTTATAGATATAACTGTGGAGATTGTCACAATTGATTATAACCAAACAATTATCAGGATTGAGACAGTGGATGTTCTTACCATTGATCAGACACAAGATCATGAGAAAAAGAAGAAATACAGAGGTGAACCAGAGTCCAAAGTTTTTCTGATATGCACAAGTTTGTCAAAATTAAAATTATCTATGTATAGGCAATAGTGTACGAGCAGAGGTAGAAGTGACAGAATGATCACTTTTGCAGTCAGACAATGACCTTGCACAAAACAAGTACAAAATAGAAATAATGTTAAGCATAATTCTAAATATAAGTTATATATACAATGTTAAATACTTCCAATTAGTGCTGTAATTATTCATAGTGGCACATTCCTTCTAAATTTCTACATGCATTGTTTTTCTGCATTCATCATTCAAAATGTCCTTCCACTTGAAAAATAATGGATGAAGGATTCAGTTATATATATTACTTCTAAAATAAATTACTTTATTTATATATATATATATATATATATATATATATATATATATATATATATATATATATACAGTGAAATCCGCTTAAGAAATTCCCGTCTAAGTTTTCCTGCTTCACCCATATTGTACCACACCAACTAAATATTTCTGTAAGTTATTAAAACTTCATCCATATCATTAATATGGTGTAACTAAGCATATAAAACCAAAATATTGAAAAAATATTTTTAATTTTTTATGTAATTGGCTGTCCTATAAATAGGACAACGGTCCGATACACTACTAAAACTTAACAAATATCACTTACATTACATTTGGCTGATTCATAGATCAAATTTAGGGAAACAGTCAAAACAAAGTCCAACATTACATTTTTAAACATACTGTGTGTTGGTTTTCCCTTGCAGTTATTGAACTGGCAGTAAGAGAGTAAGTTTTTCTTGCAATCTCCAGTTTTTCTGAATAGAATATACATCTATTTACCCCTTGTTGTGTCCAGGTGTTTGAACTGGTTTTCATTGAAAGATAAGAAAATAATGTGCTCTATCAATGCAATATCGATTCATGGAAAAATAATTGGGATTGGACTGTCGTCTTAATTTTAAGTCACCTTTTTTATACTTACAAAATACATGTGTAACATGTATTTTTCAACAAAAACTTTCAGCTACATTATTAGCTCTGTTTTTAAACTAAACGTAACCTCCACAATGTTTGGGGGAAAAAAATAATAATAAATATAAAATTAAAGATTAAAAAATGACAATTTTTAAGAGGTTGCTGAAAATAAATTTTACAATACAATTTGATTTCTCAGTTTTTTTTGTTACTATGCTAAAGTGTGTCTATTTTAAAGGTGTTAAAATAAAATCCATTTAGAAAATATTTATAACTTTATTATTAAATGGAATTTTATTTGCTGTCCTGTTTATAGGACAGCAGTCCGATGTGGGTTAATATGTTCCATTTTTGTGGTCCTATTTTCATTCAAATATCTATAATAGTAAATTTCTCTGTTTAAGAAGTTACACCTTTAAACATTGTCTTCCTTAAAGAAGTTTAATTTCCTTCCCATTTCATTGTGAAACTTAATTTTTTACCAAGCAGAGATACAAAAGATGTATATTTGTGAAGAATTGAACGGTAATAGGGAATATCAATAAACAGTATTACTTTAGAGTAATAATTGTTAGAAATTAGAAAGTTTTACATTGCTTTTAAAGGCAAAAACAACTTTTATAAAGTGAAGTCATTTTTATCCTCTGTGAAAAGCATTCTGACCAGAAATGAAATTTATTGATTATAACGAAAAATCTGTGAAAAAAAAATCAATCCTGAATTCTTAAGAATAAAAAAATATTAAGGTAAATAGATATAATGATATTATGTCTAGATTATTTTAGTCTGTGTTTGTATGATAACTTCTCCTTAGAGTGAAAACCATATGAATTATTTTTGGTTAAGGTTAGATGTTTTGAAAATACATACTCTAGATTAAATAAAAGTGTTAAAATTATATTAAATTTTAAAATAGCACTATATATTCATGAGCAGACATTTAGAGGTTAAAAAAACAAAAACAAATTACTACTAAAATTTAGATTGGGATATATTTTTATTAATGCCTTTTTGTTGTGTTCCTGCTTAAGAAATTTAAATTTCTTCGATCCTTGGAAAAATTCTAAGTTCGGGGGTTGGTTGTTGTTTTTTTTTTGGGGGGGGGGGTCTATTATAAAAAGCTAAAATAAATTTAAACCTAAATTCAGTTTATATATAAACATGATTTTATTAAATTTAAATAAAATTTAAAAATTATTTGAATGAAACTTTAGGTCAAAAATTGATAACAGGAATAATGATAAAAATATGCTGCTTTAAATTAAAAAAAAAAAAAAAACCTTTAATAAAGATCTTTTATCAACAAGAAAAATTTTGAAATATAAATATTTCAGCTTTCAACATAGCAAAATTTCAAGTGTTTAAACAAAATAATATCAAATCTTATTTTAAATGAGATTGATAGTTTTAAGTATTTGAACGAAGAAAAAAAAAAGGTTTAGTATAGATACCTTACTGTACGCATTTTCCCAAAATTTATAATGAAACAAAATAATTTTGTTCTACTTTCTAAGAAAGTGATGTTATTTTTATTGTGATAACAGAATTGTTTGAACAGTTGTTTGGAACAGTTTTGTATTTCTATATATTATGGCTCAGAAATAAACTAATATAAAAAATAAAATGAGTTTGCTGATTTTAATGTACACAAAAACATTTAATAGACTCATATCAATAAACTAATACAAATTTTTAACAGGGTAAAATCATAAACAATTTAATTTCCTTTCAACTATAATAACAAAGAAAAGACCATTATCTACATTTTCAATTCAGTTTATATCAGAATCATATACTCTCCCCTTATTGTATCGATAGCATACAGTATCATGAAAATAGTGAATATAAAATTGAAAACTTAGCCATTGACTTTCCTTTAACTTTTTTATATTAAAAAGCACTTTCACATTTTAGCCAGTAAAGCTCAAATACTAACAAAAATGCACTTTTTATAAAAGTATATAAAAGTTTTGATAGAAAATACATCCAAATTGATTAACACTAACGGTTAACAATATATTATCTTTACCCCCTTTGGAGGGCCCCAGTTCAGTGGGCATGCCAACTGAGGGTGATATCGCCAAATTCTAGAACTCAGTTTCTGACAAACCTTGCTCTTCTTTTCGAACTCTTCCGCCTCCCCAGAAAAAAGGTGGGGGTGTCAATCGACACTTTTATTTTAGGGTATTGGGAGAAATAACACTTGATTAGAATTACCTTACCATTACTGGTTCTTGTAACTAACAACACACTGCTGAATTTGGATTTTCTGGCATCCATTTCGCATCTTTGTTAATTTCGATCATGCCCTTGTGGTAATCTTTTATATACCCTTTTCAAAGCATATTTTGAATAAGAAAAGGTTTGAAATGTCATTATTTTTCTTAGTTAAGATATAACAATAATGCCAAATTTTGACAAGTGAGCAAAGAGAGTCTGAACTTATTCTACAGTTACACATTAAAACTCTATACACTAACCCAAAGATGCGAAACCGAAAATAAAAAAAAAATATCAGGTCAATTCTAAATATCAATGAAACACATTTCTTGAAATCAATTTTCTAATGTATTAAAAGAAATAGATAGCACAGGCATATGTAGCATAAATGTTAGTTATCATTCAATATGCCAATAAATATAGGCTGGCAAATGACTGCACATAATTTAAAATAAAGAATAAAATAATTCTAAGTCGATACAAATTAAGTTATTTGATGAGTATCAACTTCAACACCTAAATCTTCCAAAAGCTGTTTCTTACTCTTTGGATAACCCTCCAAAATAGCATCAATAACATTGTTTGCAATACGTTTCCTACGTTGATACTGTTTTGCATACATATCCTTCTTTCCAGTCAAAGTTTTCATTTCATTTGGATCAAAATTTACAGTTTTTGATTCAATATTCTTAAGTTTAATCTTCATTGCAGTAATTTCCAGTTTAACAGCTTTAAGTTCTGTTTCTGCCATTTCTGTGGTTAAACTTTTTCCGAGATCTCCGAGTAAATCCTCATAATTTTTAATCTGCTTCTGCAATGTTGTGAGGGTATTTGACAGCTCCTGTATCTGACTTTCCATAGTTTGCACATCTTCACTTTTAGAATCGCCAAATACATCCTGATTCACATAAAACACTTTCTGTTTACCATAGCTTTTCTCTTTGACTTTTCCCTCACTTACAAGCCCATCTAAAGCTTTGGCTAAAGCAGTTTTACTGCATTCGATTTGCAAATTGTTCGAAACATCATTTGCATTAAAGGGGCGATTTTGTTCCTTTAAATAATCAAAAACCATTTTCGACACACTAGAATCTTTCGATTTACTCATACTGAACTGCAAAGTATTTTTTATATGTATAAAAAATACCTGAATCTCAATTAATGTGATAGAACAAACAATCGTAAAATTTTAAACAGCTTTATATCTGGCGCCAATATTGATTACGATTAGAAACTTTACAAACATAGATACTATATTACATAGAAACAACAACAAATAGTTTAGCTGCTACTAGCGCCACACTGTCCCACCAATGGGTTGTGAAATAAGTTAACAGCGGAATGCTGGCTGGAACGTTGTGGCCACAACTAGGTCACATGGGGTCTTGTGGCCACAACTTTATAAAATCTGGATGCTGGCTGGAACATTTTCAGGAGTGCGCGTCACAAAGTTGTGGAAGTTGTTCTGGAACTCTGGAACTCACTATTTTGGGGCACTAGGGACGTAGGCCCTCTATCCCCGATAATATATAAACTCACAGGAGGCATTTTATCCTTAACATTGGTAGACAGATAGTTTAATAAGAAAGAAGACAGAGATATTTACAATAATCAAATAGTTCATGAGGGCGAATACCCTCGTGTATTACCGTATTATCCCTAGGGCGCCTATATATGATGCTCCAGAGGGTCGTAATCCGGAATATTATATATTTCTTCATTTTGTATATGATTAATTCAATCAAAAAATTTTATGGATAGTTTTTTTATGAATTCCCTTATGGATTCTATATTTAAGTTGGAGTGAATGATGCAATTACGCACATAGCGATTGGCACGAACTATTTAACGAAGAGTTTTGTTTTGAATAGTTTGTATCCTTTGGATGTGTGTGTTGGATGAAGATCCCTAAATAGTTTTACTCCAAGTTAGCCGACTGTCAAGATAAATGCGAAGGTATTTAACTTCCCTCTCAAAGTAGACTAACTGTTCACACACCGAGACTGGGGGAGGTGGAATTCTGCTAAAGCTAAAGAATATGGCTTTAGTTTTAGAGGGGTTTATTTTTATTGTCCACCTCTCAAACGAACGGTCAAGAAGATTAATGTATCATTGAAGGTATTTGTGCATGTATTTGACTTTATTATTTTTAGCTAGTATTGCCGTGTCGTCCGCGAACATGGCTAGTGTAGTGTTGTGATGATGTGGAATGTCACTTAAGTAAATATTGAAAAGAATTGGACCGAGTTTAGAGCCTTGGGGGACTCCAGTGTTAATAGGCCTGTGTGTGGAAAAGTATTGGGAGTGGCGGACTGTGAAGGACCTGTCGAGAAGGTATGAGTGCATTAAGTGTATTATGGCAGCTGGCAATTTGTGTTTAATTAGTTTATATAAGAGGCCACTGTGACATACTTTGTCAAATGCCTTCTCAATGTCAAAAGAAAAAAAAACCCTCCAGTGTACATTTGGTTCTCGAATCCATCATGGATGAATTTTGAAACACGTAGCAACTGAGTGTTGTGCTCTGAAGCCAAATTGAGAGTTGCTAATGATGTTGTGTGTGTTGAGGAAAGAGTTAATTCTGGTACATATAACGTGTTCTGTTAGTTTACTCAGGAGAGGAGACTAATAGGTCTGTATTTTTTTGCTAAATGAGGGTCACTACCAGGTTTAGGGTTGGGGACAACCGTCGCAATTTTCCAGTTCTTAGGAAAATATTTGAGTTCTAATATTATGTTAATTAGATTGACCAAAATACTAGCATAGTTTGAGGGTAAATTTTTTATATCAGCATTACTAATATTATCAACTAAGGGAGCTTTTTTATTTGGGAGATTATTTATTATACTAACTAATTCTTCTAATTTGGTTGGAGGAATTGGATCATAATTAATATTAGGAAGATTATTGTTAAAGAATTTATTATTTATTTCGTGCCCCTTGTCATTAGTTTCAGGGCGGAAGATATCCGTATTGGGACAGAATTGGTTTTCGTAGCAGACGGCGATGGTGTTAATTTTGTCTTGAGTGTCTATAATTATAGAGTTTGTGTTTGTTTTAATATGAGGTATGCTTTGGAAAGGTTTTTTTAACTTTTTTTAGATAGTTCCATAAACTATTGTTATTATAGGTGCTAGGGAATCAATAAAACTTTTCCATCTAATGGGCTTATGGAATAAGTCTTTTTATAATGGCATTAATCCTATTAAGCTCAATTTTGATAGAGGGTACCTTAGTTCTTTGCCATGATTTTCTGATATTATTTCGGTGCTTAATATTTAGTTTAATATAAAGGGGAAGTTTTAAGTCATTATTAATAGGCAAACTGTTTTTGGCAGTCGCAAGGGCATTGGAGATAACAGTCGTTATGGCTCGTACAGCTCTATCAAAGTCGTCAGGGTTGTTAATCTCACTGTCGGGCAGGGGGGAGTCAGCAACCGTCCTAGTATAAATGTTCCAGTCAGTGAAAGTGGGAAGTGCCAAGGGCAGGAAGGGGAAAGTTAAGGGCAAGTGTGAGAATCACATGGACGTGGTCCGAAGAAAGTGCATCCTCAACACTGATATCAAGAGGTAAATTAATATTATTAAGTAAAGCAAAATCTATGGTGGTGGCTTCACCAAAATTTCCATATCTGGTGAGGGAGGAGGTAAGGCTATATCAATAGCCTTATCGTTAGCGTAGTTATTTATGTTCCTGCTAATGCTGCAAGTGCTATTGTAGTTATGGCAATTCGACTGAGGGTGATGCGCATTAAAATTTTCAAAGAGGATGACCTTTTTCCCAATGGAGAAAAGATCCTCCAGATCGGAGATGATGGAATTGCTACTGGAAGCTCATCTAATTTAAAACTAAGAGAAAATAGGTTTTTTTTTAGTCGGAATGATTTTAATTCTCTCTTCTCTCGAATCAATGTTCGAGATTATCAATATTTATCTGTAGGTACTCGTGTACGTATTTAATGTTAAGGCTGTTTCATAGGATTGTCATGTTATCCATGAACATAGCTAGTGTTGTATATAGTGGTGGTGACGGATATCACTAATAAGAATATTTTATATATCTTACAACCTTAGAAAACTCCTGTGTTGATGCACTTATGTGCTGTGGCAGACTTTGAAGGACCAATCGAGAACGTAGAGTGCAATAAATGCATTATGATACCGGGGAATTTGTACTTAATGAGCTAGTAAATTAAGGCCTTACTTTACCAGACGATTTCTCATATGAAAGAAAACAGCATCCATTTGCATCTTATGGAATCCATCATGAATTAATTCCGAAACTCGAAGAAGCTGATGTATGGTAGAGCTTTGGGTTTTTAAGAAAAAGTGTTAATTGTTTATGATATTGTCTTCGTTGACGAAGAGTTACTCTAATGCGCAATAAGTGCTCAACCACTTTGCTCAAAGAAGAAATTAAGCTGATCTGCCTGCAACTTTCGGCGGTCGCCTCCTGGTAATTTTTTATAGCTACCACAGTGGTAGTTTTCTCATTCAAATATTTCATCGAACGATGGCCGAATGGTTAGAGTGCTGGCCTTCGGAACCGGAGTTCGTGGGTTCGAATCCCACAGTGGCATGGATGTTCGTAGCCTTTCGGAATCGGCTTTAAGCTGTAGGTCCCGGTCTCATTAGCCCTCGTGTTGCAAAAAGTAGACCGTAGCACTCCAAACCAACCAACCAACCAAATATTTCATTAATAATTTTAATCAGAATAGCAACACAGTGGACACGGATAGTTGATTGCCTTAATGGAAATAGAATACTCACATATAGGGCAAGGTTATTTATAATATTTCCCACTTTTGAGTAGCTTGTAAACTGAATAAGGTTAGAGTTAAACGTACGAAGATAGTTGCTAAACAATTTATTTAGATTATCATCAGCTATATTGATTGTGAAAGTGAAGAAACTGTGTAAAATTGTTCATCGTGACAAATGTTATACTATTTGATTTAGGCTATTTAAAAGTTATATGAAAACTAAATCACTTAAACACCAATGGAAAAAAATTAAAAATTCTTTAACTGTTATCAAGGTTTTTCTTGTAATTATAAATTGCTTACAAGCTAATCTGCATTTTTCGGAATGTAGAGGATCTACTAATTAGTTTCCTCTTAAACGGCTTCTTTTTAACTGAACTTCCACTTTTACCTGCCGAATTAGTTTAAATATAAAAATAAAAAAATAAGCAAAAAAAATTACAGAAAGTTGAAAATTTTGCAATTACGCAATTTAAGCTTTAAAAATAGCTTTATTCTATATGAAACAGCAAGCATCGGCTTCCTCCACTGAATAATAATAATAATTTTTTAAAAAATAGCGAAACTGTGCAGTGAGTCAACGAATTTCCAGCTTTCAACAGAAACAAAGGGTTGAATTTTTTAAACATTCCTACAAATAGTATACAAAAATTTTGTAAGAAATTGATACCTTTAAAAAAGACTTACTGTAACTGAAAAAAAGTGTATTTCTATCAATTGAATAATTTTTTTTCCTTCTCCATTTTAATCAGCATTTCGCTTATGCGGCTTCCCCGTTCCATTTAAGCCAGTTAAGGGGGACCTGCACTAACGCCGATAGAATTCTGAATTTTCAATAGCAGAAACGTTTAATTTATTGCCTTGGATTGGATTCATTATGATTATGATGCTATAACTCTCTGATGTCAAAACTACGATTTTAGCAATATTATGTTGGGCATTGTGAGTATTAGTAGCTGAAGTGTTTGCAGTTAAATTGATCGATATAGTTGATTCAATGACACATTAACAATTCATTTAGCAGAACCTAGCTCTCCATGACTATTTTGGAAGCTGTAATCTGTTGTACTGCTATTCTTTTACCAACTGGTTAAAAATGAAAACATTAAAGTGTCAGAAAAAATATATAAGTTTATAATTCCTTCTGTATGCTTTTAATAAGGAGTTCTCAACCTGGGTCTGGTATGGTTTGGAGTGCTATGGTCTAGAGTTTCACTGCACGAGGGCCATTGAGATCGGGACTGGTTCAGAACAGCCAACAGTGGGATTAGAAAGCATGAACTCTCGTACCAAAACCTCAACTTGGGACCAAGTGTTATAAGGTTTCTAATATTGAGTAGACAGATACTGCTCGAGATTGATAGCAGTGTAATTTGAATCTAATTAAAGCTTTCTCAATGTTATTTACTTGATACATCCCAACAGGCTGCCTATCCTAACGGGTATAAGGTATTCGTGAAGTCACGCTGGAGAATCACCTTATTTTGATTATGTTCAGGAGGGGAGGGATATTTTTTCTCTCTCTCTCCCACCTACTGACTTCTCAGTGAGAGGTCATCCAGACATTTTATCTTGCACTATCCCCGTGTATACAAAGAATGTAACCTACTTATTAATTCCCGATGAAAAACAATTTTATCTGATAAAATTAATATATGGTGTATCCTAAATTGCAAAACGCAGTCTAAATGGGATATCCCGTTTACCGATCTTCACTTTTCCCTACAATGAGCCCATCTTTAATTTGAAACATCTTTACTATAGAAAAACAAAGTTCTAGTGATACGATTGATTAACGCTGCAAATCAAACAAGAAATTACATTCTTTTACTGAATATTCTTCGATTACTTTGCAGAGTTTGACCAGAATCTGCTCCCATGTTCCCAATTTTTTCCACGTATGTTTAGATAGATTGGTTTATAAATGGAACAAATGCTTTGGTGCCCATGGAACCTATATAATTTGTATCAACAGCCTTGTTGTTATCTGTGTATGACTTGGATTCGATCCTTGAACTTTGTTCGAAATTATTTGTTACCTTACTTTTTGAATCATCTCTCTCTCTCTCTCTCTCTCTCTCTCTCTCTCTATATATATATATATATATATATATATATATATATATATATAAATCCTGAATGGCTCAATTTGTAGATACTCTTTCAAAAACCTTGTTAAAAGTTTAATATAAGGTTAAAAATTGACTGTCAAAAAATCCAACTATTTAATAAATGTATTAACATAAAATACAACATTAATAATAAAAAATTATGCCAATAAAAATACACACCATATAGGTTATTTTAATCCATTAAAATATTTCTTGAAATGAGTTCCCTTAACAATATTATTCATTATTAATTGCTTTAATAACAACGTATGTAAGAAACATTGAAAATCAAACACCTGGACTAAATTTTAAAATTGATTTCCTCGTTAATAAACGAATTATATATGTACACAGTTCAACAAAGAACATTTTTCAAAGTTCTTTGTAAAATAATCTCCAAATAGAAAAGTGTATTTTCAATTTTTCTTCTAGTGGTCTAATTTCTTTTTCTCCCTCTTTCTCAAAATATTTCTGGACATTTTAAATTTTTCTTTTATGATGTGTAATGACTTTAAACTGGTTCTACCAAGCCCCTCGAATTGCTCTGAATACCTTCAGGACCAATATATGCAAAACTGTCATTCTTTGCATTTCAACCAGAAAGTGTAATCTTTCTGGTTGTGAAAGTGAAGTTCTTAAAGTGTTATTTGAGTGTAATCCACCTCACTGCCCATTTTCCAATAAAAAGTTTAAACTTTTTCTTTTCATAACTTCAATGCAAAAGTGTGATTAATTAAGCTTTTAAATAATATCTAGTGAGTTTTCTATATAACAATTTTTTTAAAAGTATTTAGCAACTTCATTACATAGAGGTCTACCTGTATGTATATGTATGCATATATATATTCAAAAATTTAAAATAACTGAAATAAGACAATAATTTTGGTATATAATTTTATTCTATACAAACTACAACATGAAGTATCAACTTATAAAAACTAAATATTTCGAAAATACTTTCAAGATAGTTTTTTTTCTCCTCACAAAGTAAGGTTTTATAGTAACAAGTGCACATCATTATTTATATAATCACATTAGAAAAGAAAATTTTGTTCAAAAACTTTAGAACACACCTTTTTAAGCAATACATTCTAACAATCTGAAGTTGCAGAAGTTACACAAAAATTTTAATAAAGATCGTAATACATGGAGATATACAAAAGAAAAGAAATCACAGCTTACAGAGTTTCTAAATTATTGATTATTGATTGAGAAAAATTTAACTTACGATTTGGCAGTTATTTTAGATAGCATAAATAAGACAATTATAAGTTTATATAATTTGAGCTAAAAGTATGTTTGGTTAATTATGGGAAAATATTAAACCCTAAAATCATGCAAACATATACACATGCAAGAAGTTAAAAGTAAAATAAAAATTTACATTGATGATATTATATAACAGTTTTTACACAATTTCTGCAAACCAGAATGTATCTATAGTAAAAAATTCAATAAGTATAAAAACACTCAATGAACATGTAATGGAATCAAGATTTCACAGCCACATTCTAAAAGAATCTGAATAAAAAATTCAATAATGCGAACTAATGATAATAGAAGAAATTAATGTTATTAACTTGTTAGAAGGATTACATATAAAAAAATATATATACATATTCTAAATTCATAATTTACTATAGAAAAGTAAACAGATATTTCACTCTTTTATAGGGAGTATGTTATCTACACAGCATGAAAAATTGCAGTAGTCTTGTGGCAAAGCAGTATTTTGAGGTAGCTGCCTATGAAAAGTTTTGTGGAATCTTCAAGAATGAATATTAGTCCTTGAATATATACTACATAATACAATTTACAAATACAGATAGATACTGCAGTAGCTTATAGCATAAGGCAATTATTGCTTTTGTGTGTGAACTAGTCTTATCTAAGTTCATTTGTACCAGAAAATCTTTGTATACCATTATAACATGCAACACACAATGATATAAAAACTGCTATATAAATGTGAAAAATGGGGATAAATTAAGTCATAGCACAATCACTGACATGTTAGAAGTAAAAACAAATACTTTAAAAAAATCTACAATCTGTCAAAAATACCAAATTTTATGAACATTGCAACTAGGTGAATTAAACACTCTGTACATGTAGCACCTTACAAATACTTTAATGAAAATTAATAGTTTAAATTCTACTATTTATAAATAACAAAACTAACAAATAATATTTAAAAGAAACATTTCTTCTTGTCAAGGGATGTAGCCTATAAAGAACAAAATAAAACAAAAAAACTTTATTATGACAAATATAAATTTGTACTAATTATTGATAAAGATAATACATTATTCAATAGAAATGGTAGCAAGCAAAAGTTTCTAGACACTTTTTACTTAAACATGTTGATAAAGAAAAAAAAAAAAAAAAAAAAACGCTACTGCATCAAAGGTTTCAATTTTACAAACTACTTCCATAATTGTTTTAAATATGCAATAGTTCCCGATCATGAAATTCAAATCACCAATGATTGCAAGTTTTGAGCAATTAACCATTGTAGACCATTAATTTTATTTGATATGGATAGTTACATAAAATATTTTTAAAAAATACAAGATTCTTTTACATAAAGGGTCATAGTCCTTCAGAAAGGCAATCCTCTCAAGCAGTTATTGAATGTTTTTCCAATTTGCAAGTAGACTATGGAAGATTTATTGTTCGGTATGTACTACATTATCTGCTATGATACTGTAGACTTGAAAAGTTTAAATGTCATTTAAAGAATTGAGAACATATATACAGTAAAATCCCATTTAAACATTTCTCATTTATACTTCATTTATATTTATTTGATGCTTAATCACAGTACTGATCTTAACTAGTAACATTCTTAACTATTGTAAAGATAATCTTTTGTTTAAATGATACAAACATTATAAAGCTTTAGTTATACATCATTTTCCCTGAAGAAAAGTGAAATAGCCTGACATAAAAGGCCACTTCCCCAGAGTATGCATAATGTAATATTCATATTACTTCAGAATTATGGACAATTGATGTATAATAGAAAACAAATTATCTGGTGCTACTTTAAATGGCAATGACAAAGAATGGGAAGTTATAACACTGTCCTTTAAATATCCACTGGACTCTGTTGAAAAAACATTCAATTCATATTGCTATATTTTTAATACTTCAAGACAAGAGCATGTTAGTTGATGATTCAAGACTTTTTTTTTAACTGGATGCCTATTACAATAAGTATAAAAACACTCACTATTCTTATACACATAAATAGTGTCACTAGTACTTAAATTAAGCAATAAAGTGCTATTTTTCAGATAATTGCTTTATTTTAAAATTTAATAACTTGTTTTTAATCTACTGCTAACTGTTACCCATCAAAACATGATGAAGTTTTTTCCACTATATGAATGGAGAAGAAACTGTGTTTTTTGCTCATGGTAGATTACAAAATCTATTCCTCGAACTATAGTCAATGATATCAGAACTATTACATGATATACTCATATTAAATATTCAGTAAACAAATTGTTTAAAAAAGTCAGTTCTAAACATTCTGAATATTTTCCATCCATTCTTAGAAAGTTTATATAATCTTTGGAGGTATAAATTGATAATCTCTAAAACTCATCCCCAAAAATAAAATTTTTATAAAACTGCCAACATTCATAACTCCAACTACTGTTTGCAGTCTAAATTGATGATGCATGTTTTTAGTATTGCAAATACAAAGTGAAATCATAAAGAAAAAAAAGAATCCACCACCTAATACTGGTATAAACTTCCCTCAAACCCATTGTGAGAAAAATATCAGCATAAACTCTTTAATTGAGAAGTAAATATAAGTGAAGACTGGATGCCACTATAAACTGAAAACTTCTACACCTACCTAATGTACTGAGCATGTGCATGCTCCCAGACATAATGTATACAAAGAAATATAAACTTTAATTGTAGATTCCTACTAATTAATGTCAATTATTTTCATAAAAACATGGGCTTACAGATCTATGAATAAATATATTTCATTTAAGACCAAAATGGGAAAGATTGATTTTCTTCTTACAGACCGTTAGGGAAAAAAACCCTTCCATTTTAAATATATAGATGCGGTAATATATACAAGTACTACAATCTTCAAACTACTTAATTTCACACCAGTTCCTTAAACAAAATATAAATGGTGCTTTACTGTATGTATATATAGATATATATATAAGTAACATATCAAAATTATTTCACTTTAATATCCATTTAATAACTTCCTATCTCCCATTCTAATTCTTTAAAATCTATTTTCCCAACCACAAAATATCTTCATCAAAGGAGTGTCATTGACTTAAAAATCTTCCCACCTATTTCCCAAAGCATTCTATGCAATAGATACAAATTTTCTGTTCACTCACAGCATTTCTCACCTGTTGCTGGCAAATGGCTCAGTTTTCCCCTTGATCTAATAGTTAAATTCACTAAGTTTCTGTTTCTCTGAGAAATATTTCTTCTTTGTCTAACTATGGGGTCCAACTCTGTACACATGTTTTTGTGTATATTCTCTCGTCTGTCACTAACTAGTAAAGGTGTCTTTTTCTAGCAACTCTTAAATAAAATTTCAATAAGATTTGGACTTATCTGCCATTCTCTTCAATGTGGCCTCACTGCATCTTACTTTATTACTGCTAGCTGATTAGTTTTTACTTGCCCAGGCTACTGGGCAAGTAAAAACATTAAGGGCTATATAATTATTGTCTCCAGCAGTTATTTTACTGGATTACACACACATATATGTATATATACCTATGTATGTATCTGAGTCTGTATAATTCTGTTGACTTGAAAGTTGTAATATAATGCAAGTTGAATTGTTTGCCATATGTTGTAAAAGATAAAGACGTAAAAGATAACTTCTGATGAAGTATAACTGATATTTCAAACTTCATGACAAATATTTTCATTCTATTTCATTTGTTTCAAGCTTATGTCATATACAAAGATCACTCTATAAATTTTATTTCAAATTGATAGATCTTGAAAAATTGCCACTGAATTTCAATGTGAAAAGTCACTTTTTTAAAAAATAAAACCCTATTTTATAAAACAGTGAATAACAAGGAGTGAACTAATAAGTACCATAAAGTAAATACTCTATTTTTTAATATAAATTGGTAAATTTCTTAGAGGAAATTTGCCCAAAGGGTTAACACTGTATAACATTCTAATGCAACTACTTAGCAATTATGCAAGATGCCTACAATATTGATCTTCAAAATGAACTAGAATCTAAAAACCTTTTAAAATTATATATATATATATATATATATATATATATATATATATATATATATATATATATATAAACATAAACATAAACAATTATATATTCTAATGTATATATTTGACCAGTTTCTCCAATATCTTTTCTATGTAAACAGCTCTCAATAAAGTATGTAAGTAAATCAACATTTTTGGTTCATTTCATTAACCATAATACTTGAATCCTTTCCTAAAATTCTTCTCAAGTTATTTTTATTATAGTTAAAATAATGGCAGAGATTTTCATTGAAAAAATAGTTTTGAGTAAAAACATAACTACAGTTTATTTTAATTTTTTTTTACAGCAAAATAAAACTCACAATACTGATAAAGCAAACTTTTTTCTTTGTACTTGAACTCCTATTTTTGTGATAGATAATAAGTAATGATTTTGAGATTTGAGGTGATATTAAGCTTTGTAATATTCTTCAATGCACTGTTTAAAAAGCTTTCTTTCAAAAATTTTTTGAGATAATTTCAATATTTTTTACATGGCTGACATTTAAAAAAAAATTTGGTAACTCTTTTCATGTATACAAAATATTTATTAGCTAGAAACTGTAATTTATAGAAACTGCCAATTCATTTTCATGGCAAACAACGTTTCATTAATGAGCTATAGTTCTACTTTTAATTAAAGTAAAATAATAGGCAAAATTGTTTTTAAAAAAGAAATAAGTAATCATGGTACTTTCTTCCTCTTCCCAAAAAAGAAAGATCAAAATGCTGCAAAATGACATTTCCAGCATAGCTGAAGTGCCCAGATGTAAAAGCATATAAGATTTCACTTTTTCCCCCTTTGCATGTGTGAGTAATCAGTGGGCATTTGCATACATATAATTTTTTAAAGACAAAATGATCTGAATGTTGAGGATGAGATCACTGATAATAAAGTTTAAATTAGTAATCATTATGCTGCATGTATTTTTCTAAAATCTCTAGAAGACTGTCTGCAAATGTCTACATTTCTTATAATTTCAGAACATAGACTAAGAATAACTGCAGACTGATAAGATTTATTTCTGTTAAGAACAACTGCATAATTGAACTATATAATAGCTATCATAAATGTGTATTCAAAATTGTAGCAGCAACATCATTTCAAATATGGTAAGTACATAGTGGTTAGGTAGTGGTCTATATGTTAGACATCCAAATGATTTTCTGTTATTATATATTTCAAGGAGAAAAAAATCCATTTGTGATGAACATAACACTGAAAGTTGGAGAATAGATTAAAAGAAATCAGATAAATCATTATTAAGTTTCCACTTAAATTCTCTATATGCAGATATCATCTAACAAAAAATGTGGAAAATTGTTATGACTTCTCAAAAATATGAAAGGTACAAACCTAGACAGTGATAGTGATTTTTTTAGTCTGTAAAGGTATGCATATCTTCTAATTTTGGAATGAAGTTCTATGAATGAGACTAAGCCCAAAAATTATGTTTGGGAAAGATGTCTTATTTAAGGTTTAATAAATATCCTAATTAAGTTAGTTGATTTGGAGTACAAAAAGTAATGTTTCCTCAAATGCTACTTGCACTAGGATCTATAAGTTGGTACTGAATGACTATAAACAAACATCGATGAAAAGTATGAGACTCAAACCAGACACAAGTTTTGATAGATAGGCATGAAAACTCTGTACAAGATTAATTTGAAATAGCATGTTCCCTGTTATTGATCCATGAGGATTGTAAATCTATGCATAAGTTCACAATATTATTAAGAAATTATTAAAATATTCCATTAGAAAATAGAGTTACATGAAAGTTATATTACATAGAATAATATATTAAAACATTAATAATTAAATTTAAAAAAAAATTAACAGCAGAATAATAAAAGAAACTTACCGGTCAATATTATTATTGCAGTTTGTTGAGCAGAAATCAATAGGCTTTTACTTGAGTATAAATAAATCAGTAGTGCTAGTCTCAAGGGATTAAGTGGTAGCAGCTTTTAAAAAGCATTACGCATACATTAACACATACACACATGCACACATAAAGGAAAGTAAAAGCAGCCTGGATACAACATTAACAAAGTTACACACATGGGAAGATTATATCACTGAGGCTAAATATCAAATTTGACATTTCACCTCAGCTTTCAAGGCAAGCATTCTTTTTGCAGGACAAGTTAGATAACCAAAACCAAAAAGCTTTACCATAAAAAGAGGAGTATTTGATTTCTAAATTATATACATAAATAGAAACTGATGTATACATGCAAACCAAATATGAACAAATGACTAGAACATGCAAAATAAAAAGCACAAATAAATCCAATTAGCATTCATAATACACAAAGCAGAATACAACCAAAATGCCACAACATACAAATTAAGTAAGTACATTTTGAGCTAATAATTTCAACAATTACAGGACTAGAAAAATATTACATCAGTATTTTCTATTATTTTCAATAATTCTATTACTTTGTTTAATGAATTTGACTATACAGCTTGGATGTCCAAGATAAAGTTTATTACAAAGTATTATTACACGAAAATGAGACTTAGTCCCTATATATGCTACCTCAGTTTCGAGTTTGGTCATATTCATATGTACTCATACACACATACATTCTTCCAAACATACATATTAGTCTGTATTTTCTATAACATATATATATGTATATATATACATATATATATCAAGACAAAGACACATATATACATATAAATGCATAGTACATATGCATAAAAATAAATAAATGTATATATATGCATTTTTTAATACATATACGTTAACACATATTCATAGTGCACATACATATATATGTATGTATATTATATACTGTATATACAGTCACACATACATATATGAATTTATTTTTAAATAAAGATTCACATAAATAAATGTAATAATAAAACCTGGTGAAATAATTCTATGTGAGAAAAGAAAAAAATTCTAAACTATGATTGAAGAATAGAACACTAATCATTCAAAATACATTCAAAATTCCTTTCAAAGCTAAGCATCAGTAATTTTGATGATGTCTAGAGTTCAGAGAGTTAATTTCTAAAAATAACTTCACAAAAACATTTTAGGAAAGTCTATAATTCATAAAGCCAAAAGTATGTAAAATTTTAAAAGTATGATTTGAACAGCTCAGACTGTGGAAACATTGCAAAAAGCTGAATGTAGTATATAAAATTTGAGACTTTAACTACATTGACATGTACTGGAAGTAATTAATGCTCATCTATTTCGATTTCACAAACGACAGAACTGTATGTTCATTCTCATATTAAAAATATTTACATTGATGCATTAAATGCAGCAGAAATGAAGCTAATTTAAAGCAACCTTTTGAGGTAATCATGTTTGGCTAAAGAGCTTACAATGAATATTATATTTTATAAGCAATAAATATTTAAAAAATTGAGAGAGAGCCAAATTTGTTATGTATTCAAAAGGCATATGTAGACCTCTCATTAATATAGAAAAAAAAATTACAATGTACAAAAGTCTGCAAAGAAAGATATTCTAAGATTTTGTATCCTTATAGACAATATTGATAAGATAACTCACATTATCAGTACACAAAAAAGCTTTATTCTGTGTTAGCAGAAAAAAAAACTTAACATGTAAAGCTTAAAATGAAGAAAGGAAATAATAACATAGTAAAAAGATCATAATATTTTATAAGTGGACTTCATTCTATTCTCATTTAAATGAACATTAATATAAACAAAAAGTAAAATTCCCATTAAAAACTGGATGGGAATAATTATTGAATAAGCACTTGTATAATGTATATAAGTTGAAATATAAATGTTATTTATTTTAAAAGAAATGCAATACTGTTAATCATTTTGGCACTCTAATGAGATGTGTTTTAAACTTTGGTGACCTGCAATTAAAAGACACTAGAATATATCATACGCTTATTTGGAAGGAAGATCACATTTTCAGAGTCACATATAGCAGAAATGTCTAAAATACTCAATTAACCTTCTTAAACTATAAAAATATTAGCATATTGTTAAGATTAGGTTGGCATTAATAAAATGTCAATGATTATTAAAATTTCTGTGAGTAGAAGAGTAACAACAAATGAGTTAAAATTTATGTAGATAAATGGAATGGAATATAGGTTTTTTTTTTGAGTAATTTGGAAGGACTTTGAATAAACAATTGATAATCAAAAATACAACTGGAAGATATGCTTGAAAGTCATAATATAATCAGGACAATTTTATTTAGATTTTTTTTAAAAAAAAAAGGAATAAATGCTGGACTCAAAATCAAATTATTAGAAAAAGAGGCTACATAATACAAATATTAGAGTCAGTAAATTACAAGCTCCAGTATCCACATATATTGAAGGTAAAAATTATGGAATGTTACGAATATAAGTATAACATTTTAGTTTTAGCATGGGCAAAAAAATAATGGCAAATAAAGAGGTCTTAAAGTTATTCTTTTGTGTCTTTTTAACTCTTTGTCTATCTACTGCAATATATATAGTAAAATTCATTTCTATATAGAACCAACTGAACTCTGTAGACACCAAACAAAATTCTGATGAAAATTACATGGAACATAGTTCATTTACCCGATTAAGTTATACTGGAATGAAATGATGCAATTATTCAGTGACATATGCAGAAAAAGGATAGAGCTGTAAAAACAATAAGTAGAAATAAACTTCTTGTTTTACACTTTATTTTGGCAGATTTTTTTTCTTGAGCTGAAGATGTTTTTCTTGCTGAAGGAGGACTTATCCCAAGAAGTATGTAAAATGTTTTAAGGTATGTGCCTACACTAAATTCAACATTTCAAGAAAGATCCTCAAATTTTCTTATATTTGCATTATTTATAGGCTGAATTTAGAAATCCAAAAATGCCTTCATTTTGTTTGCACAATAACCAGAAGCAAATTTATTTAAAAGGCTTTTTTTTATTTTTAATAACTTTGCATTCTAATATCTCAACAGTAGCATTTGGAATAAATGAGAATTTAAATGCAATAATAGAAATTACACAATTTGAAAAATATGAACATTCCTATCCTACCCACTAACAATATATAAATTCAAATCTTTTTATAGTATAAACTAACATTTTCTATGTTATTGATTAATTTGCATCTGATAGCTATAATAACCTATAAAGGCTGAACATCCTTTTAAGACAGTTAATAAAACAATATGCAGAATCTCTCTATACTTTCTTGGAATTTTTGTTTGAATGGCACCCTATAAACAATCTCACAGCTTTTCAAGCATGTGCTATATTTAGCCTGCCATATGACAGGATCAGTAAAACTTTTAATTTCCCAGAATTGTAAAGTACTTTATGAGGCAGGTAAAAAAATGATTTGTTTTTTAGCTGAGAATTATCTGGTACACGCTCAATAATTTGTTTATCTTCATACTCCTCTAAAGTCTCATGATACTGTGAATGCAGTTTAGAAACCTTTTATAACTATGCTGACTAAAAATTATTTGTTTTGAACTTTAATCGCTTTTAATTTTGCTAACCCATCAAGAATTCCAATATGGATACCTCTATCCATTCCAAGTCCAACTGCTTCATAAATTCAAGGACAGAAAACAAACTATTATTAGGAGATTTTTATTTATTTGAATCAACATTTTACAATTATTTGAGACTTGTATTTGAATTAATTTTTGACCAGGTGCATTGACTGAAATCAGTACAAATAATATCAATTATAATATTTTACTTTAGAATAGTGTGTTAACATGTAATAGTAAATCTATGTTATCTTGAACTATTAATTTTTGGAATCATTTTATAATATAAAAAATGGCTGTCTACAAATGAGGACAAGTTAAAATTTTTAAAACTAACAGTCATTTAATATCATTTTTAAAAAAACAACCCCAGAGTTAATAACTTAGGTTTGATTTAGAGCACTACATCTACTGTTTTGCTCACAAAGTTTAATATGACTGACACCTACTGCTTAAAGCTGAATCCGAATGGCTACAAACATCCATGCAAGCAGCAGGATTCGAACACATGAACTCCAGTTCTGAATAACAGTACTCTACCATTCAGCCATCATTTGGCAATAATAACTTAGATTTCAGATAGTCATCAATATGTATTTAGAAAAAATGATTTTCATCATTGATGGGCTTAAAATTTCAAATATGTTGCTTGAGAAACATTTTAAAAATTATATTTGATGCAATGAGTATTTATCAGAATGTTTTCTTCTTTTTAACTAAATCATGAACTAAAATTTAATGTCTCTGTATTTATTTATTTTAACTAGAAAAGTGAGAGTGTTCTTTAAAAGAAAATTTGAGTTTTTGTACAAAGCTTTGAATATTTCAAGCTTTTAATCCTTCAAGCTCTAATTCACAATACAGGTAAATATGTTAATCATATGTAATATAAACATTGTTGCATATTCATTGTAAAGTCTTATAGGAACTTTATAAAATACAAATTCACTAAAATTTTGCTAAACGTTACCTAGGTCTGAAAAAATTAATTATAATTTTTATTGAAATTATATTTCCTCCCATAATTTTTCATACTATTTTAATTAAAAGCATGGGTTTTTCATTAAAATTTTAAAACTAAAAAGTACTTCTAAGGTAGGCACACACCTTAAACAAGGATTGAAGTTGTCGGATGATAAGGTAGCATAATTTTATATAATAAAAAAGCTAATTATGCAAAGAAAATAATATAATTAGGATAATTTTCTACAAAAATATCTTCACTTGAGTAGATTAACAAACTATTATACAAAGCTTATTTATGGATTTTCTATAGCTTGCCTACTCTGTTAAAATTAATCACTATAATATCACTAACAAGTAGACAAAAAGGATACCATATGCATACTTTTGATTATTATAATGCTAAAAAGACAATTTAGCTATCAAAATTCAAACTCAAACCAACTTTATATTTTATTTCTAGTTTCAATTATTATATCTCATAAAATGAGTTCAAAGCTATGATTTAAGTACTCTTATAGGCGTGATTGTCTATTCTTTAAAGCTATTACTTTATATGTATGCAAGTAGTTTAATAATTATCAGCAATTTTTTCATATCATATATGAAGTTTCTGAAAGAATCACAATTCCTATTAACCAACTGTACTTGCATTCTTAGCCTTAAAACATTGAGATCATTCTTGATTTTATAACATTTCTTAACAAAATATAGTAAATATTAGTATTAGTAACATTTTCAATAATTGGTGCAAAAATTTCGCTTTAAGCAATATAATTTATGATTTGTTAAAAGTTCATCTTATATATGAGATCATATAATCACATGAATCAAGCAAATCTAAGGCTACTGCTAAATCCTGAATTTGATTGTAAAGAAGAAACTTATAGCTCAATAAAATTTACCACTATTACATTCAAAAATTTATATCAGAATACTCAATAGGGAGTCTTAAAGATATAGCCCAAACTGTAGAGCTTATTTCTGTCTGTTTAGTGCATTATATGATACATAATAATTTGCTTTCATTATTTGGAATACTGGCATGCAATTAGATATCCACTGTTAACACTCTTATGCACATGTAAACTGTTATGACGAAACCTGTTATAAATTATTTTTAACTCATAATTATATTATATACTTCACCCAAAACAAACAGATTTGTAGCAAATCTGGTTTTACATAGTTTTTACCTATTTTGTTTCTACATATGCCACTGATAATGCTAAAAACTTGGACCTTACTCTTCCACATATTCAAGGGTAATACCTAATACATACATTTTAGTATTCTGATAAGTGGAAGACAGAACTCAAAAGTACTTATTGTATGTTAGGCAGCTTACGAACATCAGCTACTTACAGCAATAAGTGCAATACCAGCTGATTTCAAAGAGGGTTTAGGTTTGTGGTCAAAATGCATAGTTATTTCCCTAGAGACAGCACTCTGCATATCAGTGTCCAAAGCACTAACAGCCTAAAAATGTAAATAAAATTTATTATCATCATTTGGAAACATTCTATATAATTAAAAAAACTTTTAAATTAAATATTATATTTCATTGTTTAACCAGAATTTTTTTTATTAAAATAACAACAATAATAATAGAAAATACAACTCTTGCATTATCTCACATTATTTTGATACTATAGGTTGATATAAGTACATGTAATTGTATTATAATTTTTATATTTCTGAGCATTTAACTTTTAAAGTTCAATTAAGATCAAGGCACAACAACCTGATATAACTTGGGCCAATTGAAGTTTATAAAATTTTAGACTATGAATGTATAGGTATGAGTTTCTATTCTAGCAGTAAATTAGGACACTTAAAAAAGGAGATTTGGCTACAAAATACAAATTTAACTACAAAACAAACAAAATGGGTACAATAAAATAGAGATCGTTATAAAATTTAAAATGCATGCACAAATAAATAATTTATCTTAAAAACAAAAGATTAACATGGAAAATATTATATTTTCAACCTAAAACAGGTAAGTCAGTCTTAGATACCATTGGTAGACTGTTTGAATAATTGTTATTTTACACTCATTTAAAGGTAAATTAATATGCTAGATGTAGAATTGATACTTCTGTAAATAGTATGCAATTAACTGAATGTAATCATAGGAGGTTAAAACATGATTGAGTTCACCTGCAGGAAAAAAAAGGGAAAACCAAAATATTTACTTCAGGAGAAGCAATTTCTTTAAGAGCAGTATCAACTATACTATATAGAAGTGGTCCTCATTTGTTATACACTCACATTCTTCTATTTTATTTTTGTAGCAAATCAATAATTAAAACCTACTTCTTAATAAATTTCAACAGATACCATTAGAAACATTGCAGGACCAAGGTACAACAGGTTCACACACACACACACACACACACACACACACACACACATATATATATATATATATATATATGACACAGATGAGTGGTTAAGGCATGGAAGACACATTTCATTGCATACATAAAAACTTCTTTATTGTAATCCTTTTGTCTATGGCTATGCCATTAAGATATCCTTTGTTCTCCTAATTTGCCGTGATAAGTATGGAGGATGTTATCAGCCCGAGTTCTCACTCAGATGTCTTTTTTGGCGTTGCTACCAGAGCAAATTCCTATGTCTACTTCTGTGTCAGCTTTTTTACTCTGTATAGTTTTGCTCGAGGGTGTGTCTTTCTCCTATTACACTGTTATTAATGAGTTCTAACTATTTTTAATTATAGCTCACTTAATTCTTAACTTTCATTTTTAAACCTGATATATATTTATATATATATATATATATATGTAGAGAGTGAGTAATACAGTACAGTTTAGTTCAAATAAACAAGCTATGATCACAGTGATATATACAAATTATACAATAAAAGTTTAAACCATGGTCTTTTATTCAATAAAATAACTTTCAAGAGAAATAAAATAGCTTGAAAGATGAATTTAAATTCCACAGAGATAGTCTCTAAGTTACTATACTGACAATGTTAAGCCTAATTTTATTACATACTAAAAACAACTTTCCAATACATAGGAAAAGAAGAAATACCGAAACAAGAATTTTATTCATTCAATACAATTTTGCACACATATTTGAATTTGAAAATAATGCTTGTCACATTTTTCAGACCTTTTTTTCTACTTCTACCAAGGCAATCAAGTGTTGTCAATGTTACAATTTCCAAGAAAAATATAATTATGATTACATTAGTTAAATAGAAGGTTTTGATTAATTGTTAAAATTAGAAAACCAAGAGGTGAATGAATAAAAATCTATTGTTAATATCCTCATGGGTTTTGAAACAAATGACTATTTAACTGGAAAATTCCTTTGTTTGAAAATAAAGAAAATTGACAAATCCAGAGAAAGTAAATACTTAAAAATATGAATTTGAAACAATTGTATTAATATGTAATGCATCTATGTAAAAATAAATATACCAATTAGAACAGAATGACTTCTCTACCTGGCAATTTTTGTTATTTAGATATTTCTTTGAAGTACAAATTTGCAACCAATTCTACATGATTAAAACATCCATACAAATAAATAACTATTGACTATGAGTAACATACACACACACACACACACACTCTCTTATACACATATTAAAAAAAAAAAGAATGAAAAATTCGGAGAGATTTTGATGCTTCAAAGATAGTTCAATTTACCAAATGAACATTATCTAGTTAAACTGACAAAATATTAAATCAATTATTACTTGGACCCAAGGATGATTCAATACTTCAGAAGCAGAATATCTCTCATCTGGATTGACTTTTAGCATCAGCGTAATAAGTTCCTAAAATTAAAATTCAATTAAGATGTATGCATTGATATAATTCATTGAAATAATATATGTAATTCATTAAATTCATATTAAATTATGGAAATTATATTGAATTATGTATCTCATTGTATCATAATAACTTATAATGTTTAATTATGTTTTTCACTTTTTATTTATTTATTTTTTTTAGCCAAAACATTTTAATATTATTTTCAATGCTTCTTGATAATTTTATTTCCAATGTGCATTCCAGTGTGATGTGAGGAAAATTTCCTTCAGCTTATCCCAATTAATTTCCTTTGTAAACTTTTACCCCAGCTTACCTCCACAGGTAAGGACATATTAAATTATAATTTATTTTGGATGATTATTTCACAAGTAACAATATATTATTTATCACCAGAAGCTTCCAGTTGCTCTTATATTTAAATATTAATTAATATTTGACCATTCTCTAGCTATTTCTTTTAGAGTTATTGAATATATTTAGGATACTCCAATAATAAAATGAATCAATATGAAATTTAAAAAAAAATCTAATGATTTATTGAGCATTTTAAAATCTATCAAAAAATTTGAACTACAGAACAAATAAATAACAAAAATATGTATGAATTAAGGAGCTAACTTGAGAGGAAAATGTTTCACCTTAAAAATATTACATATACACACATATATTATTCTTAAAATTCCCACTTACCTTAGCAGAATCAGAAACATCATCCCAAAATGGCTCAGGGAATTCATATTTTCCAGCTAATATTTGAGAAAACAGCTCTTCTTGATCTTGACTAGAAATGAATGTTTTTTGATTAAAACCTTATACAGTAACTTTAAAAAAATGTACAAGATATAATCCTAAATAAACCATAAAGAATTATTTTGTTTAGAAATATATTATCCACATATCATACATAAAAATATAATTTATTAAATTTGGCTGTTTTAATTAGTATTAAAGCAGCCAAACATAACCAAATACAGACAATTAAATTTTATTTTTATGGTCATTCTTATTTTTCATCCTACTAAAAATGCCTTAAACATTGTGTTTTGCAGTCTAATTGAATTAATCAACAAGAGGGTTCTTTCATCTATTAAAAAAATAATAATACCTAATGAAAGGTGCAAACCCACACAGAAGTATGTAAGTAATAACACCAGCAGCCCAAATATCAACCTTCACACCATACCTGAAATAAATTTTTTTTTGCATCAATAAAGAATAAAGGCTGAATTTTAAAACATAAATGTGGATATCAAATATATATTAAAAACTGCACAAGTTTCAACATTATCAATAAGGATTAGAAAATACAAAAAAAGCTTTTAATTTTTTCAGTAATGATACATAAAAAATTTAAGTAACAATTTTAAACAAACAAAATCATACCCAGTTTCTGCCAAAATTTCAGGAGCGACATATGTTGGAGTACCACAAATGGTATATAAAGGTTCTTTCACTTCAATGGCTAAACCAAAGTCTCCTAATTTAAGAGAGCGGGTTCCATCTTCATGAGCTACAACCTACAGAAAAAAAAAAACAGAAATAAATATATATAAATACTGAATATTTATTTGTATTTTATCTATCTTAAGCTGCAAGCTTAATTTTTTTATTTAATTTTTATGGATTAAATAATAAAGAATTTTTTTCATTATATCTTCTTTATGAAAAATTACCCAATTTGTAACAATTATGTTGTAAAAGAATATATTTACACATCACAAATTTTTATTATGAAGTTAGTTGTATTTAAATTACTTTATATTTCACAGACAGGACAAATACTTTTAAAATCAACAATTATAGAAATATATAACTTTTGATCTATGGTACAATATGATTAATTGTATTGTGTAACTAAATATACCTATAAATAAAAATAAATAAAAACACATAAAAATCCTTTAATTGTAACCAGAACGAACTTTTCCTGAAACAGTTTGCAAAGGGATAAGAAAATTGACAAAATCAAAGTTCAGCTCACTTAGGGATTTGGTCTAAAAGTTGATGTAGATTGCTGAACTTGGCATAAGCTTGCTTGGCACTATGCTTCCTGGTGATGGTTTGTTGACCATAAATATGATGGTCAACTATTTTGTTACATGAGGGCTAAAGAGACTAGGACATATGTCACAGATGTTCTTAGTTTTGATGATATCATACTTATATGCAATTTCTAAAGGACTGATATTCATCTAAACATCGAGAATAAATTTTTTGACAATATATTACTTTGGTATTTAAAATGACATTTAAAAATCAGTAACTCCCAAATCACCTGGGAATTTCTAGACGTTTATGGGTGTCATTTTTTATGGTTATATATGTCATTTTACCGTTCATCTAAGTAATTAAGATTACCAAATAAAGGCTTACATTTATTTAAAAATTCATTTTAGTTTTTAATTTATATTATATAATAGAAAAATAAACAATTTCAAAGACAAAATAAACCATTTTCATAAAATGAATAACACATTTTATTTAAATATATATATATATTTAAGTTTAAGAAAAAAATAAAAGTACAATATTTTGTGATGACTGATTATTTATCCTTGCACTTAGTCTACAAAAATTACCTATATTTTAAAGAAAACTAAAATATTCGATTAATTTACTTACAATTTTTTCTAATTTTAAAACTTTACTGTATGGTCACCAATCTTAATGGAAGGCAAAAAAGCACTAACCATATCATGATTACTAATCAATTTGACCCACCTAAAAGCTTCCCAGAACTTACATGTATCACCATACAAAATTTCATGCAGACTGATCCAGCCACTTTAGAAAGCATTGCAAGCAGACAGGCATATAGAGGATTATATATGTATATATGTTTATTTTTAAAAATATTTAACTGAAAATTATACCCTGTATAGTTTAAAAGAAGAAAATTTTACACTGAATAAAAAGCAATTGAACTATAATGTCTTTAATTTTTTTAAACAACCAGACAATATATGATGCTTATATTTTACGCCAACTCTTGTTTTCCAGAATTCATAATAGGATAATAAAGCAGCAAATAAAAGATAAAATAAGAAGAAACTGGCTTGTTGCCTGTAAGCACATATAAATAAGAGATAACAGCTGATACTACAGTACACCATTAGGATAAATAGGGTCTTCAGAATTATTAGCACTTCTATGATGGTAAATTTGAACATGTGACCTGGAATCTATGACAGAATACAAACAGTACTTATCAGAGAAGCAGGGTGATTAGTTATATATGGGTAGCAAGCTTACTTTTGTACTTTACAAGTAGAAAACTTTATGCTACTAGTTATTAAGAACGAATAACTTAGGGTTGTAAGCTACTAGTTCTAGCATGTAAAACAACTAGTTCACCAGTTGTTTCCATGGTTGACAAATCGCTACTAAGTAAAACAATTTTCTGTATCAAAATGCAGTGTGTTAACCTATTCATTTTTAATTTGTTTTACTATATAGGGAATATAAATTTTTACTTTTAAATAACTATATGCTTCTGTATACTGATGAATGTCCACAGATGCAACTGCTTCATTAGAAAGAAAGATTTGATCTACAAAATATGTGACTGAGAAAAAGTATTTTTTGTTGTGCTGAATTAAAATAACAATAGCAACTTACCAACAAATTCTCAGGTTTTATATCCCTATGTACAATGTTTAGGGAGTGCAGATAACATAATGCACTACTTAAATCATGTACCATCAAGCTGGCATCCTTTTCTGTATATTTGGTTGCAGTAGTTATTGCATCAAATAAATCACCACCCTAGAAAAGTATAAGTATTTCAAATTGTTTAACCATTTAAATTATTCTTAAAATTACAAGAAACATACTAAGTATCAAAATCAGAAAAAAAAATCTTAAAATACAAGTAATAAATGACAAAAAGCAGTAAGTATGATGAATAAAACTCTTATTTTTAAAAAAGTTAAATTAATTGCAGTTCATGCTAACACTGCATAAAGAACCTTTCAGCAAATTTTCAATTTAAAGCAAAAACAGAACTATTTCTGGGGTTAATAAAAATAAAATTTCTCTACAGAATACCCCAAAAATGTATTATAAATTCAATGTTATACCAGTCATGGATCAATAAGGATTTTTAATGAGCACACACAAATTATAACTATGCAAAATATATTTATGTATGACTTTCATATCTATCCTTTTGTCTTATTAAAATATATTTTATATAAATAACAATTTTATGTTTTACTAACTTATATTCAGATATTTTAGTAACAATTAATCTTAATAGTAAGATGATTTGATATACTTATTTAAGCAATGCCAGAAAAGAAAATTATGTTGCAGTTACAATTTTGTTTTGTTACTTTTCTCCCAATACTAAAAATCATTTCACTCACACATATTTATTAAAAAATAAAATTTCAAAGATATAAATTTGTTTAGACAGTCAGCAATATATATCTTCTCAGGTCACAGATTTATCTATTTAAAAAGTGATAGTAATGTGTAAATGTATAACAATTTTAGATAAAAGCTTACTTTGACTAATTCCATAACAAGGTACAAATGATTCTCATAATCAAATTCCTCAATTAACTGAACGATATTTACATGCCTCACATGTCTCAAAATAGCAACTTCACTCTGGATCATATGCCCCTACAATAAGGATGTTAAGTATTAATATATCTATTAAAAAACAAAAACAAGCTGTAGTTTCATAACAATATTCTATCCAAAAGTAATTCCTTAAATTTATGATACATCAAAAATTTAACACTACACAATATTCTTAAAAACAAAATTTGCAAAAATTATTTAAGCTGTATTAATATTGTTAAGATAAAGCATGTATAAATGTATATCATACTCTTCCTTTGCACTTGTGTTTATCAATGACTTTTAAAGCATATTCAGTTTTTGTGACTCTGAAAAAGAGAAAAAAATTTAATGATGCATTAAAAACTACAAATATAACAGATATAAATTTGAAAGGGAATATATTTAGAACATACTTATTTATACATTCATGAACAACAGCAAAATTGCCATCACCAATAATCTTGCCAATATCATACTTCTGTGTTATGTCATGAGGAATTGGAGATGATAACTGTTCATGACCATTTTGATAATCAAGTCCCGAGTGGCTCTATAAAAATTATAATTTGCCAATGTAAATTTTGTTCATACTAAAACTTTAAAACTGTATGTTTTTAAAAATTATTTTACAGCAAGAATTTTATTAAAATAAGCTTTAATATAAAGTTCAAAAAGGCAGACCCCTACCCAAGCTTAATGACTTAATATTTGAGTCCTTTTTATGCATACTACATAAAGCAAACATTTCTGGAAATGCTATCTGAACTTTCTAGATTTTATACTCACAAAGTCATACTTACCCAATGTCTTAAACCAGGAGACATTTCAAATTCCCCTACTAGCAATGGAGATGCAGAAAAAGAACTTCTACTACTATCACATGGTGACTCTGCAAGAAACAAAGATGATTACATTAGATTTATAGCTCAAGTTATGCAACATTTCAACTTTATAACTTAAAATAGCAATTTGTTTCTGAAATTTTTTTAAATAATTGATTTTAAAAACATTTCATCAAATCTGATAAAATAAAAGAAAAATCAGGGAAGTAAGTTTAACAGAGCACCTAGAGATATAAAGCATAACCTACCCAAACCATCAAACAGAATAATGATTGCTATAATTAATAAAACATTATCAATTTGAAATTAAATACAGGGCTGCATTAGCAAAACCCAATAGCCCTTAGGCATAAGAAATGACACAAATTTCATTTTATTAAAAACTACTGTATGAAATTTAAGTATCCCACTTAAAAGATTGACTTACAATCTGCATGTTACTAGAAGCAGATGGATAAGTTAAAAGATGGTTGTATGAGATCTCAAGCTAATGCAATTAAATTCAAAAATGAAATTGAGAACATTAATTTCTTTTATTAAAATATTGATTTTTAAATTTTTGGGTTTAATATAAATACTAATTAATAAAAATACTAATTATTGTCATAATGACTAAACTTTTCAACAACTAAAAAAATATTGTTTATTCCATTTAAATTGACAAAAATGAGAAAATATAAAAAAATGGACTTTAGTGTCCATTGGTGTCTGAGTAACTCATATACCTGTATCATTTCAAGAACATAATGAAAATGAAAAAAGTGGATTACTCATAAAAGTAAATAAATAAGAGCTAAAAGGATGAAGTACTTTATTAGCTACAGCATTTCCTGCTTTCTAATTATTAGTCCCAAAATAAATATTTGTTATCATTTAAGATAAATCTTTGTCAAGCATAACACTCAGGTATGCATTTACTAGCACATGTTAAAATTCTTTAGATACTATCTTTAGACAATTGCATAAAAATCATTAAAACATTTAAAGCAATTACAGATAAAATTAAAATCTTGAAAATTAAAAGAAAAATATTACTTCCATTCCTGCATAGCTCTTCAAGACGAGATGAAACTCTTTTAGTTGTAGCAAGTACTTGAACAATATTACCTACTTCTTGACAACTTTTCACATATTTACTTAAGCTGATACCATCTTTACATGTATAAGCAAGGTATCTGTATTCTGTAAAGATGATTAAAATTAATAACATACTTTGAAACTAGTAATGAATAATTTACACAACAGTGAAAATTTTATATACCTTCAACATCAAGCTCAAAATCACCATCAAGACACTTTTCTGATCCATATGCAATAAAGACTTCATCTTTTAAGAAGAAATCAGCTAAGCTCGTGACCTAGAATGAAGAAAAAAAAAGTATAAATTTATGATAGATTATAACCCTTTGTGTGAATGAAAATATAATATAAATACCAATCCTTGTATTAAAAACTGTGAACCTGTACATATTTCTTTGCTCTCTTGTTTACATATACTTGAGACTTGGTGTTTAACTGACCAAATGGGATTATTAAATTTTCAAACCATTACAGGAAGAAAACTGCAATTCAACCAATCAATCTATACCACAAAAACAAATTTATAGAAGGTGAAAAAAAGTCATTATTTGTCTATATAAATTTGGAATAAATTTATTTTTATATAAAAGAAAATAATGGTTAAAAATTTTCATGCAATGAAATACATTATGAGACTGTTTAATTTTAAAAAGAAAAATAGTTTTCAGTTTCTCTTCGCAAAGATATTAAAACGAAAAATATATAAAATGAAAAATTTTTTATACCCGTGAAATTTTTCTAGATTTCAAAATAACCTAAGAAGTGTTTTAACTGATTAAAATATAAATGTCAAAATTTTAGAAATAAAAATTTTGGAAGTAATTTCAATCACTCTTTCTAAAACAGTAAAATGCATGCCTGAGCCTTAAAATAACATTTTTTTTTTTTTTCAAAAAAAGGTTATAATAAGTAACTATGCTCAAACAATAGGAGTTATTTGAATTCCACACACATAAAGAGAAGAAGCTAGGAATAGTTATTCAAAAGCTAATACCAAAATATCAATGGTCTATGAAATAACATGCAAATACTCTAAAAAAAAAAAAAAAAAAAATTGCTAGAATAAATTAGAAAATGGAAAGTATTAAATATCAAATCTTATATGTGTAGTTATTTGATTATTTTTACTGAAACTTTTTCTCCTTTTAGTATTAATATTATATATATATATATATATATATATATATATATATATATATATATATTATACCTCTAACCTGTTATGTAATGCTAAAGATGAGATGAAATGTACTTATTAATATGAGTATAGTAATAGTACTAATATAAAACTACACAGTTAAAAAAATGAGACAAATTTTTTAAAAAATCTGAAAAAATTACATACCTGTATAAGAAAATTAATTTTATGGTTTGATTCTGAGCACTATGGTCTGCATTTGATAAAGGCTAATAAGTCTCGGATCTACATTCTGAATGGCTACAAACAGCCACTCTATTAGCTTGAGTCCACAGACTCTGGTACTAAAAGGTAGTACCCTACTAATTGGGTTGCATTTCATGGTTTGATTGTGGCACCTGATATACTGTATATTTCCATGTATAAACCGAGAATTTTTGGATTTTTACCAAGCCCTAAAGTGGGGGG